>CM043884.1:29038005-29453857 GCA_024034495.1 Camelina laxa
TTGGGTTTTATTGAAGATTAAAAGTGATTACAAGTTGGTTCTTGATTTCTTTGATTGGGCTCGCTCCCGTAGAGACTCCAATCTTGAATCTCTTTGTATTGTCATTCATTTGGCTGTGGCATCGAAGGATCTTAAAGTGGCTCAGTCTCTCATTAGTAGTTTTTGGGAGAGACCGAAGTTGAATGTTACTGATTCCTTTGTACAATTTTTTGATCTTTTAGTATACACCTACAAGGACTGGGGTTCTGATCCTCGTGTATTTGATGTGTTCTTCCAAGTACTAGTTGAATATGGAATGCTCCGTGAAGCGAGAAAGGTCTTTGAGAAGATGTTGAATTACGGATTGGTTCTCTCTGTTGATTCTTGCAATGTATACCTTGGCCGTCTTTCGAAAGACTGCAGTAATACCGCAACAGCTATCATAGTATTCAGGGAGTTTCCGGAAGTGGGTGTTTGTTGGAATGTTTCTTCTTATAACATTGTTATTCATTGTATTTGTCAACTCGGGAGAATAAACGAAGCTCACCATCTGCTCCTGCTTATGGAGCTGAAGGGCTACACCCTGATGTAATCAGTTACAGTACAGTGATAAATGGATACTGTAGATTTGGGGAACTTGATAAGGTTTGGAAGCTCATTGCAGAAATGAAACAGAAAGGGCTGAAGCCAAATTCTTATACTTATGGTAGCATAATTGATTTGCTCTGCAAGATTTGTAAGCTAGACGAAGCAGAGGAGGCTTTTCGAGAGATGATAGAGCAGGGTATACTTCCTGACACAGTAGTGTATACAACTCTTATTGATGGTTTCTGCAAGCAAGGGAATGTTCGGGCTGCGTCGAAGTTTTTTTATGAGATGCACTCTCTGGATATTAGACCAGATGTTTTGACATATACTGCTATGATATCAGGGTTTTGCCAGATTGGGGACATGGTGGAGGCTGGTAAACTTTTCCATGAAATGCTTTGCAGGGGTTTAGAGCCGGATAGCATTACTTTTACTGAACTTATAAATGGATACTGCAAAGCAGGGCTGATGAAAGATGCTTTTAGGGTCCACAATCACATGATTCAGGCTGGGTGCTCCCCAAATGTCGTTACATACACCACTTTAATTGATGGGCTCTGTAAGGAAGGGGACTTAGATTCAGCGAATGACCTTCTTCATGAAATGTGGAAAATAGGTCTTCAGCCAAATATTTTTACTTAT
This sequence comes from Camelina laxa, assembly GCA_024034495.1. Taxonomy (NCBI): domain Eukaryota; kingdom Viridiplantae; phylum Streptophyta; class Magnoliopsida; order Brassicales; family Brassicaceae; genus Camelina; species Camelina laxa. The sequence goes on from CM043884.1 coordinate 29,039,215, forward strand.
AATTCCATTGTCAATGGTCTATGCAAGTCGGGTAGTTTTGAGGAGGCAGTTAAACTTGTTGGAGAATTTGAAGCTGTGGGTCTTAATGCAGACGCTGTAACTTATACAACCTTGATGGATGCCTACTGTAAAGCAGGGGAGATGGATAAAGCTCAAGAGATTTTGAAGGAGATGCTCGGGAAAGGGCTTCAACCTACTATTGTCACATTTAACGTCCTAATGAATGGCTTTTGTTTGCATGGGATGTTAGAAGATGGTGAGAAGCTTCTAAATTGGATGCTGGCAAAAGGTATAGCACCTAATGCAACCACATATAATTCTCTCATGAAGCAGTATTGCATTAGAAATAACCTGAAGGCAGCAACTACAATTTATAAGGACATGTGTTCTCGGGAGGTAGGACCTGATGGTAAGACGTATGAGAATTTAGTTAAAGGTCATTGCAAGGCTAGGAACATGAAGGAAGCATGGTTTTTATTTCAGAAAATGAACGAGAAGGGATTTAGTGTCTCTGTCAGCACATATACCGCTCTCATTAAAGGATTCTTGAAGAGGAAGAAATTTGTGGAAGCGAGAGAAGTTTTTGACCAAATGAGAAGAGAAGGGTTAGCTGCGGATAAAGAAATTCTTGACTTTTTCAGTGATACAAAATACAAAGGAAGGAGGCCAGATACAATTGTAGATCCTATTGATGATATAATAGAGAGTTACCTTGTGGATGAGGAACTAAGGGAAGCCAATTAGCTGGTGGTAGGTTAGAACTCAAAAGGTTAATCTTAGTGTGAATGAATGTGGTTTTGAAGGAGACATGATGCCTCCTTCCAAGTCTTAGAAGCATCAGGTCGGGAAGGAGCTCTTTAGATTGTAAAAGGCTGAAGGGGTTCTGCATATGAAACACCACAGAGAGTAAAAGCTTCTGATCAATCTGTTAGCAGATGACCCTGTTAATTGTGCGCAGCTACCGACAGCACTTCATGAGGAGTTTACTTCTCTGCCAACGCAACTTCATCTTGACAAGAGTATCTGTGAACTCCTCGCTGAACGTTCTTCTTTGTTTCCTTATGTGTGAGGATTCTGCAGGTTCACATTAATTCTTACTGATTTGTCATTTGCTGAAAGAGAAGTAATGCTGATGCAATTGAAATAACATCCAAGGGTACATACTTTTGAACTTCTTTTTTGCTTGACTTCTGTTTGCAGTCCAGTTTGCAATCGCTTACAAGACTTGAAAGTTCTGATCACACAAAAGCTTCTCACATGTTTGTTTACCCCTGGTTCTTAATCGTAGGTATATGTTTGTTGAGCCAACTTCCAATCTCATGGTACATCGTGTTCTAAATGCTCACGGAGGACTCTTCTCAATGAAGATGTAAGAGAGCTTAAACTAGTTTTATTTCTTCTTTTGGATCGGTCATATCATATCTGCCATGACTTTGCGTTAATAGCAGTCTAGTCTTATGCCCATTCAAATTTTTGGTTTCTGACTAATCACCCTTGTATTTCTAAGTTAGACCTGGTTAGGTGTGATTTTCTAACATTAATCCATGGAGTTGAAAACATGGTAGAGGGGACAATGTCCAGGGTTCTTGATTCTGCTTACAGTTAAAATGGGAACATGGAAAGATTTTACAGTATTTCATTTTGCCTGACAACTTGATAAAATATAACTCTCTTTTCGGATTTTGCAGAGAAAGCCACCACATAATGTTAATGAAGCCCCAGGAGTGGAGTCTATAAACCTACATCAAGAAACTTTCATACTAGAAGGTTTAAGTTCGCATTACACATTATTTGAAGCCTACCCAAGAACAAGACGTGTGTAGACATGTAGAAAACAGAGCATTATGCAAAATATATTTTTTTTGTTTTTTCATAATTTGTAAGAAAAAAAAAGTTACAATTTTAACATTGTTGTAGCTTCTTAAATAATCCGAGAGCTCCGGCGTCTCTTTCTCCGTCAACTGCTCCGCCTCTTCTCTCTCTCCACCACTCACATGCCGCCAATGATTTAAACAGGTTTATTTTCTTTTGCTACTTCCCATTTACATTATTTTTGTTTTATTGTAGCTTTTTTTACTTCAAACATATATTATCCGAATCTTTTAAGCATTCAATGAACTTGTTGAATAACCAGTTATATGTTTCACAATATATTTATTTACCCATGTGTTTCTCTTAAACGAAATTTATCTTAATTAATTGGGAAAGTTAATTGTGTTGTCGTTTCATATAATCATATACTTAAATTTTTCAACGCTTGAATTCGCTTCACAACATAATCTGTTTTTTTTTTTTTTTCCTTTTCTTCAACAGCTTGTCAAAACAAAACAACTATAAGATGAATAAAAATAACTTGGAAAATATAAGATAAATTTTAAAAATGGAGCTCATACATACATATATTGACTTTCTGTAATTCTATTTAGAATGATTAACGATGATATCATTGAGTTAGTTTCAATAATGTGTGAGCTATAGTTAATTAATCATCACATGTCTTTATTTGGGGTCAACAGCTATCACATGCATGTCATGTGTGATATATATAAATAAGACAATCATAACTAACGGTATGATGGCCGTTTACAAAAAAAAGGGTTTACATATGTATATGGCTAATTAAATTCATAATGCGCAACAAAATGTCATCGTTGATTCAACGACCGTTGCTACTAAAAAAGTTCTATATCAAACCATGTGAGCACCTCATAATTGTAAAAATTCAGAAACTCTTATCATATAGATATCAGTATAGCACATGTACTTAATTGTACCATAGACTCCGATAACGAATAAGTCATGCTCTCTCTATATATATATCCATGGTTTGATGCATCAAAATCAATTCAAGCATAAACTCAACCTCACATAGAAAAAAAAAAAAAATGACAAAACCTACTTTAACATTTCCACTTCTCTTCACACTTGTGATCACCTTCGTCAATGTGTCGAGAAGCGCCTCCAACGTTTTCAACGTAGTTAGTTTCGGAGCCAAACCTGATGGAGTCACCGATTCCACCGCAGCATTCCTCAAAGCATGGCAAGGGGCTTGTGGCTCGGCAGCTTCAGCCACAGTGGTGGTCCCGAAGGGGACATTTCTGCTGAAGGCAATAACGTTTGGAGGGCCATGCAAGAGTAAAATCACATTTCAAGTGTCCGGAACCGTCGTTGCTCCGGCAGATTACAGGGCCTTTGGCAACTCTGGTTACTGGATTCTCTTCAACAAGGTCAGCAAAATGTCACTTGTCGGCGGGACTTTCAACGCTCGAGCTAATGGGTTCTGGTCTTGCCGGAAATCTGGTCAGAATTGTCCTCCTGGTGTTAGGGTATATTCTGATCTCTTCTGTCTCTCTGACTTTAGAATTTTAATTTATTTTTAATAGAAACTATATATAGTAAGTTTCATAATAATAATTTCTGGAAAAGGCTGTGGATTTGTTCATTATTTAATCGAAATAAAAGAAAATAGTTCCTTCTTCCTTCTTTTAATTATTATGTATGATCTATCAAACTCTAGTTGACTACCTCATATATATACTTATAAAATCTTTGATGCATTATTATAGTCAATATCTTTCAACTCGGCAAAAGACGTGATCATAAGTGGAGTGAAATCCATGAACAGCCAGGTCACCCATATGACCCTCAATGGTTGCACAAATGTGGTCGTCCGTAACGTCAGACTAGTAGCGCCGGGAAACAGTCCAAACACCGACGGTTTCCACGTTCAATTCTCCACCGGAGTCACATTCAGCGGAAGCACCGTTCAGACCGGAGACGATTGTGTTGCTATTGGCCCTGGCACCCGCAACTTCCTCATCACCAAACTTGCTTGTGGCCCAGGTCACGGAGTTAGGTATATTATTAACTTTGAGGAATCATGAATTTCCAACTTAAAACTAGTAGTAAGTAGATTGGCCGTCATATAACTATATGATTATGTGATGACTCGCAGTATTGGAAGCTTGGCGAAGGATTTGAAAGAAGACGGAGTAGAAAACGTGACACTATCGAGCTCCGTATTTACGGGAACACAAAACGGCGTGCGGATAAAGTCGTGGGCAAGGCCTAGCACTGGATTCGTTAGAAACGTCTTCTTCCAAAACCTAATCATGAAGAACGTTCAAAACCCTATCATAATTGACCAAAACTATTGTCCTTCTCACCAAGGTTGCCCTACTGAGGTATATCTATATCATCTTTTTTTTGTCAGACTAATCCAAAATGTAAATCAACTTGGCTAATAACTAATGATATATGTTTATGAATGTATTAGCACTCGGGGGTGAAGATAAGTGGAGTGACGTATAAGAACATACAAGGAACGTCGGCGACACAGCAAGCAATGAAGCTAGTGTGTAGCAAGAGCAATCCGTGCACAGGAATCACATTACAAGACATTAAGCTTACTTACAACAAAGGAGCTCCTGCTACTTCTTACTGTTTCAATGCTGCTGGGAAAAGTCTCGGTGTTATCCAACCTACTAGTTGTCTAAACCGATAATATCAAATATCTTAGTGTAAATTTATTTGGTGAAAGATGAATTGGTAAAATGTTATTAATTAGGGGATTTTAGCATTCATCTTTTAACTGTTGTTTTTGTAACGATTATAAGATTAATTAATTTGAACGATGGTCCAAATAATTTTGGATACCAACCGGTTTGATCAGAAATTCAGAATACCAAAAATACTTGTTTCTGTAACAATATATAAATTTATGTATATATATGATCATAACCATATGTAACATACAAATTATTTAGTTATTTTCTTCATCAATAACATACTGTTTTCAGTAACGAAGAAAGTGGAAGACTTTGACCTGTCCCAATCACATTGCACCTTTTTTGCTTAAAAGAGCAAAATATAAGACAAATCTAGAGGAAACTGAAGAAAAAGAAAGCTTAGATGTGCTTTTTGCTAATTGCATATAATTGACATAGTAATCAAATTTATAGATTTTGGAAATTTAACGAAATAAATAAAGAAAACAAAAGGGATGACTGCTACTTAGTGTGCACAAAGAGCCTTCAGATTCACAAAGCCTTTATTGCTCAGTTTGATTGCTACATGCATCATTGCTCTACTAAAATCAGCTCCAACCTTTTTTTATTCTCTCATCTCTCATCAGACCCTTCATCTTCCTCAGTCTCGACCTTCTAGCAGATTCTCGGTTCGACTGCTGTCTCTTCCCTGGTTTAACCTCTTTTTTCATTCTGTAGATAAAATAAACACACAACAACCATTCCAATAAACAAAACAAAAATAAATGAATCTCACGGATAAAAAATAATTCAGCGAGAGCGGCGCAAGAATGAATACTATACCCAATATGGTTGTTACGTTGAATTCAAAATGTCGACGAACTAAGCTAACCATCTATAGATATTGACTTTCTGTAATTCTTACCAGAATGATTAACGAATATATATGATTGGTTGGTTTCAATAATGTGACCTAAGTTAATTATCACATGTCTTTTTTTTTTTTTTTTTTTTTTTTTTGGGGTCAACTGCTAGTTGATCACATGTCCTGTCATATAAATTTGTGGTGATGTCATCATCTATACATATATGGGTCACTTTTTTTACATTTGCAATTCTATTTATATATAGTCGCTTAAAGAAAGAGAGAACAAAGAAAAGAAGTATAAATGGCTTAGTAACGAACTTTAACCGTGATGATGTGCATATACGTACGCTACGAATGATCGAAAGATTGCAAGATATGATCGAGTTGGTATATATTTTTATTGGACTTCAATTATAAATTTGTATTGTAAAAGTATCCTGATTATCTTAAAACAGAAATTTGGTATTAAGATGCAATGTAATGGCAGACGACAACTTTATTTATTTATTTTATGGATTATATTATCGTTGTAATTAATGATGCATTATTCCATGATCATTCTACCTTCGTGGAAATTATAATACAGCAATATATACAGGATTAGCATAGAGATATTTACTTTAATATTATATTACCTTTTTACGTTTTAAAGACATCCTATTTTATTAAGAGTTTGTAAAAATATTCAATACTTAATAAAATATATCTATCTATAGACTTTTTAGGGTTTTTGGTTGAGTTACTTTTATTAGAGCATTTATGTACAGTTTTTCTTGAATTATTATTGTTCATTCTCTATAACGATCATGTTACATACAGTTTTTTTTGTTCTAATGGATCGCTGAGTAAGTTTCCACGTATTTATTTTTATTCATCAATAATATATGGTACTACGGACATACCGAGCATTTGAAATATAAATATACCACATACATATGAATATGATCCATATTATATGGGAAGCTGATAATGTGCAAAAATGTCATCGTTAATACAACGACCGTTGCTCCTAGAAATTATATTATCAATCATGTGTGCAGCTAATGATTTGAAAATGTAAACTCTTTTATCTATCATAAAATAATCACAACCTCTTATCATATAGATAGCACATGTACTTAATTGTACCATAGACTCCGATAACGAACCAATTATTAATTTCTCTTTCTCTATATATATGCCATGCATCAAATTAACACAAACACAAACACAAACATAACACAAACTCATATTCACATATATAAAAAAATGACAATACCAGCTATAACATTTCTTCTTCTCATCATCTTCCTCACCTTCATCGATGTCTCGAGCAGCGCCACCAACGTTTTCAACGTAGTTAGCTTTGGGGCCAAACCGGACGGGGTCACCGACTCCACTGCAGCGTTCCTCAAAGCATGGCAAGGAGCTTGTGGCTCCGCAGCCTCAGCCACGGTGTTGGTCCCCACGGGGACATTTCTGTTGAAGCAAATAACGTTTGGAGGGCCATGCAAGAGCAAACTCAAGTTTCAAGTGACCGGAACAGTCGTTGCTCCCGCAGATTACTGGGCCTTTAGCAATTCCGGTTACTGGATTCTCTTCAACAAGGTTAGCAGATTCTCAATGGTCGGTGGGACTTTCAACGCTCGAGCTGATGGGTTCTGGTCTTGCCGGAAATCTGGTCAGAATTGTCCTCCCGGTGTTAGGGTATGCTTTCTCCTCTATCAACAGTTACTGTAAATAAAACAACATTCTATTACATTTTTACATAAGCGCAAGCACCATAATGCAAAAGAGCTTTAATCATTTTTGATAACTTAAAGTCAGGCAGGATCCATCGTCCAATTATTTCCTTACCATATCTATAAACATGAAGTTGGATAAGTTATACACATTTATTTTTCAATTTTATTTTATAAAAGTTGTATACAGGAAGCATATAGCTAGTAGTTCTATAATAATGGTTAAATTTTGGAAGGGAATGGATTCTTTGGTCAAAATAACATGAAATTCTTATAATCTTATTTTATTCATCTATGGCAATACAAATTACAATAATTTATTGCTTTTAATTCATTAGTCTATATCAAACTAACCGGCAAACCAATCTCATAATTAAAATCTTTGATGCATTACTGTAGTCAATATCGTTCAACGCGGCAAAAGACGTGATCATAAGTGGAGTGAAATCGATGAACAGCCAGGTCGGCCATATGACCCTCAACGGTTGCACGAATGTGGTCGTCCGTAACATCAGGCTAGTGGCTCCTGGAAACAGTCCAAACACCGACGGCTTCACAGTTCAATTCTCTACCGGAGTCACATTAACCGGAAGTACCGTTCAGACCGGAGACGATTGTGTTGCTATCGGCCCTGGTACCCGCAATTTCCTCATTTCCAAACTTGCTTGTGGTCCAGGTCACGGGGTTAGGTAATACACACACCGTCTAAACTCTTAGAATGATCTAATGAATATAAATTGTGTATATATATATATATATACGTACTTGTAAGAAATTATGAATTTCCAAATAAAAATAAGCAAGTAATGCACTAACCGGACATACTCATATGATTATGTGACGATTTGGCAGCATTGGGAGCTTGGCGAAGCAGTTAAACGAAGACGGAGTAGAGAACGTGACACTCTCGAGTGCAGTATTCACCGGAACACAAAACGGTGTGAGGATAAAGTCATGGGCGAGGCCGAGTACGGGATTCGTTAGAAACGTCTTCTTCCAAAACCTAATTATGAAGAACGTCCAAAACCCAATCATAATCGACCAAAACTATTGTCCCTCCAACCTAGGTTGCCCTACCGAGGTACATATCCAAATATCATATATTTTTGATCAAACTAATCCAATATGTAATTATATCGACTTAATTAGAAATTAGTCGTCCAATAACTAAATATTTTTTATGTTTATGTATGTATTAGCATTCGGGGGTGAAGATAAGTGGAGTGACATATAAGAACATACAAGGAACGTCGGCGACACAGCAAGCGATGAAGCTAGCGTGCAGCAAGAGCAATCCATGTACAGGAATCACATTACAAGACATCAAACTTACTTACAACAAAGGAACACCTGCTACTTCCTACTGCTTCAATGCTATCGGGAAAAATCTTGGTGTCATTCAACCTACTAGTTGTCTAAACCGATAATATCAAAAATTTCATGGTGTAAATTGATTTTGTGTGAGATGAAACGGTAAAATGTTATTAGAAAATTGATTTTTTAAATAGTTTTCTGTAACAACCTATGATCTACAAAAACATATAGTATTGTTTTCGTTAATAAAATATCATTTTCATAAGTAATAAAGTGGAAGAGTTTTTTACCTCGTCACAATCACTTTTTACCTTTTTGTTTTAATTTTATTTGTCAGGACAGAGTAAAGGATCTGGAAAGCAAAAATATAAGACAAATCTAGAAGAAACATGAGGGAAAATGAAAAATAGAGAATTTAATAAAATATCATAGATTTTGGGAATTTAACGAATATGATAAAGAAAATTAAAAAGGAACAGCTGAAGATGCTGTCACTCAACGGCTTAGGACTAAAGAATCAAACATGTGTGCGTACAAAAAAAGCCTTGAGATTTACAAACCCTTTTCCATAACTCAAGCTCTGTTGGGTCTGTCAGATGCAATGATACTTCACTCAACTTAAATCAGCTGCTAACTTTTTTTTGTCTCCTCTCGTCACATCCGTGTGATTGTGAATCTTTAGAGCTGGGATCCAACCAGTGCTTCGATTAAAGTTGGGATCTTTAGATTTTGGGGAAAGAAAAAAAAAACTCTTCTTCAAGATCTTTGTGTAATTTGATTTAGATACTTACAGTAGTACGAATCTAAAGGAGACGGAGATGAGTTCTTTGACTACTGTAATGGAGAAGCAAGAGAGTTTTCGAGGTAGTTCCATGGAGGAACATCAGAGTCTCAGATGCGTTGGTTCAGAGAATCAAGCGAGAAAGGGAAGACCTTTAGAGAAGCAAGTTAGTTTCCAAGCTGGGAATGTAGAGAAGCATGGAATCAAAGGGAGAGCATTGGAGAAACAAGAGAAGGCAATGGAGAGGCAGGGAAGCTTCCGTGGGTTCGTTGAGAAGCAGAAAAGCTTCCGGATAATAATGGAGAGACAGTTAAGTTTCATGAATGGTGGTAGTGGTAGTGAGAGGAAGAAGAAGAATGAGTCACCTGGTAAAAGAGGAGATTCTCCTCTTCACATTGCCGCTCGAACGGGGAATTTGGGAAAGGTTATGGAATTGATTCGAGATAGTAACAGTATCCAAGATCAGTTGAAGTTGTTGTTGTCAAAGCAGAATCTAGAAGGAGAGACTCCACTCTACACTGCATCAGAAAACGGGTATTCGTTAGTTGTTGAGGAGATGTTGAAACATATGGACCTTGATACCGCATCAATTGCAGCTAGAAACGGTTTTGATCCTTTCCATGTCGCAGCAAAACAAGGCCATCTTGGTAAACGAAGCTTTGGATAGCTCAACTACTTGTTTTACTGTACACTTTCTTTTAGATGAATCTTTGAATGTGTGCTGTCTTTTGCAGAGGCGTTGAAGAAACTGTTGGAGACATTTCCAAATCTGGCTATGACGACGGATTCATCGTGTACAACTGCATTGCACACGGCTGCTACACAAGGACACATTGATGTGGTGAATCTTCTTTTAAAGACGAATCCTCATTTAGCTAAGATAGCTAAGAACAATGGTAAGACCGCACTTCATTCAGCAGCGCGGATGGGGCACAGAGAAGTGGTTAAGTCCTTGATAGGTAATGATGCAAGTATTGGGTTTCGAACCGATAAAAAGGGACAAACAGCACTTCACATGGCTGTCAAAGGTCAAAACGAAGGGATTGTCCTTGAGTTGGTGAAACCTGACCTTGCGGTTTTGAGTGTTGAGAATAACAAAGGGAATATGCCATTGCACGTTGCCACAAACAAAGGCCGTACTAAGGTATCAAATATCATTTGCTTTCCCCCAGAGTTTCAAAGTCTGAATGAATATTAATGAAAGGGCTTATTGTCTTTGCTTGCAGATAGTTCGATGTTTGGTATTATTTGATGGAATTAACCTCAATGCCATAAATAAGGCTGGAGATACCGCACTTGATATAGCTGAAAAGATTGGAAACTCAGAGCTTGTGTCGGTTCTGAAGGAAGCAGGAGCTGCAACAGCTAAAGATCTTGGGAAGCCTCAAAACCCGGCTAAACAACTTAAGCAAACAGTCAGCGACATTAAACACGAGGTACAGTCTCAGCTCCAACAGTCTCGCCAAACGGGTGTCAGGGTTCAGAGAATCGCAAAGAGACTGAAGAAGCTTCACATAAGCGGTTTAAATAATGCTATAAACTCAGCAACCGTTGTGGCTGTCCTAATTGCAACAGTTGCATTTGCAGCAATCTTCACCATACCTGGGCAATATGAAGAAGAAAGAACAAAGGGACCGCTGTCGTTAGGAGAAGCCCGCATAGCTAACAAAGCCCCGTTTTTAGTCTTCTTCATATTCGACAGCTTGGCGCTGTTCATATCTTTGGCTGTTGTTGTGGTGCAGACTTCGGTTGTAGTGATTGAGCAAAAGGCAAAGAAGAAGCTTGTGTTTGTGATCAACAAGCTCATGTGGTTGGCTTGTTTGTTCATATCCATTGCATTTGTTTCTCTTTCATTTATCGTTGTGGGTAAGGAGGACATTTGGCTGGCGATTTGTGCGACGATTATAGGCGGGACAATTATGCTAACCACGATAGGTGCAATGTGCTACTGTGTGGTCATGCATAGGATTGAGGAATCTAAACTGAAAAGCTTAAGGAAAGAGAGAAGCAAATCGAAATCTTTCTCACTGTCTCATATGCCTTCAGAGTCGGAGATTCTCAATAGCGAATTCAACAAGAGAATGTATGCACTCTGACACTACAATCTCAGGATTGGACAGTTTAATGTAAGAGTAACAAATGTATACGCAGATCACGTACCTGTAAACCGTTTTGATTCAAGTGAGGAGATACAAAAGTTGAATACATGCTACCTGAGGAACAGTCTCGAAGCAAATCTACAATTTTTTTGACACAACGGATTTTCTAAAGAATCAAAGAATAAATAAAACCAATTCTTCTTCACCTTGTGATGATGACTTTGTTGTTCTTCTGCTCTAAGGTCTAGTTAAAACTGTCAATGTTACAAGAGCTCATCACCGGCTTTTACCTCGTTTTACCGAGTCTTCAGTTTTTGGTCTAGTGCTTCCATTACGGGTAAGATCTGTCGGGTAACGACGTGAACCGCCTAAGTTCTTTGTTAGGTTTGTGGGTCTGTTCTCAATGAGGCATACTCTGGCTGAGAAGCAGTGACGGACTTTGATAGAGTGGCTTGTCAATGTAGTTGAACAGCTTCCACGAATGTTCACCATCAGGATTGCTTCTTTATCTCGAGTATCTTCGCACCACCAATTCTGTGGGATGCCATCAACATATTCCTCCAATGAATGAAAATCTTCGTGATGAACTTTCACGTCCACGGATCCTTCCGGATGTATTATCCCGGCTGCAGGCGAAACCTAAAAGAACAAAATTCTTGTATATCACTAAATCTTGAATACTACATGAACATCATTTGGCGTCGAAAGAGAATTTAATACCTCAAGCCAGCGTGGCAGACCAAAGGAGCCTCGTGGATTATAGTCAGAATCTTCTCCATCATCCTTTACTATAGCTTGTCCGGTGCATAGAATGTTAAAAATGGCTTTGCTCGTGGTTGAATTGTTTGTGATTGTTAGGATGACTGTGTCCTGACTCTGAAGAACAATGTTGTTGGTGCTCAAAGTAGTTTCTGGAACCAATCTTAAATCTTCGAAAATGGATAGTATCTTCTCATTAGACCTTATTATTTTCCCCAGCTCCTGTCTCCGCACAGATTTATCAACGTGAGCTATAGTCGCATGAAATTTGCAGCGCACGGGTTTGTGATCGCTCTCAGTAACATCCATGCAAGCTTCATACCTGTTGAAACAGGCAGGTAGAAATGTTAGAATGTGCAAAACAAATTGAAGATACAGGAGAAAGAGAAAAACATCATAAAGCTCGTCATGATACCATACATTATAACCGATGAGACTACAGGGCATTGCAAATTGCTCTCTGAGAATGGGCTGGATTGAGTATCTCTATATATAACTCTGTCACACCATGCAGGAATTCGCTTTTTCTCACCTGAATCATATCCTGGAGAGTACACAGCACAGAAAGTTTAGGGAACCAAACAGAATAAAACTGTTCCAGTTTTTTCAAAGTCATATGTTAATGTATCAATATTTCAAATCCATTATCACCTCCTAGGCCTGAGCGATTCCTTTCGAATTTGTACGTGGGAGGGAAAGTGATTAATGCCTCACGCATTCCTTGGAAGACTTTTCCAACTTTCATCTCTGCTCTAAGTTGGTCTCTTTCTCTGAGCCAATCAAAGGATCGCTGTGAAATGAAGTCCCTTGCTTCATCATAGGATATACCAAACAGCCTATAGTTAAAATCGCCAAAAAATGTGACCATGTCTGCTGCTGCTAGATCAGACTTGGTTTCTTCAGCGCCGGTGCTTGGAATCTGGAAAGGAGCAAAAGAGCATAAACTTGGGACCAACCTTGTGAAGCAATGATATAATTTAAGTGTATAAGTAATGATGAGAACATACAGTGTTACTCTTTGTTGTATAAGCTGCTGTTGACACACCAGCTGCAAGAGAGAGGGCCCAAGGCAAACCAGAAGAATAAAGTAGCCAAAATAAATATGTGGAAAAGCCAAGTGAGCAAGACAAAAACAGGTACGGCACCATACCAGCTGCAGTGTTATTTACATTCTGTCCTCGGGAAAACACCATCAATCGAAAAATGTGATTGAAATCTGCGTTTCTGCGATTAACTGCTTCCAAATGTGCAGCCAAGTGGCAATTCACAAAGCACATAATTCGGTCATAAACTCTGATTCTCAGACCTACACCTCCCTGTTTGAAAAGTACGCAGTTACAAGGGTTAGCAAGGTAGACGACGAGAAGCTACAAAATGCGGCAAAAGGCTAAGCTTTGTCCTGTGTAATCATTAAGTGGGTCATATGCATTGCAAGTAAGCAACAAAGTTCATAAGATAACTTACACAATTGCATCTTCACAAGCACAAAAGAGACAAATATACACTGAAGTGTGTATTTCGTAATCAGATTTAAATAGTCAAAAATGAAGTGGAGATGAAGTAAGACATACTTTGTTGCCAATGGCACGGCCAAAGCCACATGGAACTGCTGCAACATCAAGATCTCCAACATGTGTTCTAATATCCTTCCTCGCCCTAAGTAGAAAAGTACAAGTGAAACAGAGTTAAGTGGGTCAATCATGGAAGATAAACAACTCCTGACTGTAAACCTTGTAAAAAGTGTTGGAAAGATAAGCCAGAGAATGCAACATGTCATAAGTGAACTTTCACTTACCAAAGAGATATCAGAAGTCCTGCCAACTGCCTTGAACCCATACGCTCGAAAGTCTTCTTCTCATCAAGTGCTTTTCCAATTGCATCAATCCACCACTGCCCCACAGCACTTCCTTCAAGTCCAACCTACACACGCAATCCAAATATGGTGTGAAACCAAATATGTGGATGACAGCATGATCGCATATATATTGAAGTACAATGTTCTTAACATGCCAGTGAATGCCGTTCTCTCAATAACCAGATGCTCTACTGGATTTCATCTCTGACGGCAAAGTTTTAGTTCAAACAAAATCAAACTAGTCAAAAAGGAGTTACCGTTTCTTTAGCAGCAGACATAGCAAGGAAGCCTGCACCCATCTCCACCTCTTGCAACCCAACAACAACAATGCCCACATCTGAAGTGACAGAGCCCAGCCATGACATAAGTGCATCGTGTGAAGCCCGTCCTTGACCAACATTCCAGGTACCAATTAAAACTCTAACATTGTCTTGTCTGGCATATGAAGTTTCCTTCTGAGACAATTCCGTTCGGATTATATTGTCCAGGGGTCCTGGAGATGTCACATACCATCCTCGTACTCCACCATGAGTGGCCAGACTAAAGATGAAACCACCCCCTGCTGCTAGTTTAATCACAGGCTCATTGTGTGAAACCCAGCTTGAAATTAGCTTTCCATCGGAATCCAAGACCTGGATGTAGCCACTTGCATAACCCACATATAGTCGATCACCAAAAGTGCAAAAGCACAAAACAGGCCGTTGATGGTGATTCACATCCCGCAAGCGGTTTCCATTTGCATCCCACTGAACAATGAGTCCACTTATGCTTCCAGTCCAAATTGTTCCATCTACAGCTAACACGATAGCCTCAGTTTTCCTAGTATCTTCCGAAAACGCTCCTGCACTTCTAGTGGCGACTCGGCGAACAGCTCCTGCAGCTCCCATTATGGCATTACGTGATCGCTGCAGAAAGCCCTGTGGTTTTTCCCTTTTTGAACCAGAGAAGAATTTCAGTTTCATCTCATCATCAACTTGTTGATCTTGTATAGGTGGCATGTCCACACGATTCTCAACTTGCCCATCAACATTTAAAACTTTCAGAAGGTCTTTACTCCGAGCATCCCTGCGCACACAAATGTCTTACAATGATCAATAAGCCCAATGAAAGGAACAGTCCATCAACTAATGTGCAAAAAAAAAGCTTACCAGATTGAGAACGAGAGTGACTGCACAGCCCACACTTTAGCTCTTACAGAATCGGCTAACAAAAACTTGACTTCCGAGGAAGATATGCTACATGTCCCATTGACAGTAACTTGACTCCTGAGGTCAATAGCAGACCTCTCCACTAATAACGCAGCCATGTGTTTCTCCTCCTGTTTAAGCAGAAGAGATTTCTCTAATGGATCCCAAGGCCATATTTTTATCACACCTCCTTCAGAACATGACCACATATCACCTACATCATAATCACAAGCATAAGCACAAAGATGAAAAGGAACATAATTTTCAGACCAATCAATCCTCGCAATCATAGACTGACTAACCATAAGAGCTAATGACAATGGAATTGACAGGACCACGATGAGCTTGCCACGAGATTCGTTCCTTGAAAGGATTCGAATCATCATCATCATGATCATCATCATGAGAAGCATCAGAAGGCTGAAGGATCATATTCCAAGCCCTGATTTTGCCATCCTTATGACCACTCCACAAAAGCTTGTTGCTTTCATCAGCAACCAAACACATAGTGGGGGAAGTAGTAACAGACTCATGAAACGGCGCAGTATCCTCATCCCCTCGGCGTACCTGGCCACCAATCCCACACCCTGCCTCATACGCATCTTCCAAATTCCAAAACCTGACACCATTCTCTTGGCCAGCCCAAAGCTGCGTCTCCGTACAAGCAATGTTCCTCAAGAAATTCCCAGTCTGCGTCTCCCTCAACGGATGAGGCCTCAGCTCAAGACACGGCGGACGTCCAGGATGCACCGCCGCACGCACCGGAACCTTAAATATCCCGGAACCGCCTCCAGCGCCGATGAACTCCGGCAAAGGCTCGGTATCGTCATCCCCAAGACCGACATTAGGAGGAGGATTAACGATGAGGTAATCCTCAGCTCCTCCTCCTCCTCCTCCTCCGCCGTTACCATCAGCGGCGTTATCTCCGTTAACGATGTTACCACCACCGGTGGAGAATTCGTCGTCGGAGGAGTCGAAATAAACGGTGTCGGATCCTCCTAAAGTGGCGGATCTAGGAACCTCGTCGAGGCTGTGTTTGCGGATCTGGTGGTGAGGCTTTTGATCGAACTGTAAGCTAAAAGAATGCGTCTTACGCCGCGGCGGAACAGGGACGAGTGTGGACAATGCCTCTTCGTCTTCTTCTTCGATGATTAGCTGTGAATCCATGGATGATTATGATCAAAGGGAACGGAGGAGAATTGAGAATGGGGAACGAATGGGGGAAGAGAAAGTAAGAAGTCAGGAGAAAAGAGAATGAGAGGAGAGCACGTCGTGGTCGTTGGAGAGAGAAAGACTAAGAGAAGAACAAGGAGAGAGATACATGACGACGACGACAAGTGTACGGAAGCTAAAGTCTTGGTCTTTGTTTGTTTCATTGAGTTTTTGGTTTTCTTCTTCTTCTTCTTTTGAGTTTCTGAGAGAGAGAAAAAAAAAAAAGAATGTTCTGTGATTCTCCAAGGAAGACGCAGTCAAAGATTATAAAATATCAACTCCAGTCCTTGTCACGTTCCTTTGTTTTATTTCTATAAAATTATGATTATGCCCCTAAGGTTTCCGATGTCACTCTTACGTTCAAAGGCCGACTCACACAAACTATAGGCCCATTAAGCGAAGCCCAACCTTCACCCTATATACGCGGCGTTGGGGCGTCGGACCGTTGGTATCTGTATATTATTTGTATTACTTTTGTCAAATTGATTTAGAAAATTTTTTTAGATATAAAGATATAATCAGTTAATTTATGTAAATTTAATGTTATTATCTTAATTAGCTGTTTTGAAAAATAATAATTTTTTATGTTATTATCTTAATTAGCTGTTTTGAAAAATAATAGTAATTTTTTTAACACATATCAACATCTCATCAGTATATTTGATATGTTTGTGTCATGATTTTGACATGTGTGTCATGATTTCTAACTTTGCAAACTCAACTTAATATAATAAGATTTTTTAAAAAGTCTTTTGAATGATGGATGAAGATGCAGCAGTATCAAAATAAGGAAACTTGATAGTTCTCTATAAATAGGGAGCTCTGTTGTAAACTTTAGCACAAACAAGAGAAGATTTCTATTAATCAAAGGAGAGTTGAAACCATTGTTCTATTATTTTGTTTAATACAGATCGCTAGTTCTTGCATTCACAATGGAGTCTCCTCCAAACAAAGAGATAGCTTTGGCCCCAGTATCGGTCTTATGGGACATGAAGAGGTGTCCGGTTCCCGATGGCTATGATGCTCGTCTCGTAGGTCCGTGTATTAAACGGAGTTTGAGGAAGCTAGGCTACTCTGGTCCTATCACCATCACTGCCGTTGGCTCACTAGCAAAGGTCCCTCGTGACATCCTTGAAGCGGTCACTTCCACTGGAATCTCTCTTAGCCACTCCCCCTACAGTTAGTATCTTCTCATCCTTTTTAATTATTCCTTGGTCGCAACAAGCAATCATAAGTCATAACTCTTGTGGACAAATAATTAGGATCATGAAACAGATTTGAATTTTATATATAGTCATGGAGTTTGGGAGAAAGAATTAATTTTATTATTGGTAGGTCATCAAATGGTAAAATAATGTATTCGGTTTGATAAAAGAATTTTCTTTTAAAAAAGCACTTAAATGATAATGAAGCAAGAGAAAGAGCCCTTATTTTCAAGTAGGTTTGCTTTGGAAACAAGAGAAAATGGGTTCACAAAAAGTGAAGCAACAGAGATGAGTCTAAGACTCCATAAGCCTATCCATTATGAGCTTCAATACCGCAGGAGCGTCAACCGTCACTGCCACTTTTATCGATGGTTTGTTTGACCACTCTGTCACTTCCTCAAACCTAACTCACAATTTTTGTAAAAAATCACCACATATTGCATGATTTGTTCAGCCGATAAGTCCAAAAGATATAAACAGAGGGACATCTATACATTCTCTATAATATATAACTGTATATCATGAATGTATGTTTGCAAAACCTTACTTCTTTAGATTGTTGTACAGTAAAGTGAGTCCCCTAGTAATACCGCTTGTCTGCACTCTAGCAACTCCTTCTGTATAAGTGAACAGAGATGGAAGGAAAGCCGCTAGGATCGTCGCAGGATCATGAAGGTAGACACCTACCACACACACACACACACAAAAGATTAAGATAAAGCACTTAGTCGCAGAAATTTTGTTATTGTTGTGTCTCATATAAAAGGTTTACAAATGATTATCAAATCATACCTTTGATTTCGTAAGCTTCAAGGTGATAAGCATAATACACATCAAGGATTTTACAGAGATATTGAGCTAATTTCCCATTCGATGATGCCAATTTGTCCTTGTCGTCAGCTAAATCCAGCACAAACACAAGAAAGAAATTAAGACCATCAATTTTGTGCATAAGTAAACTCTGTTTCGGTAGATTAAGTTCTTGGTCGCAACAAGCAATCACAACTCAGAGGCAATAAGATATCAAACCAAGCAAAAGATGATGCAAATAACCTGACATAATAACTTGATGGGTCACGTTGATTCCCACAGCAATTATATCGGCTCCACATGTGAACACAATATCTGCAGCTTCTGGATCTCCAAAAATCTACCCTAGCCAGAAAATATGTGGAAACTAAGGTAATCAACTCTACTACACAATAAGATGTCATCATATTCAGTTTATGTATAAACTAATGTGTAAGAAGATCACACTACGAACTTACATTAGCTTCCGAAGCTGGATTTACATTTCCGTTTACTGCGAATGCTCCACCAAGAATCACAATTTGTCCGACATTTTTCGAAAACTCTGGATCAAGCTGTACAGCCTGCATCATGGTAAATGAAAATCTCCATAAGATAAATAGGAATAGAGATTATGGAAGACCGTAAAAGTGAAAACAGAAGATGAGAAAGGACTTGCCAAAGCGATATTTGTTAATGGTCCCAAAGCAACAACGGTGATCTCGCCAGGGTAAAGCTTTGCTTGTTCAACTAAGAACTCAGGTCCAGATTTTTCAATTGGCTTTCCTTTAGGTGGAGGGAAATTTTGGTTGCCAAGTCCATCTTTTCCATGAACAAAGTCAGCAATCCGAACCTTCTTTTCGTTCTTTATACAAAAGAAAAGACAACAAATGAAAAGACTAATAAATAGGGGAATATAAAAGCACAAATTAGCTTAGTCAAAATTGACTTATTATGCAGATCAGGTTTGGATTCTGCAATATAGGAGTAGAACAGACCACAACGTTTTTGTCAACTCTCAAGAGGTAGACAAAACAGGCGGCGTGGAACATATCTATCCGTTCAAGAATGACGACGTTCTGGTCTTAAAACTCCCTATGAATTTCCCACTATTATGTTCACTAAAGATCCTATGTTGAATCTTCAACAGATTATAAGATCCATCTTTCTCATTCTCACAGTAACATATTAAGGCTATAGAGTTAAAAAAAAAAAAAAACATACCATGAACGTTTGATGTGTTCCTTCAGCCACAGGAATATCTGTCCTTCCCGCAACCTCCAACTAGTAGATGCATATTGGCAAAACCAAAAAGATGATTAGATTCATCTAAGATTGCAATAGATTCGATTTCATACATACAGTGAGATCCATATGAATAAAAAAAAAAAAAGTGATACCAAATGCAAGGCGTTTCGAGTGGCGAGAGTGGTATACACGTTTCCAAAGATAGTAGTGAGGCCAATCACATCAACTTCAGGTGAGTTTAAAGCCACGAATATGGCCATTGCATCATCTACAATAACATCAAATCCATATTAAGTGGATTATATTTCTAAGGATCAAACTCAGATCTCTAATTATGAATCAGTAAACTAAGTAGTTCCACTTTAAGTAGAGAATTCTCAGTAAACACAAAGATTCAGAGACACAGTAGAGAAACAGAGGATCCAATAAAAGAAAAGGAGAGAGAGTATATACCGACCGATTCCAGGATCAGTATCGATGATAATCTTCTTGCGTTCTCCCATCGCGATCGGACTTAAACAACGCAAAGGCGAAGACTTTGAGGGACCCCAAATAAAAAAGCTAAATTTGCTCTCGTAATCCTAACTTTTTATACACACATAAGAAAAAAAAGAGTCTTTTGGAGTAAAAGTATATGATCTACTTATCTAACACCACCGGATCATTTAAAAAAGGTTTCTTTTTGCAGTCCAGTTTGCAAACGTGGGTTTGTTATCCTCTTTTTTGGCTCTTTCTGTATATAGAAACAAAAAACGATTTTATTCAGTCACGTCTCTCATCGATCTCTTTTCTATATTTTTCCTGGTCAGAATCCTTCCTCTTTACTCCACCAGTTTCAGACGAGTTGAGATCTTCCTTTGAGGCTCTCTCTCAGATATCTGAAAGAGGTGAAAAAAAAAAACAGAGACAGATATTCCTTAACCGGTGTCGTTTCGTATCTTATCAATCGGTTCAGTCTGATTTTTTGCCACCTGGTTCATGATATTTTGGTTTAAACAAAGATGTACCAAACCGGAAACCTGATGTTATTCCTTTTAAGGAAAAATTGTTTTAAAGGATTTTTTTTTGTTTTGAATTTTTCTTTCTATTACTTTTTTTATTGTAAATTGTTAATTATGCATAAATTACCAAATAAAATCAACTTTTAAGCAATTTTAAAATGAAAAAAAAAAAAAATTAACAAGCAAGATTTGACGAAATATGTTGATTTTAAAATTGAATAAATAGTTCTGCAAAATTCAACTTTTTTTATTTATTTTGAAGATAACATAATAATAATACGTTGGAGGAGATGAGGGTATTAAAACTACTAAAGTGAGTGTTTATCATTATCCATAAGTAAAACAAAACCTCATGAATATCTCTTTTAATAAAAATTCACTGTTATCTATTCTACCAAAAAAAAATTCACCATATATATAAAAAACTGTATGGCCTTAACCAATTAAAAACGATGAAAAAACAATTTGTAATAATAAAATTAGTGGATAATCACGAGAAATAAACATTAGTATATTTACTCTAGTCCTGATATACATATAAAATATATATATATATATATAAGAAAGGTTTCTGTATTGGTATCAGAAGGATTAATTAAAATCATGGTTACTCGAGAAGAAGAAGAAGAAGCTGCATTGTTATTATTCATGTGGAGACACATGGCGATGGAAGAGAGAGTTTTTATTCGATTTCCACGAAAGAAGAGAACCTTGAGGATTCCTGTCTCTTATGCTTCGTCGTCTAATGAGATAGAGAGTTTTGCGACCGAAGAAGACCCTCCTAAAGCCGATACTTTTGACGTCCCATGCACGGAATCTTCATCAAACCCCACCGGAAACATCAAGAGACGTTCTCTTGGGGCAGGGCTTCCACCTCCCACGGGACAACAAGCTAAGAAAGCAAGACGCATGGCCAATGGTCGTTTTGCTGCGGGAGCCTCTTCTTCTGGGACGAGAGAGCCGACGCCGGAGTGGCTGGTGCAGTTGATGAGGGACAAGAAGGGCAAAGATCCAAGATGTATCATAAAGAAGGGTTTGGAAGCAAGCGATGTCCGTCCACGCCTCTGTCGTCTCTCCATGCCTATCAGCAAGATAGAGGATCGTGAGTTCTTGACACCCTCGGAAGAAAATATCATACGAAGACATGCCGACAAGCTTCGCGACGATGGACTAGCCTCGATACTCGTGGCTTCTGATCTAAAAGAATATAACGTGAATTTGGCGAGATGGAACATGGGGAAGAATCCTCCATACTTTTTGAGTAGTGAGTGGAACCATGTGGTCAGCGATTACCAGCTAAAGAAAGCCCATAAGATTTGCCTCTGGTCGTTCCACGTTGGTAGGACACTCTATTTCGCTATGGTTCCTACTTCTCAAACTGAGCCTGGCGAATCGGAGGAGGATGAGCTCTGCGTTAGTAATCAAAGACAAAAGTAGTGATGGTTTGCCTCACAAGTAAAGTATGCTTGGTTTTTTTTTTCTTTCTTTATGATGGTTTTAGGGTTTGCCGGTGATTTTGTTTTTTTTTTTCCCTTAGGATATATGCCTGAATTTATTAATTTATTCTACTTTTCATTAGGATGAGTCTCGAGATTGTCTTTAGGTGCTAAGCTACATTAAATTTAAATATTTGATAATATCAACGATTTATTTGATTAGTGCATTTGTCTCTCAGGACAAATCATATTATACTGTCAAGTTATAAAATTGATGTCAATCTATTTCCTTAATAATTACTATATAATAGGAGATCCTTTAATTGAATTTGTTTGTTAGGACACTTGCCAATAAAATAAAAATAATAAAAAAAGAAGGCATGAAAACAAAACGAAATATATAAATTAGTTTCCAGAAAACTTTACTGGACATGGTCCTTATATATCTATGAAAATATTGAGAATATTTCTCATATATAAGATTTATTATACAAAAGTTTTCTTCCACTTCCACATGGTTCATGTGATACATACATTGTGCATCTCAAAACCTTTGAAGTTTCTTTTTCAAGCTACTCCTAAGATTCTCCTTTTTCAGTTCCTTCTCTCCTTTATCTGTAGAAATTAGCTTAGATCGAATAAATCTGTATAATAATAACAATAAAAAATAGTAATAGTATGCCTCTTTAAAATAACGAACAAAAAAAAAAGAAAAAGAGACGAAGAAGCTAGGAATCAAATCTTATGAAACAGGACAAGTTAAAGAGGTTTTAGGAAGATATAGCTTCACAAGCAAAGGCAAAGCTAAAATATGTCTGCAACAGGAAATGTCGGATGGTTTTCACCGTCGCACACGTTTCAATCTCCAAAACAAATACTAACACCTTATATTCTCAAATCTCAAACCAAATTTGCTTGTTTCTTGAATCATCAATATCTCTGCTCATAAATCGAATATGCAGATCTCTTCTTCTTCTTCTTCTTCTGCCAAATTGACCAATCTCCATATGATAAGATCTAGTAGTGATCACCAACATCAATGGAGACATAACTACAACTTGAAGCAGCTTTTTGTTCCAAGCTCATGTCCAAACCTCTCTGTTTCTAACTCTCCTTTGAACCAAAGTGTCGCAGCTATAGTGTTCGGAGGAGGACCAGACCCTGAGCTTTATCCACTGAACAAAACAAGATCCAAAGGAGCAATCCCTATTGCTGCAAACTACAGACTTATCGATGCAGTCATCAGTAATTGCATCAACAGTGACATCACTAAGATCTATGCAATCACTCAGTTTAATTCCACTTCTCTTAATTCACATCTGTCCAGAGCTTACAGTGGATTTGGAATCGGAAAAGACAGATTCGTTGAAGTCATTGCCGCTTATCAGAGCCTGGAAGATCAAGGATGGTTTCAGGTTTAGTAACACTAAAATTCAATTTCCCCTGTTCTTAGATCTGTTTCTTGTTCTTCACGAAACCTTTGTTTATCTGTGTGTGTTACTAAAGGGAACTGCTGATGCGATAAGAAGGTGCTTGTGGGTATTTGAAGAGTTTCCAGTGACTGAGTTCTTGGTTCTTCCTGGATATCATCTTTACAAAATGGATTACAAGACTCTAATCGAGGATCATAGAAGAAGTAGAGCGGATATAACCATTGTTGGACTAAGCTCTGCTACAGACCATGATTCTGGTTTTGGCTTCATGGAAGTTGATTCCACGAATCACGTCACCAGATTCACCATCAAACCTGAGAAGGGTCAACAAGGTTTTATCTCTGTAAGTTAGATATCTCTACATTGTTCTGTATTATTCAGAATCATCTGGCCACTAATGTTATAGTGCAGGTGGAAAACAGAACAACAACAACAAGTGAAGGAACTTCTTCTTGCTGTGTCCCAAGCACAGGGATTTACGTGATCGGTCGAGAACAGATGGTGAAGCTTCTGAGAGAATGTTTAGTAAAAGCGAAAGACTTGGCCAGCGAAATCATTCCTGGTGCGATCTCTGAAGGACTAAAGGTAAGAGATGTGAGAGATACAAGAAGAAGCAATATCCCTAGGCTGTATAGATTTTGTCTGAAACTCTGTTTTTCAGGTGAAAGCTCATATGTTTGATGGATATTGGGAAGATGTGAAGACCGTTGGAGCTTATTATAGAGCTAATATGGATAGTATTAAGAGGTGTAGATTGGGACTCAATTAATGTAAAACCTTTGTGAGACATAAAATGACTCTAAATGAGATAACTTGTGGCTCAAGTCAACGTTTATCTTCTTGTAGTAACAGATTCTACGACAGACAATTTCCGCTGTACACAATGCCTCGGTGTTTGCCTCCAAGCTCCATGGGTGAAGCTGTAATAACCGACAGTATAATCGGAGACGGTTGCATTCTCGATGTAATTTGTAAAACTCTCTTTCAAATCCTTAAAACCCTAGCAGATATGTTGATCAAAGGCTTTATAAAGGTTTTCGTCTTATTTTTGTATGTGATGGGCTTGAGGGCAGAGATGTGTCATCAGAGGATCGGTGGTTGGAATGAGAACAAGAATCGCTGACGAAGTGATTGTAGAGGATTCAGTTATCATCGGTTCTGATATATATGAGGTAATTAAACCGGGTTTCTTGGATCGAAATAAGACTAATGAATCCCATATTGCAATGTTTCAAATCACAGTTTTTCTGACGAATTGTGTTTACAGATGGAAGAAGACGTAAGAAGAAAAATGAGGGAGAAGAAGATAGATATTCGAATAGGGATCGGTGAAAAGAGTCAAATAAGAAGAGCCATTGTTGATAAAAATGCCAGGATTGGTAAAAACGTTATGGTAACTATTTCCTAATATAACAACAAATACTCAATTTGGCCTCTTCTTTGGATGTATATTTTCCAATTTCTGTAGTCTCAATTTCTTTTAAATAATTACGATTCACAGATTATCAACAGAGACAATGTTGAGGAAGGAAACAGAGAAGCTGAAGGATACGTTATAAGAGACGGAATCATTGTCATACTTCGAAACGCAGTGATCCCAGACAACTCCATCCTCTGAAATTTTTTCTGTCATTACAAAATTCATCATTTTTCTACTATTTTTTAAAATGTAATAAACTGCACATTTCACCCCACAACAAAAATGGAATTCATATGTAAACGTGAAAGAACCTGTTAATTCAAACAATTACATTTCACAAAAACCGTTTTAACTAAATGATGATACAATGAGGGCAACAACATGTGGTCTCATTGATCTCACAAGTCAGAAGCAACAGATCAACCGGTTGAATAATTCTCCATCTTTCTTCGAACAGATTCTCTGAGGAACTAGAGTTTCTTGAAGAACATAAATAATTTCGAGCACCATTACATGAACCAGAGCCTCAGAATCATAAACCATATGACTTAAAGCCAGTCAGTGTTCTTCTTGAATGGAAGTCAGAATTGCAGGTATCGACCTCCTTGAAAAGGGAGCCGCTACATGCGCTTAAACATGCCACAATCTCAAAATGTTGCCGGCTCTCACATAGCATAATCATACTTGCTATAAAGTTCACAAATCAAGCAGCGGTAGTTATATGATCTAACGTTTGTTACTACTTAAATGCTCAAGTATCTCAGCAACATCCAAGGAACCAGAACAGACAGACTCAGCCAAAGCTTTCCATACAGAAGACTCCGGCACCATATCCTGACTAACCATTTCTTCTAGCCACATCACTGCTTCATACCGCCGGTCCATATCACAAAGACCTTTTATCATTACATTATAAGTTTCAACACCAGGAAAGAATGATTTTATCAACATCTCCTCTATCACCTGACTCGCTTCAAGAAATTGACCATCTCGACACAAACCATCCACTAGAGTTTGATATGTTTCTTCGTTCGCTACACAAGAGACTTGTTTAGACATCTTTTTGAGATATCCAACAGCCTCCATGGATTTTCCTTCATCGCATAAACCTTTTATAAGCAAATTATACACTCCAACTGTTGGAAGGCAATGACCTTCCATCATCTCCTTATTGATTACAGTAACTGCTTCTTCCAGCTTCCTGGCTTTACACAGTGCTCTAACCTTGGCCCCGTAAATAAATGGTGTTGGCTCAAAGCCTTTTCTTCGCATTGCAAGAAGCACTTCTTCACCTTCAACAAGCTTACCTTCCTCAAAAAGATCAGTAGCCATGGCACTATAGCTATCCAAACTGGGAATTGCGCCTCGGATCAAAGTTTCCGTTAAAAGTCGTTTCACCCGCTCTATACCTTCACTGGTACCCTCCCAATGACCAGCTTCGATATGATGGTAACATCGCTTTGGAGCCTTTAGTCCTTTTCTTAAGATCTTACCAAGAATTTCAATAGCCTCATCAACCTCCCCAGCATCACACAACGCATCCATCAGAATTCTATAAACCACAATGTCCTCACCTGAACCTTTCTGTGAGATCCTCCAGAACATTGAATACAACAGGTGAGTGGCTTCATCAAGTTTCCCCTCTAGACAAAACCCCTTCATCAAAATCCTGTAACTGTCTCTGTCAGGATAACAACCCTGGTAATTCATCTCTTGAAAAACCTGAGACGCCAAGTCAGAACGATTGACCTGACATAGAACCTTCATAAGCAGATTCAGAGCCGTAATACGAGAATTCACCTCCCACCCATAACAATACTTCCTGAATATATGACAAGCAGCTTCGAACTCAGATTCTTTAACCATCTCCTGTAAAAGAGTATCAAAAGATAGAGTCCAGTTCACACAATTGAACTCATGGAGG
Organism: Camelina laxa; assembly: GCA_024034495.1. NCBI lineage: Eukaryota > Viridiplantae > Streptophyta > Magnoliopsida > Brassicales > Brassicaceae > Camelina > Camelina laxa. Next base: position 29,065,954 of record CM043884.1, read on the forward strand.
CTCTTGAAGAGAGAAACAGCATCCTGCAGCCTTCCTGCTCTGGAGAATGTACGGATTGCAGATGCAAAAACCGAATCTTTACATTCACAAGAATCTTCCTTCATTCTCTCAATCACATATCTCATCTCCAACACACGATTGGATTTACCAAGGATATCAATCATAGTGGCATACACCGAACCATTGTGACCGTAACTCGGAAACCTCTCTTTTGCTTCCTCAAAAAGTTGAAGTGCTGTTACTGGGTTCTTCTGCTTCTTTAGGATTTGTGAAAGAAGACTTGGCGTTAGAACTCTTGGCCATCGAACACTCATAAAAAATAAATCCTTTCAAATCAGAAACCTCTTCAGGTAGTAAAATCAAAGGAATCAAATTTCCTGCACAAAAGCAACTCATCAGCTTAAAGATGACGTTTTTAGCAATGAATTCGCCATGGAAAAGTAATGAAGCAATTGAAAGTGGAGATATACTGAAAAGTGTACCTGGAGATTTCAGTATCTGATTTTAGGGATCGATCTTGTTGAAGTACCAGTCTCGTAAGAAACAAATAAAAATGCAGACTTTGGAAGAGAACGAAGTTTTTTTTTTTTTTGACGATGGAAGAGAACGAAGTTATTACATTTTTGTTTGTAAGGTCCGGAAAATAACGAATATTTCCACTTTGACCCCATAACTTTTAACTATTCGTACAAAAAGCCCACAAACTTCAGCATGTGAGCATTACAACACATAACTAGTTAACTACTACAAAGCAAAGTACAACAATCAAATTTCGAAACTTTCTCCGTTTATCGATCTTGAAGAGCGCCGTGAACTGTATTACACATCCCAGGATTCTTTACACACCACAATGGCTGAATTGGTTCAGCACCAATCCCTCTAATCACCATCCTATGCCTCCAGAGGTTTAACCTGTCCACAGCTTTACCACATCTCTTAACACCTTTCTCGTCTTTATTCCCTGACCACAAGCTCTCTGCCAATGCAGACGCACGTGGCCAAAGCCGTGAGTCTAAAACTGTCGAATCAGCTTGCTCTGACCATAACGCAACTTCTCCTCCTAGCACCAGCTTCTTCTCTTCCTCATCGAGCAAACCATCGGTTATATCATAGTTGTATATGCTCTGCCACGTCTTGAAAGGTGCACACCAAGACCCACCACCGCCTCCTCGCTGATCATATATACTATCATTCCCGAGAAACCCGCCGTGACCACAGTCTAAGTAGTAGAACTCCGATGAAGAGATAATTACTCTGTAACCAGCAGCTACGATTCTCTTTGTGTTCTCAGGACCGTTATTCCAAGTCTGTAAGATTGTGTGCTCTTTTGGTAGAACCGATGGATCCACCTTGATTTGTGCATCTAGCAGAACATCTTCCCAGTAAACAACTGTACGGTTCTTTGATACTATGTAAGGTAATGTGGAGTTTATGTACTTTTCAAGAAGCTGACTTAGTGTTCCACCAGAGGACAAGAAAGAATTGATGGCAGGATCAGTTTTCCAACAGCCTGGGATGACTTCATCTCCACCTCCATGGAAGAAAGATTCTGGAAATTGCTTAACAACATCTTGTATGACGTTTTTCAAAACATCATATGTTTTAGGACTCAAGGGGTTAAGCTGACCAGTCCCGGGTTCACTAGCTAACCGCTCATCCCAACTTTTACCAGCAGGCCACCAAAACATGTTGGCACATGTCACAATTTCCGGGTAAGCTTCTCCCCATGATCCTGTATGGCCTGTCATGTTTAACAGTATCCATTAGAAACCAAGCTAATTTCTTGTGCAAGAGAAAATCAAGCAAACTCACCAGGAGTGTCTATTTCAGGAAGTACTCTAACTCCATGCTCAAAACCATACTGAACAATCTTGGAGACATCCTCAGGAGTGTATACCATGTCTGGTCCATAAGATCCTTTTGCAGCGAGTGAAGGTTCAGAAGGAAGCACTAATGGAAAAGATTGCGAGTCAGTAATATGCCAATGGAACACATTGAGTTTGTTTGCACTCATGGCCTTGATTGTTCTCATTATATCATCTACTCCATAGTAATTCCTCGATGTATCAAGCAAAACGCCTCTGTGGCCAAACAAAGGTGAATCCTGAATAGAAATTCCAACTGGCAAGCACAAATCAGGAGATGTTCCCCAAATTATCTGAGAGAATGTCTCAAGGCCACGCATAGCTCCCCAAACCGAGCGAGCTAACAAGTGGGCAGAAGAGCTGCCAATGGGGATGGATAGGTTATAAGACTCATCAACACCATGGTGAAGCGGAAGAGAAAGATCAGTAACAATGACTTTAAGGTTGCTCAAGGTGTAACCTTTCATAACTTTGACAGGATGTGTAACGAGTGGCGAGTAATTCTCAGAACGGATCAGGTTGAGATAACGTGCTACAGAGGCTGAAAGGTATTGGTGTTTAGGGGCAAGGATAGTGAATTTTGGAGAGAGGACAATGGCTATATGTTGAGGCCATGAAAGATATCTGGGCTTTGGCCAAATGTTGATAGGTGTTGAAGTGGAGAGCAATGGCGAAACAAAGAAGAGTAATGGGATTAGTATGACATGAGACTTGGTAAGAGTCACCATGTTCAGTATATGATGTTCTTGAATCAATCTACTACTGCTAATGGACTTTCCAAAATCTGCACATAAAACAAAAATAAAAATTGAAGGATGCATTACAGATCAAAAAAACAGCATCAAGAACAAAGACAAGTGTGAGTGGGCAAAAGCTAGAACTACTATTAGACTAATAAACAAGAAGTAGCATCATCTCTAAGATCCCAAGTGCTAAAGTATTGAACTTTAATGACTCAAGAACATTCTGAAGCAAACCCTAGATGATAATTGGGATTCGTCAGCCAAAGTGATCGCCTTTTCTTTAAATCTCGATAGTAAAAAGCACACAGAGATGAGAGAACTAATTGGAATTACGGAAAACAAAAAAAAGAAAGAAAAAAAAACGAAGTAAAGGGGAAGAAGAGAGAAACTGTCACAGAGGAAGTCTCTACCAATGGAGGCGAAAGACGACGAAACGAACGAACACTAAAATGTCATTCATAGAAGCTTCTCCGGAAGAATTTTGGGTTAGAGAAATTGATATCGCTTCACTCTTAATAAGGCAAATCTTCTTCTTCTGTCGCTTTCTCGATTAGTGTGGACTGGATTCATAGTTGTATTTAATTGTTTCTGTTTTTTTGTGCAACGTAGAGTATACTTAACAATTTAAATATTCGACTAGTAGTTTAAAATAATACATTAACAATAGACTAAAACTAATTACAGAACATAAAAAAACAAACAATGTATGATTTTTTTTATTTTAATCATCCTTACGATATAGACACTGATAGGTACTTCTAGAAAATAAAATAAAAAATATATTGGTTTCTCATTCTATTTTGCATATAGGTTATATGCATATTTGATATCAAAGTTACACTGATGTCCTGAATGTTAAAAATTAATAGTTTTATAAAAGAAAATTAATGTAGAACGAATTTGTAGTCCTAGATTTGTCATATAGATAGTACCCTACACTAAATTAGGATGAGCCGTTGACCAAATAAGACCAAAAATGAGTGGTTAATGATTTCCCCAAATGACAACTAATACATCATCTATAATTAGCCATCAGGTTTTGAAAACCAAAACGTAGAAAAGGTTGTGAATTAGTTGTTATTGCAGTTAACACGTTTATATGAACCCAACTTTGGGTTCATAGAAAACGTTGGGTTCAATCAGATAGGTTTCGTCAGTATTTTGGGGGGGATTTCGACTAGCCATCGTAGGAGGAGCGATGTCTTCCGACCCCTTTAATACGACGGAACCTAAGTATGAAATTGAGGAATCGCGTTTCGGAAAGATCGTGTGTTACGATCAACAGCTTCTCTTTGAAAAGAGAGAACAAAAGGGATGGGAGAGCGGAAGTACGCTCGCTTCTTCCCTTCCCTTCTTCATAACACAACTCTTTGTCGCAAACCTAAGCTACCGCGTCATCTACTATATAACCCGACCCCTTTATCTTCCTCCTTTCGTTGCTCAGATCCTTGTGCGTATGCAATTTTTCATACTTATATTTTGCAACATCTGTTTTTTTTCTTTTGGCTCTCTAGTTTTGTGTTTTAATTTTTTTTTTCTTTTTGTATTGTATTTTTTGCAGTGTGGTTTATTGTTTAGCCCAAGTGTGCTGGGGAACGTAGATATTGTAATCCAACATATATTCCCCTACAGATTCACAATGGTTCTTGAAACATTCGCAAACTTAGCTCTCGTCTACAATATATTCCTCCTTGGTCTAGGGATGGACCTGAGGATGGTGCGGATCACCGAGCTCAAACCAGTCATCATTGCCTTCGTAGGACTTTTCGTCGCTTTACCAGTTGGTTCCGCCCTTTACTATATGCGGGGCAATGGTCATCCAGAAAAGATCCTCGCTGGTTGTGTCTTCTGGTCTGTCTCTTTGGCCTGTACTAACTTCCCTGACCTGGCTAGGATCCTTGCGGATCTTAAGCTGTTGCGGTCCGATATGGGCCGTACGGCCATGTGTGCTGCCATTGTCACTGATTTGTGCACATGGGTCCTCCTTGTTTTAGCGTTCGCTTCTTTTACCAAAACAGGTAAACTATCCTACAATATAATTAGTAAAAAATATTTGGAACCACAAGCCATAACTCATACTAATATCCAAAAATCTATAATTGTTAAAGAAATTTTGACGAAAATGGAATGAATCCTACATTTAATCTTTTTTTTTTTTTTCTCAAAAATATAAGTGTATAACGAAAATATGCATATAATTTCTTCTGTTCATTTCTTTTTCCTTTTTCTTTTGTGCATGGTTAAAAAAGGGTCATGGAACACTAGGATGCCCTACGTGATGTTCGCCACTGGAATCTTCGTCGTCTTCTGCATCTTCGTGGTGCGTCCGGGAATTAAATGGATCTTCTCCAAGACCGTGAAGGCAGGTCACGTTGGAGACACTCACGTTTGGTTCGTTTTAGGAGGTGTGGTCCTATGCGGCCTAATCACGGACGCATGCGGGGTCCATTCCATAACGGGGGCATTTCTGTTCGGTCTCTCTATCCCGCACGACCACATCATACGTAACATGATCGAGGAGAAGCTCCATGACTTCCTCTCCGGGATTCTTATGCCTCTCTTCTATATCATATGTGGGTTACGAGCAGATATTAGTTTCATGCTCCAGTACACTGACAAGTTCATAATGGTATTTGTCATTTGCTCTTCCTTCTTGGTAAAAATCGTGACTACTGTGATCGTCTCTTTATTCATGCGAATGCCTATGCGTGACGCATTCGCTATGGGGGCCCTTATGAACACCAAGGGAACTTTATCGCTCGTCGTTCTTAATGCTGGTCGTGATACCAAGGTACTGATTGATCCATCAATTTACACACTGTGGCTATATGATACTTTTTGAATCTAGGAAAAGGCAAAATTGGATGAGTGAAACATGAATAATAGTAGACAGATATTTCATTAATCATCATATTCACCTTATTCGTCCTATTTTATCATCTACTAGTTACACTCATTGTCACTTACATTTATGCCCATGCAATATAGCACAATCTAGTATATATTGTAAAATTTGTTCATAATATAAAAGAGTTGTCAACAAATTTTTTTTTTTTGTTTTTTAAAGAAATAGTAAAATTTGCGCTAAATTCTATTTTATTTATTTAAAAAACCATTACAGGCGCTGGATAGTCCAATGTACACCCATATGACGATCGCTCTTCTAGTGATGTCACTAGTGGTCGAGCCTCTTCTCGCAGTTGCATACAAGCCCAAGAAAAAACTGGCTCATTACAAGCACCGTACGATCCAAAAGATTAAAGGAGAAACAGAGTTCCGCGTCTTAGCTTGCGTCCATATTCTCCCCAATGTCTCTGGGATCGCCAATCTCTTACAAGTCTCAAACCCAACCAAACAATCACCTCTCAATGTCTTCGCCATTCACCTCGTGGAGCTAACTGGTCGGACCACAGCCTCGCTGCTAATCATGAACGACGAATGCAAACCGAAAGCTAACTTCTCGGACAGAGTCAGAGCGGACTCCGACCAAATCGCTGAGAACTTCGAAGCTATGGAAGTCAATAACGAAGCTATGATGGTTCAGACCATCACCGCGGTCTCGCCCTACACAACGATGCACGAAGACATATGCGCGTTAGCCGAGGACAAGCGAGTCTGTTTTATCATATTGCCCTACCACAAACACTTGACACCGGACGGTCGGATGGGAGAAGGAAACTCTTCTCACGCCGACATTAACCAAAACGTTTTGAACCACGCTCCTTGCTCAGTCGGGATTTTAGTGGACCGTGGCATGGCCATGGTCCGGTCTGAGTCGTTCCGTGGAGAAGCAGTGAAAAGAGAAGTCGCAATGCTCTTCGTGGGTGGTCCAGACGACCGTGAGGCGTTATCGTACGCTTGGCGGATGGTCGGACAACACGTGATTAAACTCACTGTTGTAAGATTCGTCCCGGGACGCGAAGCTCTACTATCATCCGGGAAAGTTGCGGCGGAGTACGAGAGGGAGAAACAAGTAGACGATGAGTGCATCTACGAGTTTAATTTCAAGACAATGAACGATTCTTCCGTTAAATATATCGAAAAAGTGGTGAACGATGGTCAAGACACGATCTCTACTATCAGAGAAATGGAAGACAATAACTCGTACGATCTCTACGTTGTTGGAAGAGGATATAACTCAGATTCTCCGGTGACAGCCGGTTTAAACGATTGGAGCAGTAGTCCTGAGCTAGGCACGATAGGGGACACATTAGCTTCGTCGAATTTCACAATGCATGCTTCGGTTTTAGTCATTCAACAATACTCTGCCGTTAACAGACAAGCTGCAGCCGCAGCAGCAACCGCAACAACCGTTCCCGGAAACAATCAAGAATCCGTTGATGGTGGGGCTAAGATAAATCGTGATGCTGAGGCACCATTTATGAAGTCTATGTATGAAGACGAGGAGGAAGATGAAGAAGAGGAGCACCAATATGGAATTCATAGGTGATGAGTTTCATACATATATATATATGATCGTTGATTCTTTATTTATTTTTCCTATTAGCCAAAGAGAATGTGAATGATCATGAAAATTCAGTTCGGAAAATTTCCAATTTTTCTCACTGAGAAGCGATTAATTTTAATATTCTCAATACCATTACCATATTCTCTTTCTCAATTTTTTTAATCCATTCTGTTATGCTACATGATTAACCTTTGGTTACTTTTTAAAATACAAAATTGACTGCATATATCTTAGGTTATTTAATTTTCAAAGACAAAAGTTTTTTAGTATAATTTTGCTAATTCCTCAAATCAAAACAAGTGGTAAATGGTATATAATTTTCGTTGATAGTTGATACTATACTAAAAACGAATTACTACAATGCTTGAATTAAAGAGGATATATACTCTTTTTATTCAATTCAAATATTGCAAATAAATTAATTTATATTTGAAAATCATACTATGTTGGAGGAAAATAAATAAAAAATGTTCTCAGTTTTTACAACATTTTTGTTTCTCTTCTCAAGCAAAAAAATCATTTTATTTTCTCCATCAACGATTTCCATATCCCGAGACTATTCAACATTCCCTTAATAGAGTACAGATAACAATTTTCGGGATTTGTTTATGCTTTTATTGTCATTTTGTCGTTATGGGTAAGAATTAAAAATTGATATCTGTAGATATCTCATATACCATATACGTAAATATTCTGCGTATATATATTAAGTTGCTAAATCACGATAAATCTGCTGAATGAACTATTTCCTTTCTATATTTGGTTTTACAAAGACTAAGACCAATTTAATCTAAACCATAAATCTCTCCTACGAGATCTCTTCTTAGTTCTTAATAAAACTTTTTTTTTCTTTCTCCTTTAGTCACTTAAAAGTTATTTTGAGTAAAATTTTAGATTTTTATGCCTTGACGTAAACATTAAAAGGGCAAAAAGATAAAGAAATATAAATAAAAAACATATTTTATCAAACAAAACAAAAGGTAAGTGATCTCGAAACCCTATGTTTGTTCTTTGGAGTCGTCCGAGAAATGTGCGGTTTCCGTTAATCCGCAAAGACTTTTTCATCTATATCTATGCGTATGTTTGGTTTTGTCTCCACAAACATGTCTCATTAATGTTTCTTTTGTCTTTTTTTATTACTCAAATATTTTAATAAAACATTCAAAATTCAATTCTTGTTTTTGGGAATAAGCTAAACTTTTCTCTCTACAAATCAATTTAAAAGGTTGTGTGACTTAACAAAAGAGAACGAAAGCCCTTGTTATAGTCCGATCTTTTGTACCTTTCCTGTCTCAAAAGCGGAGAAGTGAGTTCTTTGAGAGTTTTTTTCCGTATTGTTTAAAAGGACTAAGTAGCTTTGGCTTATATAGGTTCTGATGAAAAAGACACACAGAGAATAAAATTGAAGAACCAAAAATAAAAAAGAGAAAGAGAGATGGAAAGTAATGGTGGAGGAGGAGAAGTAAGAAGAGTGAATTTAGTTTATTTCCTTAGCCGTTCCGGTCACGTTGACCATCCTCATCTCTTGCGTGTTCATCATCTCTCTCGTAATGGAGTCTTTCTTCGAGGTTAATTAATCCTCTCTTCTTGATAAATCTATCATCAGTCTCCTTCTATTTCAATCATCACTCTCGGTCTAAATTGTGTGTTCAAAACGCAGATGTGAAGAGATGGTTAGCGGACGCACGAGGCGATGCGATGCCTGACGCATTCTCTTGGTCTTGTAAGAGGTAATATTGATTTTTTTTTTCACATTTTTGATGAATTCTATTATTAATTACGATATTTATCGATTTATAATATTGAAGGAGGTACAAGAATGGATATGTATGGCAAGATTTATTAGACGACGATCTGATTACTCCAATCTCCGATAATGAATATGTCCTCAAAGGATCTGAGATTCTACTAAGCTCTCCGAAGGGTATGTGTAACACGCACGTAAAATATCAATTAATTTCATAATTTGTTTATTAGGGTTTTTAACTAGGGTTTCAAAAAAAACAGAGGAGAACAAAGCTTGGGGCGTAAGAAATAGTGTTGACGGCGGAGAAGACGCTGAAGGAAAACTCCAGGAGTCGAAGTTAACGTCAGAGAAGATCCATAAAGAGTCTCCGGTGTTTTGCTCTCAGAGATCGACGGCGACAACATCGACGGTAACCGAGGAATCCACAACGAACGAAGAAGATTCGCTTCTTAAGAAACCAGATCGGAAAAAAGTATCCGGCGAAAGAGACGGTTCTAAGGAAAACGGGTCGGGCAACGATGTCGAGTCGGGTCGACCGAGTGTATCGTCGTCAACGACGTCGTCTTCGAGTTACATTAAGAGTAAGAGCTACTCGAACCTACGGGCCTCTCACGTGTTACGGAACTTGATGAAGTGTGGTGGTTCGGATACAAACGACGACGTTTTAGTGCCTTTGAACAAATCTGCGTCTGGAGATTTTGGTCCGGCTTGGGACAGCGAACGCAGATACCAACACTACCAACAGCACAATGCTCGGTACGCTCCAAAGTACTCATATTAATTCTTATATTCAATTAATATTATTTATGAAATCGTTACTTTAAAACCTGTTAATGCCATATATGATTGGGATTAATCTTTTTTTTTTTTACTAGTTTGCAAATCTATTAATTAATTAATAGTTTTTTACTTTTGTAGCAGCTGATGCATATCATTGGCACCTAAACAAATAAGTATAATATACTACAACTACACTATATACAACAATCTCTCAAATTGGTAACACGCCGTTGCTTTTTTTTCTTTTTCTTTTTGATATATAGAAAAAGCTTCGAGGAGTGGAGTGGCATAAAGGAGACAATAGAGTTTTGTAAACCAAAGGCTACTCCAAGCAAGCCTTCTATGGCTCCATTATGCGCGTATGCCCTCTTGATCTCATCACTCATGTTTGAAACTTTATCATATACATACGGTTGATAATTTATAATATGAAATACAGGCAATGTGGGAAGTTATTTAAACCCGAGAAGATGCATTCGCACATGAAAATATGTCGTGGGGTGAAGAATTCATCAGCGGTAACCGGAAATAATAATACCGGTAAACCGAGGCAGCAACGGTGCAGAAACATTACTCCTGGAAACCCATTGGGACATCAACGTGTAGTGAGGAGTACTCTCAAAGATTGATGACGGTTATAGCTAATTCTCTACGAATTAGCAGCGGAATATTAGTTTGCTATAGTTAATTTCTGTTTGATAAACCGCAGAGATTAATTGTTTGAATATCATGATGCTTGGTCAGAAAATAAATGGAGCTATATTGAAGGTTTTAGTTTTAGAAACTAATTGATCAGAATTTGATAAACCAATGTATTAGATTAGAACCTCAATTGAAGTAACTAGAGACTAGAGAGTACTTATTGGATTGTACACGTTTACAAAGTAAGTATATATACTGTATACGCTCTAAATCTTTACACAGTTATATTACGCACGCACGTACGTATCTTCATGTGCATGTGAGTTATTATTGGTCATTGGGGTGAGAATATAATTAACACATGTTGTATACAATACACCATGATCTTTGTCGTTTTGTCTTATAATAAATAAATAAAAACTCACGTCTACTTTGACCAGATAAGATTCAAAGTTTTACAATGGAAACTGATCCTTTCATCGTAGTAGCTTCGACATCTCTGCCTCTGGTCAAATAAGACGACCTTCTCTTTCGATCTCTATTTAAGCAAACGACTTTGCCTGATTAGTACATCAATCTCTAACTCATAGATCTCAAGACAACAACAAAAAAGGTCAACGGACAAATAATTATTGTATGGAAGGAAGCTTTGAAGGCATGCTAATGAACGTGAGCATTTTTGCTCTGATTCAAGCTCTTGTGTATCTCATACTCTCTAAATCTTCGAGTGTTTTCTCTACGTCAAAGACGATGAAGAGAGCTAACAGTTTCCGGTCAGCGAGATCCATCAGCATCCGTAGGATTCTGGCTACTCTTCAAGACATGCCTGCAGGCGGCGAGATGTCTCCTTCTTCCATGGGTTCCTCTTCTCTTGGCTCTCCTTCATCATCACCATCGTAAAGCTATATATATGAATCATATGATTATTTATTGGTGAATCCGGTGGATGAAGTGTTTTTGTATGTTAGATAATTTTCAATTCTTTTTTCATTTGTAGTATCGCTCAAATTCATTAATGAACTTATATAGTATATACAATTGGCTCTGTGTCTTACAAATTCCGTATTCATAATTAAAACGGTTTAGATGTACTCTTTTTTATGCTACTTTGGAAACAGAGGAATTTATTCTTTTGTTTGCCCAAAAAAACTAAAAAAAAAAAAAAAAAAAAAAACATTTGACACAAGTTCCTTGAAATCTCTAACCCAGCCCAATAAAGCCGGTAGGTAAAACCCACCCAAAGTCTAGCTTATGAGTGAGGTGCCCATGTGATCTTATAAGAAGACAATAGTTTTTTGTCACTCCCAAACTGATCTGAGACATTTATACATTTATACTTCACAGGTCAGAAACTTCAAATTTGCATCAATTTTTTTTGTTTTTTTTGGACGGCAAAGTTTTGCATCAAGCCTTAATGGTTGGATATCCCTATCTACATGACCACGTCGATCATTAAATGTCTCCCAATAATACGAACTAGCGACTAGTCAAATATTATAAGAAAAAATGATTTGCAGAAATATGTAATTATTCTATGACTCTTTTTAAAAGAACATGAATAAGTTTATGACCATGTAAATACATTTTGCTCAAGAACTTATTTGAAGAAAAAAAGAAATTTGTTTAAGTAACTTTTATTTGGTGCAAAGCAATTCAGTTAACATACAGTATAATAATAACTGAGTCACAATGTTTCTCTGAACAATTTCTCCTTGATGGAAAAAATGAAAAAGTGATAGCTTAAAGCAATTTTTGGTCAAATTCACAATGCCTTTTTTTTTTCATATTGTTAATTGCTGAAGAAAAATAATACAAACTCTATATATATGGGATAATGTTTGTGTCTATCTTCACATGCCAATCCTAAATTAATTAATAGTATAATGATTCAAACGTCAGAAAACAGAGAATTGACGTGAAACCACTTGTTAAACGAGAGAGAACAAAACGTCAGCATGTTAGTTGAGCTCTCTGTCACCATATATTTATGCATATCTTTTGGAAGTGAATTGGTAATATATAAAGATAATTTATATATTTAAACATATTAGTACGTACTTGTGTAAGGAATAAAGAATTACAAGGATCCACAGATGTTTTGTTGTCGATGTCGACCCAATTGTATTTATATAAAAACAGTATATGGAAACGGACGGGGAGATTGCAGACCTGCTTAACTGCGGAGGTCACAAGCATCAATAGGTTTTAAAGTAATGACAACTTGTAACGCGAAAAAGAGTAGTGGATAGTGATCATTTACTATCAAAAGATGTGTTACCCAAAAAAGAGTGACGTGCGCACAGTATGTGATTCAAATAATAATGTACGTAAGTAAACATATAAATATTGATATAGTTTAGATTATCCAGTAAGAGAGAAGATATATATACGTCTAGAGTGGTCCAATTGTGTCTCTTTAACAAAAGAGACTTGATGAAAAAGGTCCTACTTGAAATTTCATGTTTGTTTTCTTTTATAAGGCTATGACTCAAATTTTGAACTTTAGAGCAATAATATAGTTGATTTTTCATTTAAAGTTTCTTTATTTTAGTTGAAATGTTGGGAAGAAAAAAAAAGGTTAGAAGTAACTTTTATATACTAACAAATAGAAAGCAGACAGTAGTATCTCAACCGAGTCTTAGATGTTTTCTTGAATCTAAACCACAAACTCATCCCATAATAACCCCAAACAAAGTCATATTGTGATAATGAAACAGTAATAGCATTTATATGAGTTTATTAAATACTAGATAACAACCTGTGATATATTGGACAATAGTAAGCATCTTTAGCAGGAATAAATATCTCAACATCAATGGTTTTGACTAATGGACAACTTCGATGTGACACTTTGATATTGTTTGTTTAATACTCCTCTGTGATCATAAATATTTGTCTTGACGCGAGAAACTGATTACTTTGTTTACTCTTCTTATCTAATTAGTGTTATTATTGGAAATTCGAAAGGAAGATAAGTTGGAGGATGATCTCTGAATTCAACAACCCCACACATGACGACTAAACTATAAAACCCTTAATAATACACTTTTTATCATGACTGAAAAAATAATAATGAAGCTTTAAGTAATTAAACAAAGTTATGATGCTCTTATTATATACTCCAAAAATATAGTACAGTATATATTAGGAAAAGGACACAGCAGCTTCCATAAATAATAAATAAAGATATGACGTTATATAATACGTAAAGGGTGACGTGGCAGAGTATGATTGGAGAAAAAGAAAAGCTGCAGAAAAGGAAAGGTTTACCTTACAGAAACTTACTTGGCGCCTGTCTTGTAGCCGTTGCTTTCCTCTCTCTCTCTCTCTCTCCGGAGTTATCTCGCCGGAGACTCTCGTTTTTAATTAAGTGCTCGAAAGAAAGATGATTGCTTTTTTTTTTTAGATACTACTGTAGCTTGGTCGCATATCTGATGCTGTTTTAGATCTTCAAGGGTTTCCTCTGCTACTCTCTCTCTCTTCCTCTGTTTGTCGTCAGGTGATGCTTTAAATCTCTCTCTATGGGTCTCTTTTCAACTTTTTTTTTGGATTCTGGGTTTTGTTTTCTTCAACTCCGAGATAATGAAATTGGATGTCTTTTCCTGATTGTGCGTTTCGATTTTGCTCCACTTGACTTTTTTGAGTGAGACTAGATGGATGCTTCGTCTTCTAGGTCTTGTAATTGGAGCTTTCTCTCAATCGTTGTCAAAAAACAAAAAAAGTTGGAGCTTTCTCAATTGTGTTCGTTTTAACTTTGGAAAGTTTAATCCTTTTTATGTTTCTCTAGGACCATAAGTATCTTGTATTTAGCTTTGGATTGTTAAAGTATCTGTTTTGCGCTTTACATCGTCGGCTACTTTACTGGGTTTCGGTTGGATCTTTTCTATGTTTCTTTATAACAAAAGGAAACATCTTTTCCCGTTCATTGCGTCTACAGTGATATTTTCTTTTTTTGTGAGGATGAATCAGAATTAGCTTCTCACAAAATTGGATCCTTCTTCTTGTCTTCTCTCTTTCTATGTTTGTTTTTTTCCCCCTTCAGTTCACAAGTATTTCAAGGTTTTGACTAAATAGTTTACTTTGGTAGCACAGATTGATTCTTCTTAAGATTTAGAAGATGTCTCAAAGAAGGGAACCTGATCCGCCTCCGCCACAGAGGCGGATTCTGCGGACTCAGACTGTTGGTAGTCTAGGAGAAGCTATGCTTGATAGTGAAGTGGTTCCATCATCTTTAGTGGAGATTGCTCCCATTCTTCGTGTGGCTAATGAAGTTGAAGCTAGTAATCCACGTGTTGCTTACCTTTGTGAGTTGTAACAATTTTCGAAACTTTATTCTGATTGATCATCTTAAAATGAGCTTCTTGAATAATACAATTGTGGATGATGATGATGATGATTCTTACAGGTCGGTTCTACGCGTTTGAGAAGGCACATAGGCTTGATCCAACTTCAAGTGGACGTGGTGTGAGACAATTTAAGACCGCGCTTCTTCAACGATTGGAAAGGGTAAATGGATATCAACAATTGTATGATTCTGTTGTAACATATTGTGGTGTTAGATGCTAAACATTTGTTGTTTATGTTTATGAATGCTTCTCCAGGAGAATGAAACAACTTTGGCAGGAAGGCAAAAGAGTGATGCGCGTGAAATGCAGAGTTTCTATCAACACTACTACAAGAAATACATCCAAGCTTTGCTTAATGCTGCTGATATAGCTGACCGGTTTGTGTTTGATGAAACAGATTCCTCCAAGTTTTCGGTTTTGCTTATAACTTTCTCTTACTGAGTTACTCATTCATATTACAATATTTTACCTTTTAGTGCTCAACTTACAAAGGCCTATCAAACCGCTGCCGTTCTCTTTGAAGTCTTGAAGGCTGTTAATCAAACAGAAGATGTGGAAGTGGCTGATGAGGTGATGATGCTGATAGTTCACATTAGTTATGTGCGATCTTTATTAAGGCTTTGGAATAACATCTTGAAACTGTTGTGATCTGGATTATCAAATTTGTTTCTGATCATCCTTTTTTTCTGCTGTAGATTTTGGAAACGCACAATAAGGTCGAAGAGAAAACCCAGATTTACGTGCCTTACAATATACTTCCCCTCGACCCTGATAGTCAGAATCAAGCTATAATGAGATTGCCTGAGGTTATCCAGCTTTTCAGCTTACCTTCTTTTTCTGTTTTATTGTATTTCAGTTCACATAATCTGTTTGAATACTGTTCTGCAGATACAAGCTGCTGTGGCCGCTCTTAGAAATACAAGGGGCTTACCATGGGCAGCAGGTCACAAGAAGAAACTCGACGAAGACATATTAGACTGGCTTCAGTCTATGTTTGGTTTTCAGGTGATGTTAGCCAATATCCTGTTTTAGTTATTCGACTTAAAGTTCATGTCTGTACTGAATGTTGTTCAACCTTTAAACTGCAGAAAGACAATGTTTCGAATCAAAGAGAGCACTTGATCTTGTTACTTGCTAATGTCCACATCCGACAATTTCCAAGACCTGAACAACAGCCAAAGGTATGCATTTTGTGATGGATATCTTGTTTGCTCTCTACCTAGGCAGTTTTACTTGCACTAAGTGTTTGTGTTCAATATTTTCTCTAGCTGGATGATCGTGCCTTGACCATAGTGATGAAGAAACTTTTCAGAAACTACAAAAAGTGGTGCAAGTATTTGGGTCGGAAAAGCAGCCTTTGGTGAGAATTCCTCATTTTAATGTCTCAAATATTTGAAAACATATGCTGCATATTATATGTCTTATACTTTCTGTCTGCTTATCCTCTTGACACTTCTTGGCACTTGAAGGTTGCCTACTATTCAACAAGAGGTACAACAACGTAAATTGCTCTACATGGGACTTTATCTTTTAATATGGGGAGAAGCTGCTAACCTGAGATTCATGCCAGAATGCCTCTGTTATATATATCACCATGTAAGGATTCACTTTAGTCAGTTAAAGTTTTAATTAATCTGTGAACATTTTCATAGCTGTTTAAGTTTAATTATGATTTTCCGTATATGTTCTGTGTTCAGATGGCTTTCGAGTTGTATGGTATGTTGGCTGGTAGTGTAAGTCCCATGACAGGAGAGCATGTAAAGCCAGCTTATGGTGGTGACGAAGAAGCTTTCCTGCAGAAAGTAGTGTCTCCAATATACGAGACAATAGCAAAGGTTCCTCACTTCAGTTATTCTAGTCGTGGCCATCTTTTATTCTCAAGCTTTCCTTCAATCTACCTATTCCTTTCTTTTTTCATCTAGATCTTTGTGCATTACAGGAAGCAAAGCGAAGTAGAGGAGGAAAGTCGAAGCATTCTGTGTGGAGAAACTATGATGACTTGAATGAATATTTTTGGTAAATGCAGATAATAATCTTATAACCTTTTTGAAATGTCACGCTATCCGGTCCTTACAGAATCCTGGGTGGTCTAAATTCTCCCTGAAACTATGCAGGTCAATTCGATGTTTTCGTCTAGGGTGGCCTATGCGGGCGGATGCTGATTTCTTTTGTCGGACAGCTGAAGAACTTCGACTTGAGAGAAGTGAGGTATGAGTAATAGAGACTAAAAAATGGTTTGTATATGTATTTTCTGCTTATGCTAGCAATTCTTTGCATTAAGTGGTCTAATGGATTATAAATCTTGCTTTATCAGCTTAGACTGATCTTCATGTCTTAAAGAGTTAAAGTTATTTCAACCAGTACATTTATTTTACTTCATTTGCATCAGTTTTTTGTATCTTATAATTTTTTGGATTCTGTTCATAATGCTACAGATAAAATCAAGTAGTGGAGATCGGTGGATGGGCAAAGTCAATTTTGTCGAGATACGCTCCTTCTGGCATATATTTAGAAGTTTTGATAGAATGTGGAGCTTTTATATCCTGTGTTTACAGGTACCAAAATATTGTAGTTAGTCTGAATGTCTTTCAAATTTGTGTTTTCTTTTTGTTGTTTAATATATCATTATTGTCTAGGCAATGATTGTTATTGCATGGAATGGATCCGGCGAGTTGAGCGCCATCTTTCAGGGTGATGTCTTCCTAAAGGTTTTGAGCGTCTTCATTACAGCAGCTATACTAAAGCTTGCACAAGGTGATCATGCATAGTATATCTGTTTAGCATTCTCTGTTATGATGGAAATAGTTGTTTTAGTGTCCTCTCGAAATTTGATGTTTTCCTACCAATTATTAGTTTGAGCTTCGATTTTTCTGAATGTTTGACTTCAATATTGCAGCTGTCCTTGATATAGCCCTCAGCTGGAAGGCAAGACATAGCATGTCACTCTATGTGAAACTCAGATACGTCTTGAAAGCTGGTGCGGCTGC
This sequence comes from Camelina laxa, assembly GCA_024034495.1. Taxonomy (NCBI): domain Eukaryota; kingdom Viridiplantae; phylum Streptophyta; class Magnoliopsida; order Brassicales; family Brassicaceae; genus Camelina; species Camelina laxa. The sequence goes on from CM043884.1 coordinate 29,083,532, forward strand.
AGTATGGGTTGTGGTCATGCCAGTTACTTACGCATACAGTCGGAAAGACGCTTCTGGTTTTGCTCAGACCATAAAGAGTTGGTTTGGGGGACACAGCCATAATTCACCTTCCCTTTTCATAGTGGCTATTCTTATCTACTTATCCCCAAACATGCTTTCTGCGTTGCTTTTTCTGTTTCCATTCATTCGGCGTTATCTTGAAAGGTCTGACTTTAAGATAATGATGCTGATGATGTGGTGGTCTCAGGTAGTTTATTCATGTGCTTTTTATCTTGAAAATTTAAGTCCGTGATATTAAATTAAAAAGGTGGTCTTATCATGGTTCTTTGTGATACAGCCTCGTCTGTATATAGGAAGGGGTATGCATGAGAGCGCTTTGTCACTTTTCAAGTAAGGACTCTAAAACTTATAAGTCGGAATGTTGGTTGCTTTTTTCAGCACTGCTTAATGACGACGTGCAAATGATTTCTAGGTACACAATGTTTTGGATCGTTTTGCTGATTTCGAAGCTGGCATTCAGTTATTACGCTGAGGTATCGCATTTTATCGTATTGTTGTCTAGCATGAGCAATATGCAATTGTTTGGAAGTTGGAAACGGGATTTTCTCTACTAACAGCCATTAAGATTCTAATGACATTCATCTCAGTCCATGAGTGTAAATCATTTCATGCTTTCCGTCTTCGATGCAGATTAAGCCCCTTGTTGGTCCAACCAAAGATATAATGCGAATCCATATATCCGTCTACAGCTGGCATGAGTTTTTCCCTCATGGTAACGGATAACAGAATATCAGGATTTGCTTATTGCATCATGCTGTTTTATCAAATAATAATGCCGTTGTTTCTTTGGTTTCTGCAGCCAAGAGTAATATAGGCGTCGTCATTGCGCTCTGGTCGCCAGTTATTCTCGTGAGTTTGCACATACTTGTTCATTCCCATATCTTCTTTTGTTCTTATGGTTTCCTCTGTGGTATGCTAACTTCTATATTCAGGTTTATTTCATGGACACTCAAATATGGTATGCGATAGTTTCAACTCTGGTGGGAGGTTTAAATGGAGCTTTCCGCCGTCTTGGAGAGGTTTATTGTTGCCTTCGTTGTCCATTAAAGAGCATACACTCACTTCTTTAGTTTTCAAGAGATAGTGTCTTAAAAAGAACTTTGTTTCACTTCAGATCCGAACACTTGGAATGTTAAGGTCGAGATTTGAGTCCATACCAGGGGCCTTTAATGATTGCTTGGTACCACATGATAAGAGCGAGGATACAAAGAAAAAGGGATTTAGGGCGACCTTCTCTCGCAAGTTTGATCAGGTCTGGTTACTGCTGTTATGTTAAGTGATTTTAACTACCCTTTTGTTTTTAGAGCTTCTATCTAAGTTGTGTTCTCTTTTTCTATAAAGCTTCCATCTAGTAAAGACAAGGAAGCGGCGCGGTTTGCTCAGATGTGGAACAAAATAATCAGTAGTTTCCGAGAAGAGGACTTGATTAGTGATAGGTTCCGTTTGGCTTTGAATCTTTTCATTCTTATCCCAGTCTGAAAATGAACTTTGATAGAAAGAAGACTAGTTACAGGTTCTAAACCGAGGAAGTCGGAGAGGAGGTTTCGAAGAGAGTAAAAGGCAGAGGAGATAAAAACTGCCCAGTGTTGATTTGAGTGAGACCGACATCCATAGAAGGTGAGGAACATGAACACCAGTTACAGTATAAACTTGCATGTGTTACAAAGTTATATATTTGACGAGAAAGGGAGTTAGATTTATGACTATATTAATCATTTTAAGGTGAGTAGTACTTAGAAGTTAAAACTTTATTTGGGGTCTCATGACATTACCGTTGGTTTCAAAAGAACAGTGAGTAAGTCCTACTCACCTTAAACAGATTGGTCTTTGCAGGAATCTAACTCACTCTCCCATCAACTATCTAACTTTGAAATGCAGACAAATTCTTCTGTACCTGGTGTTCATGTTGGTCTCACCCAAATCAACACTTGGCCGCTGTTACTTTCTCTGCCTTTTACTCTCTCTGAAATCACCTCTCGGGCTCCCTGGTTCAGAAACCTATAACTACTCTACTTTCAATTCACGTTTGAAAAAGTAATTACAAATGTGGTTATAAGAGTTCTGTGATAATGTACAGGGAAATGGAACTTTTGCTTGTGCCATATTGGTCTGACCCTGATTTGGATCTTATCCGGTGGCCACCTTTTCTACTGGCTAGTAAGGTGAAGATTTATCTTTTGACTTACGTCTGGTGTTACATATTCCGTTTTTGTATTCTAAATGATGGTGTATTCTAAATGTTCATGATTATACGTCATAGATCCCAATAGCTTTGGATATGGCTAAAGACAGCAATGGAAAAGACCGTGAACTGAAAAAGAGATTGGCTGTTGACAGCTACATGACTTGTGCAGTTAGAGAGTGCTATGCCTCGTTTAAGAATCTCATTAATTATTTGGTTGTAGGAGAACGAGAAGGACAGTAAGTTTTTAAATTTATTGCCTTTGTTCCAACTCAGGACTTACATAACCTTTTCTGACTTATATATGTTCTTGTACAGGGTCATAAACGACATTTTCTCCAAGATTGATGTACATATTGAGAAAGAAACACTGCTAACAGAATTGAACCTGAGTGCCCTTCCTGATCTGTATGGCCAGTTTGTTCGGCTAATCGAGTATTTGGTACATACTGTAGCATTACAATGATGACTATCTGTGCCAAGCTTAGCATGAAAATAACTGAGGTTGGTTTACTTGCAACAGCTACAAAACAGGGAGGAGGACAAGGATCAAATTGTAATTGTCTTGCTGAACATGTTAGAAGTGGTGACTAGAGATATCATGGAAGAAGAAGTCCCAAGGTAAGACCATTTGTATGAGCCGTCTTATAAGTGATCAATCATTTTTCGTTTTAAGCACTCTGATTTAGTCTCCATTTCAAAGTTTACTAGAGACTGCCCACAATGGAGCTTATGTCAAGTACGACTTCATGACCCCTCTTCATCAACAGCGCAAATATTTCAGCCAACTTCGATTCCCGGTTTACTCTCAAACAGAAGCTTGGAAAGAAAAAGCAAGTCTCTTCCTTAAAATAATTATTCCGTTTATCTCACTCTTGTTTCCACTACAATAGTGTATTTGATCTCTTTGGCATGAGGGGGTCTAAGTGGTTTGTCCGATGTCCTCCGTTTTTGTTCTTTTGCAGATTAAGAGGCTTCATCTTTTGCTTACTGTCAAGGAGTCAGCTATGGATGTTCCGTCCAACTTGGAAGCTCGAAGGCGTCTTACTTTCTTTTCAAATTCACTATTCATGGACATGCCTGCTGCACCCAAGATCCGCAACATGCTTTCCTTCTCGTAGGTTCCAGTCACTTTCAAATTAATTTATCGCTCTTTTTTACCTTCATCTATGGATGCATTGCAGACATATGATACATCTCTTAACATCCCCCAATTTGCTTTTGCATAGGGTCCTGACACCATACTTTTCAGAGGATGTTCTTTTTTCCATATATGGCTTGGAACAGCAAAATGAAGATGGAGTCTCTATACTTTTTTACTTGCAGAAGATCTTCCCAGGTTTCACTTTTCAATCTGTTTAAAACTTTTCATATGGCGCTGTTATCTTGTTTGAGCTATCAGCTGAGTCCATGGCTTACATCAGATGAATGGACAAACTTTCTGGAACGAGTTAAATGTGGCAACGAAGAAGAATTAAGAGCAAGAGAGGATTTGGAAGAGGAGCTTCGTCTCTGGGCATCTTACAGAGGCCAAACTCTGACTAAAACTGGTATGTAGACTTTAGCCTCCTCTCTCAATCTTTCATCGGACGAAATCTGCTTCATTTTTCTATCTTGACGAATTTAGCTTTTGATAAACTTGTTGTGCCTGATTTCTGACTTGTTTCAACTAGTGCGAGGCATGATGTATTACCGAAAGGCTTTGGAACTTCAGGCCTTCCTTGATATGGCAAAGGATGAAGGTGCTTGAAGAAATCTTAGCTGTGATTCCTTTTGATTCTTAGAAAGTGTGAAAGCATTTCTTAAACTACCTTCGTTTTTGTTTTAGAATTATTGAAAGGCTACAAGGCTCTTGAGTTAACCAGCGAAGAAGCATCAAAGAGCGGAGGGTCACTCTGGGCACAATGTCAAGCACTTGCGGATATGAAGTTCACCTTTGTGGTTTCTTGCCAACAATACAGTATTCATAAGAGATCTGGCGACCAACGTGCTAAAGACATATTGAGACTTATGACAACGTAACTTCTTCATTTGTCATCTTTGATCTCCTCTCTGATTTGTTATTAATTTCTTAACACCATTAGTTAATCTTGCTGTTTCCTTATGCCAGGTATCCGTCTATTCGTGTTGCCTATATCGATGAGGTGGAGCAAACACATAAAGAAAATTATAAGGGGACAGAGGAGAAAATTTATTACTCAGCTCTTGTGAAAGCTGCTCCACAGACCAAACCAATGGATTCTTCTGAATGTGTTCAAACACTAGATCAGGTATAAGACGAGAAAAATAATTAAATGCTAAACATTTTGATGAGAACGAGGATAATCCTATGAAATAAAGTCAGAGGATATTGATGCTGCTATTCTATTTTTTGGAGTCTTGACTGTCTGAGTTTATATTTCTGTTCTGTCAGCTCATTTATCGGATTAAGCTCCCGGGACCGGCTATACTAGGAGAGGGAAAACCAGAAAATCAAAACCATGCTATCATTTTTACACGCGGAGAAGGGTTGCAGACAATAGACATGAACCAGGTGCATTAGATAATTTTCTTTTGTCTAGGATGTGTCGCTAATGAAACTCATTTGTGCTTGTGATTAATTATAAGAATGATCACCCTAGGAGACTCTTAACCTCTAAAGATTTGAAAAATAGGATAACTACATGGAAGAAGCTTTCAAAATGAGGAACTTGCTGCAAGAGTTTCTTGAAAAGCATGGAGGCGTAAGATGTCCTACGATTCTTGGTCTTAGAGAGCATATTTTCACTGGAAGGTACTAACAGTATGATCCTATACCTGTCTTCGAGATTTTAAGTTTCAATGCACTTATTGATCTCCTACGTTTGTGGTTTCTTGTGAAGTGTGTCTTCTCTTGCATGGTTTATGTCAAATCAAGAGAACAGCTTTGTCACGATTGGACAAAGGGTGCTAGCTAGTCCCCTGAAGTAAGCTTTTTCCCTGTTCTGAAATCTGCTGAGTGTGTGGCTGTCAAAATTAATGTGTTCTTTCTGTTGCTGCTCCAGAGTACGGTTCCATTACGGTCATCCAGATATTTTTGATCGGCTGTTTCACCTTACCAGAGGTGGTATCTGCAAAGCTTCTAAAGTCATCAATCTTAGTGAAGACATATTTGCAGGCACTTGCTTGATCTCTTCTTCTCTGGTGACACACATATGATCTACTTACTTAATATAATTCTCATACTTTTCTACTGCTTTCAGGTTTTAATTCAACTCTGCGTGAAGGAAATGTGACTCATCATGAATATATACAAGTTGGTAAAGGAAGAGATGTGGGTCTCAACCAAATCTCAATGTTTGAGGCAAAAATCGCTAATGGAAACGGCGAGCAAACTTTGAGTCGCGACCTGTATAGACTGGGACACAGATTTGATTTCTTCCGGATGCTGTCTTGTTATTTTACCACAATTGGGTTCTACTTCAGTACCATGGTAGGTTGAGATTCTCTCCCTTTTTATCTCTCAATCACATGGCAGATTTGTTATTCTTTCTCAAGTCTGAAGCCATTGTCTATGTTTTTGACAGTTAACCGTACTTACGGTGTATGTGTTTCTTTACGGCCGGCTATATCTAGTACTTAGTGGGCTCGAAGAAGGATTGAGCAACCAACGAGCTTTTCGTAACAACAAGCCTCTTGAGGCAGCTCTTGCTTCCCAATCATTTGTGCAGATTGGTTTTTTGATGGCTTTGCCCATGATGATGGAGATTGGACTTGAGAGGGGGTTCCATAACGCATTGATCGAGTTTGTGTTGATGCAGTTACAACTTGCTTCCGTCTTTTTCACGTTTCAGCTCGGGACGAAAACACATTACTACGGAAGGACGCTGTTTCATGGAGGTGCGGAATACAGAGGAACTGGACGCGGGTTTGTCGTCTTCCATGCGAAGTTTGCTGAGAACTATAGATTCTATTCCCGCAGTCACTTCGTGAAGGGCATAGAGCTAATGATTCTCCTACTAGTGTATCAGATATTTGGTCAATCATATAGGGGTGTGGTTACTTATATTCTGATCACTGTTTCCATATGGTTCATGGTGGTGACATGGCTCTTTGCTCCTTTCCTTTTCAACCCGTCTGGTTTCGAGTGGCAAAAGATTGTTGACGACTGGACAGACTGGAACAAATGGATATATAACCGAGGAGGTATCGGTGTCCCTCCTGAGAAGAGTTGGGAGTCTTGGTGGGAGAAAGAATTAGAGCATCTTAGACACTCGGGGATCCGTGGTATCATCCTTGAGATCTTTTTGGCCTTGCGCTTCTTCATCTTTCAGTATGGACTTGTGTATCATCTCAGTACCTTTAAAGGGAAAAATCAAAGCTTTTGGGTAAGCTAAGCTGACAACTACTTCCCTGCGAATGGTGAATCCCTTGATTATTGAAAGTTGAAACATAAGGCCTCTGTTTTCAGGTTTATGGAGCGTCATGGTTTGTGATCTTGTTCATTCTACTGATAGTGAAGGTATGAATCTTTACGCACATTCACATTTACTTTTTCTTGTCAGATTCTAAACATAGTTTTGATGGTTTCTTCTATGTAACGATCATTGCAGGGTTTGGGAGTTGGAAGGCGAAGGTTCAGCACGAATTTCCAGCTTCTGTTCAGAATCATAAAGGGTCTTGTGTTCATCACATTTGTAGCAATTCTTATAACGTTCCTCGCGCTTCCTCTGATAACAATTAAAGATTTATTCATCTGCATGCTTGCCTTCATGCCAACCGGATGGGGAATGCTTCTCGTAAGTCTTTCTCCACCATCATCAGACTCCTCTTTTTGTCTCTAGATTCCCAAGTATCGTCTGGTTTTGTGACATTAGAACTTGTTTTGCCCTCATCAGATTGCACAAGCTTGCAAGCCTCTGATCCAACAGCTAGGGATATGGTCATCGGTTAGGACCCTAGCTCGAGGATACGAGATCTTGATGGGCTTGCTTCTGTTTACACCGGTTGCGTTTTTGGCTTGGTTTCCTTTCGTGTCTGAGTTTCAAACAAGAATGCTCTTTAACCAAGCGTTTAGTAGGGGTTTGCAAATTTCTCGTATTCTTGGTGGTCAAAGAAAAGACCGGTCTTCAAAAAACAAGGAGTAAATGGTGTATGTGTATATATAATGCATGATCTGTGTTATTGTTTGCTTTCCAAGTAATTTACAGTTAGAAACCCTATAACTTTAATAATTATATGTTAACTATTTTTCTTAAGTTCGAATCCATTATAATAGAAAGCGAGACTTAACTTTTTTCATCTGAAAGACAAAACTTTGGTCCTCCATTGTTCATTCTAAAAGACAAAAGATAATGATGAATATCACTTAAACTTTTCTACATAGGATCTTTTATTGTCGTCCATCCATGTTATCATCATGATGAAGACAGGACTGATCATCGTTTATAAATTGGCCTCAATTATTTGTTGTTAGTTATTATACGTTACATAGTACACTATAAATGTCTTCTTTAATTTTCATCCAAATATCATCAAACGCAAATAAAAACAGTTACATACTCTGTTTCTTTTTCACTCTTATAATAACACCTCTCAAAACATTTATATACTATTATATGCATGAACTTTTGTATGTTTTGTTTTGGTGGTTATAAAATGTTTATATATTCATGGACATGTAAACATCAAATGTGCAAAAAAGCAAGTCCCAAATTTGGTTTTATATGAATGGAGCGTTTATCTTGTGAGCGTCACCGCCGACGTCACAAGTAACCGTAACCTGGTACCATTTTGCGTATGTTTGATGAATACGCATGCATGTGCAGCAGTGTAGACATCAAAATCCAATTGCTCATCTATATTTATATATACACATACATATGAAAGCACAAATTCATAAGCATAAACACAGATTCTTGTATTGGACTCTCTTCAGAGTTCAGAAACGCAAAAGAGATGGCGCCAGCGCATTTTCTACTGGTAACGTTTCCGGCACAAGGTCACGTGAACCCATCTCTCCGTTTTGCTCGTCGGCTCATCAAAACAACCGGCGCACGTGTCACTTTCGTCACTTGTCTCTCCTTCTTCCACCGGTCTATGAACCCAAACCACAACAAGGTGGACAACCTCTCTTTCCTTACTTTCTCCGACGGTTTCGACGACGGAGGCATTTCAACCTCAGACGACAGGCAAAAGCGGTCGGTAAATCTCATGGTTAACGGTGATAAGGCTCTATCTGAGTTTATCGAAGCTAACCGGAACGGAGACTCTCCTGTGACTTGCTTGATCTACACGATTCTTCTCAACTGGGCTCCAAAACTAGCACGTAGATATCAACTTCCTTCTGCCCTTCTCTGGATCCAACCCGCTTTAGTTTTCGACATCTATTACAATTACTTCATGGGAAACAAGTCCGTTTTCGAGTTACCGAATCTTTCTTCTCTGGAGATCCGAGATCTTCCTTCTTTCCTCACACCTTCCAACACAAACAAAGCAGCATACGCATCGTTTCAAGAAATGATGGAGTCTCTCAAAGAAGAAACCAACCCCAAAATTCTCATCAACACTTTCGATTCGCTGGAGCCAGAGGCCTTAACGGCTTACCCTAACATCGAAATGGTGGCGGTTGGTCCTTTACTTCCCACGGAGGTTTTCTCAGGAAGCACCACCAAGTCAGTTAAAGATCAAGGTAGTAGTTATACACGTTGGCTAGACTCGAAAACAGAGTCCTCTGTTATTTATGTTTCTTTCGGAACAATGGTTGAGTTGTCCAAGAAACAGATAGAGGAGCTTGCTAGAGCACTCATTGAAGGGAAACGACCTTTTCTGTGGGTTATAACTGATAAACCCAACAGAGAAACGAAAATAGAAGGAGAAGAAGAGACAGATATTGAGAAGATAGCTGGTTTAAGAGACGAGCTCGAAGAGGTAGGGATGATTGTATCGTGGTGTTCGCAGATAGAGGTTTTAAGACACGGATCCGTAGGTTGTTTTGTGACTCATTGTGGGTGGAACTCTACGTTGGAGAGTTTGGTTCTGGGAGTTCCGGTGGTGGCGTTTCCCATGTGGTCAGATCAGCCGACGAATGCGAAGCTACTGGAGGAATCATGGAGAACAGGCGTGAGGGTAAGAGAGAATTTAGAAGGTTTGGTGGAGAGAGGAGAGATAAGGAGGTGTTTGGAAGCAGTGATGGAGGAGAAGTCGGTGGAGTTGAGGGAAAACACAGATAAATGGAAGGGTTTGGCAACTGAAGCGGGTGGAGAAGGAGGGTCTTCGGATAAGAACATGGAAGCTTTTGTGGAGGAGATTTGTGTAAACTGTGTTGTTCAAAAGTTGTGTGAGGCAGAGGAAGTTGAAGTAAAAGACAAAGAGTTGGTGTGTAGAAGTGGCCATATATGAAAGTGTTAGTTGCTAATGTATATCAATGCAATAAAAACACAAAATGTACTTCATATTTATAATCTACATTGACTTATGCTCAATTAAAAAACCTGTTTGATCGAATCCCCTTTTGAGACTCTCCAAGCAAGCGTTTTCGATCGATCGATCGGAGTTTAGCTATTTTATACCTCTCCGTTCTTCTTCTTCCGATTAGGTTTTGGGTTTGGGCCGTTTTTAATGTTTCTTGTTGGGCTTTCCGCCCTATTGTAGTTTCCAATATATACAACAATAATGCAAATAGATATGAAACAATTATTTAGATGCTATAAAGCAATTGTATTGTATCAAGATTTATTTATTTCATTTGAATTTATTTAGAGAAATCAAAGCGTCTGATGCATTATTTGAAATAAAACTAGCTATTAAGTACACTAGGATGCCGGTAACGCATGGGAAAGTAAAACCTTGAAATGGCTAACATTGTTAATTTCATATTTCGAGTAAAAATTTTATGATAAATTTTTAACTATATAATATAAAAATCATAAATAATGACTAATTAAGATGAATTAACCAAATTAGTTAAATAAAATATTTGTTGTATATATATAAATAAAAAAATTGATTCAGTGACAGTAAGAGAATAATATTAAAGATATAAAAATCTAGGTTTACTGAATTATACTCAGATAATCAATTTTGAAAGATTTTTACATAAAATAAAATTTAACTCATTGTTCTATCGAAATTTATAAAAAGTAATAAGAGAATCGGGAGAAAGAGCTCATAGATGCAAGCTGCAACCAACAAAATTGACTAAAAGATAAATCTATGAAAAATTAGAAATCACAATTAATTACCTAAATTAATACTTGAAGAGATGATCAATACGGTCGGATGGAAAACGACACCAAACAAAAGTTAGATGAATGATTCAATAAATAAAACAATCCAATTTTAAAACAAAGATAAGTGAATCAATGTTAATTAATAAATTATAAGAAAATAATACTCAGATTTTAAATTTGGAGGTGTTAAATAATACTCGAAAGAACAAAAACTCTTTCAAAGTCCATAAATATATATATATATATATATATATATATATATATATAAACAAGGCGTGAAACAAAATATGTGAAAAATGTGAACATTGAAAGCGTGAATCGACGAAGAAATACAATTTTGGATCAAAATATTTCAACTTTTAAGATTATTAACAAATCTAAACAGTTAGATGAGCTAATAAAAACAATCCATCCATTATATTTAAATTGACCCTTAAAAGTGAGTTTATATAATATATAAACATATAAATCGTGATTTTATCTATTAACTTGTAAGTTTAAAAATACTCAGAAAACAATAAATTCGAAACTTAGTTTTTGTATTCATAAAAGTTTATATATAATAAACAAGAAGTGTAGAGTATAAAGGTGTAAAACATAGAGATGTGAAAAAATATGCAAAAATTCATTTGAGACAAAACTTCTATAATTGTATTGTAAAAACTTCTATCAAATTAAAACGAACAGGCCCAATATTTAAAAATTACGCCCCTTTGTGCTATAGATATTGATTTCATGTCCTTTTGTTAGTCTATTTAACTTGAAGAAATTAAATGTAAGTGCTATCTTGAGTAAATAATTAAATATAATTGTTATCTTGAGTAAATTATCTTTCCGACAACATAAAGACAAACAAAGCACTTAAGAAAAACCAAACTTTTTGTTAATCTATAATTTAATATAAGAGAACAAACGGAGGAGGGAACAAAACCAATTTTTTGGAATGGACACTAACTTGTTAGTTAACATAAAAATATCTTGATATAGATATTGATGCGGAGGTTAATTTAAAAACACTCAATAAAAAAGTTATATATTTTAGTTTTACACTTAAAATACTCGAAAACAAGTAAATTTGAAACTTGTTTTTGAATAAAAGTTAATATATAATAAACAATAGAGGAGCTGTAAAGCATAAATGTGTAAAACATATAGGTGTAAAACATTGAGGTGTGAAACAAAAATGAAATAAAAGAGACAGATTCTGAAAAGATGGGGGTTTAAGAGAAGAGTGAAGAGGTAGGGATAAAAGGTTGAGGTATGACGATAGAGATTTTAAACACGTTAAAAGGTTGTTTTGAAAGATGTGGGTGCGACGAAAAGTTTGGTCATTAATAAGTTTCCCATCATTAATAAGTTTCAACCGAAGATGAAATAATGAGAACAGGCTCAGGGTTGGATTAAAGATGAGAGAAAAAAGGGGTTTGGAAGCAGTGATGGAGGAGAAGTCGGTGGAGTTGAGGGAAAACGCAGATAAATGGAAAGGTTGGCAACTGTAGCCATGGAGAAGGAGTTTTATATAATAACATGGAAGCTGTAAAGGAGAAATGTAGAAACTCTGTTGTTCAAAAGTTGTGTGAGGCAGAGGAAGTAAAACAAGAAAAGAGTGGTGTGTAAAAGTGGGGTATATGAAGAAATGCAAAAGTAAAAGGTGCAATAAAAATGGAGTACGACGAATGACAAAATTATGGTCTCAATTTTTGAAAGATGGAGAGTGCGACGAAGAGATCAAAGTGAAAGATGCGATAAAAGATAGAGTTCTTCGAAGAGATCTCTAAAGGTGCCGTTTTTGAATGTTTCTTGTTGGTTTCCGCCCTATTGTAGTTTCCAATATATACAACAATAATGCAAATAGATTGAAACATTATTTAGACGTTTTAAAGCAATTATTGTATCAAGATTTATTTATTTCATTTGAATTTTTGGATTCAAAGCGTCTGATGCACAAAAAAATAGGTATTAATTATATTTGTCATGTTTAAGAAATATGAAATCAGAAGAATTAATGACAAACAAAATATAATAGATTTTTAAAACACATTTTCAAACTACCTACTCAGGATGGTTGGCCTGTTGAAGGTGGAGGTGGAGCCGGCAGCTCCAAGTCGACCAGCCCCAAGAAAACCAACAAATAAAACTAGCTATTAAGTACATTGTCATGTTTAAGTAATAACCAAACTCTGTTTGTTGTTTGACACTTCTATGTTCTGTTTGTTGTTTGGCACTTATATGTTCTGTTTGTTAAGTTATTGTAAGACTCTGTTTCCTAATTAAATATCTATTATGTTATTCTTGTTCGTTCAGTTTTGTTTTTCTTTCTAACATGTTTTTGTCTAGAAAGTGTGTGTTCTTGCCTTCAAGATGAGGTTGATCACTCTACAAGAAGCGGCAGGGGACGGATACGCTACGGAGAACTCAAAACAAAATTTCTTTTTTTTTTTCGTTTGTTTCATTTAAATTCCTAGCAAGAATTTGTTTGTTTGTTTCAATTCTCTCAGAATTTTTAAATATCCAAGGTAATAAATTTAGTTTCAAACATAATGGAAAAGAAATTGTAACATTGACTTTTAAAATTATATTGTCTAATGGAAGGAATTGTAACATTGACTTTTAAAGAAACGAATTTGACTTTAACCAATTATGAACACCATCATGGCATACCTTGTGGATCACGTCAAAAGCGGTAACTCATGTTATCTCATGTCACATAACCCTAAATCGAGTCCCAATTGATATTTTTATCTATATAACATTACATATCCAAAAAGGACACAAATTTACATATTATCGTATCAGACTATAGTCACTTGAATACTTGATCAGTGCAAGCAGCAAAAACAAAAGATTATGGCGCCACGGCATTTTCTACTGGTAACGTTTCCAGCGCAAGGTCACGTGAACCCATCTCTCCGTTTCGCTCGTCGTCTCATAAGAACTACCGGCGCACGTGTCACTTTCGCCACTTGTCTCTCTGTCTCTGCCATCTATCGCTCTATGAATATCCCAGACCACAACAACGTCGACAATCTCTCTTTCCTTACTTTCTCCGACGGATTCGACGACGGAGTCATCTCCAACACCGACGATGTCCAAAACCGGTTGCTGAACCTCAAACGTTACGGCGACAAAGCTCTATCCGATTTCATTGAAGCTAATCAGGATGGTGACTCTCCGGTGGCTTACTTGATCTACACGATTCTTCCCAGTTGGGTTCCAAAAGTTGCGCGTAGGTTTCACCTTCCCTCTTCTCTTCTCTGGATCCAACCAGCTTTCGTTTTCGACGTTTATTACAATCACACTACCGGAAACAACTCCGGTCTTGAGTTCCCGAATCTTCCTTCTCTCGCAATCCGAGATCTACCTTCTTTCATATCACCTTCAAACACGAACAAAGCCGCACAAGAAGTATATCTAGAACTGATGGAGTATCTCAAAGAAGAATCCAACCCGAAAATTCTTGTCAACACATTCGATACGTTGGAGCCAGAGGCGTTAACAGCTATCTCGAGTATCGAAATGGTGGCAGTTGGTCCTTTACTTCCTGCGGAGATTTTCACAGGAAGCGTATCAGTTAAAGATTTACCAAAAGATCAAAGTAGTAGTTATACACTTTGGCTAGATTCTAAAACAGAGTCCTCTGTTATTTACGTTTCGTTTGGAACAATGGTTGAGTTGTCCAAGAAACAAATAGAGGAGCTGGCTAAAGCGCTTATAGAATGGAAACGACCCTTCTTGTGGGTTATAACGGATAAACTCAACAGAGAAGCGAAAATAGAAGGAGAAGAAGAGACAGAGATTGAGAAGATAGCTGGTTATAGACATGAACTTGAAGAGGTTGGGATGATTGTGTCGTGGTGTTCGCAGATAGAGGTTTTAAGACACCGAGCCGTAGGTTGTTTTGTGACTCACTGTGGGTGGAGCTCGACGCTGGAGAGTTTGGTTCTTGGCGTTCCAGTTGTGGCGTTTCCGATGTGGTCAGATCAACCAACGAACGCGAAGCTTCTAGAAGAAAGTTGGAAGACAGGTGTGAGGTGAGAGAAAACTCTGAAGGTTTGGTGGAGAGAGGAGAGATAAAGAGGTGTTTGGAAGAAGTGATGGAGGAGAGAGCTGAGAAGCTGAAGGAAAACACAGAGAAATGGAAACGTTTAGCGATTGAAGCGGGTGGAGAAGGAGGATCCTCGGATAAGAACATAAAGGCTTTCGTGGAGACTCTGTTTTGACTTTTGAGGTGAGTAAACCAACGTAACAAATCAATATATCTTCGTTGGTATATAACAGTCCATATAATATAGATTTCGCAACTTCAATTGAATATATTTAAATGTGTTAATCGTCAAGCTAAAAATGCTCACAACGTGTCTTGCACAGATTCATGTTGTAGACTTGTAGTAATGTGAATATATTGTGATCCATGTTTCTATTTTGTTGCATGTAATTTACACAAACTTTACTATGCAAAGCATAAAGTTTTTTTCTAAACCGGAGATCAATACAAAATAAAATGACTGGTAAAGAAGGTTCTGATTGGGCAAGTGATGTCACATTTTTCTAAAATAAAACATCATTAGAAAATTTCTTAAACTTTAATTACTTCAATTACTTTATAGTAATAAACGATTTCAATTTTTTTTTTTTTTTGTCAAGATATATACAGTAAATAGTATAATTATATTAGAAGATTTGGTCAATTGGTTAACATAAGTTGATTTTGCCAAAATCAAATAAGAAAGTGAATCTAATTACTGTTCCTTTTTTTAATAACCCTAAAAAGGAATTTATGTTAAGAGAGAGAGAGAGATCCCTTCCCTTCAGTTTCTTCTCGTCTCTGCCTTTGATTCTTCTGAATTTTACAGAAACTGTACGATCAGAGAAACAATTCAGAATCCAAAAAGGAACAAACTTTCCAATCCAATTCCGGCGTAATTCTTCCTTGGATCTTTAATTTTAAACCATGTCAGAGATGGCGACTATGGATCCGGAAGGAATCGATGGAGTTCGTATGACGTGGAACGTTTGGCCTCGTACCAAGGTTGAAGCAAGCAAGTGTGTGATCCCTGTCGCTGCTTGTATCTCTCCCATCCGTTACCACCGTGATATTCAATCTGTTGGTTATGCTCCTCTTCGTTGTCGCTCTTGTACCGCTGCTCTTAACCCTTTTGCTCGTGTTGATTTCTCCGCTAAGATCTGGATCTGCCCTATTTGTTTCCAGCGTAATCACTTCCCTCCTCACTACCATGTTATGTCTGAGACTAATCTCCCTTGTGAGCTCTATCCGCAGTACACTACCGTTGAATACACTCTGCCTAACCCTTCTCAGCCTACCGGTGTTGGGAATTTTGATCAGAGTGGTGCTGTTTCTTCACAGCCTTCGCCTTCCGTGTTTGTTTTTGTTTTGGATACGTGTATGATTGAGGAGGAGTTTGGGTACGCGAAATCTGCGCTCAAGCAGGCGATTGGGTTGCTTCCGGAGAATGCTCTTGTTGGGTTTGTCTCGTTTGGGACGCAGGCGCATGTTCACGAGTTGGGGTTCTCTGATTTGACTAAAGTTTATGTCTTTAGGGGAGATAAGGAGATCTCCAAAGATCAGATTTTGGACCAGTTGGGTCTTGGTGCTTCTGGCAGGCGAACCCCTGTCGGTGGGTTTCCATTGGGGAGGGACAGTTCTGGTAATTCTGGTGTTAATAGATTCTTGTTGCCAGCGTCCGAGTGTGAATTCACCATTGATTCGGTCAGTTTGTCCACTATTTGGTTGGAGTTTTATAAAGTTTTAGCTTTTCTTCTTTTACTGATTGATTTTTTGGTATTGCATAATGCTAAACAAAGCTGATGATGATAAATAAATTTTGGAGTGTAGTTGTTGGATGAGCTACAGACGGATCAGTGGCCTATCCAGGCTGGACGTCGTCAGTCCCGGTGCACGGGAGTGGCTTTGAGTGTAGCCACTGGACTTCTTGGAGCTTGTTTTCCTGGAACTGGTGCTAGAATCGTTGCTTTAATTGGAGG
Organism: Camelina laxa; assembly: GCA_024034495.1. Classification (NCBI taxonomy): domain Eukaryota; kingdom Viridiplantae; phylum Streptophyta; class Magnoliopsida; order Brassicales; family Brassicaceae; genus Camelina; species Camelina laxa. The sequence goes on from CM043884.1 coordinate 29,099,966, forward strand.
ACCATGTTCTGAGGGGCCAGGCACGGTAACTTCATTTTTTTTATCCCCTTCTCTCTATAGTTGCTGTTACAGTTTGCTTGAGGAAATTGGGGGAACATTAGCTTTTTAACTATGAAATTGTTCGTTATGATATTGTCTGGTGTAACTTTCATCTATAAACTGTTGTAATGGTTATGGTGACAGTTGGCCATGATAGTTAGGATAAGATGAGATTTATATGCTACATCCTATTGTCGGAAATGATCGAGCATCAGATGCCTCATGTAGCCTAAATAGGATGACTAGGTTTGTTGCTTAAGATTGTTTGAATTTTGTAGTGCAAGTCTGTAATCTTCATCTATGATGGGTTATGCATCTCCGTATTTTATGACCATTTTTCTTGCAAGTATAGTAATAAGAAAAGTGTTTAGGAGCAGAGCACACTTGAAACTTTCCTTCTTACTTATTTAATATTTGGCCTCTGATACAAAGTTCGTCCTCTGAGTTAGTACTTCCTCTGGCTTCTGCAGATTGTGTCAAAGGATCTATCAGAACCTTTGCGTTCACACAAAGATCTCGATAAAGATGCAGCTCCCTTCTATAAGAAAGCAGAGAAATTTTATGATGCTCTCGCTAACCAATTGGTTAACCAAGGACATGTACTGGACCTTTTTGCATCCGCACTTGATCAGGTAATTTATTTTCCCTGTATGTTATGATCATGTTAAGGTAATATCTTATCTGCATCAAACTTTCTATATTGGAGAAGAAGATTATTTTGATTAACTTCCTTGTTGTGGATGCTCTAACTATTCTCAGCAGAGACATAATTCTATTAAAATTTACTTCAATTCGGATCATTATCATATTTTCTGTGTGTTTAAATGTTAGGTTGGTGTTGCTGAAATGAAAGCTGCGGTTGAAAGAACTGGAGGACTTGTTGTTTTATCAGAAAGTTTTGGTCATTCTGTATTCAAGGATTCCTTTAAGCGAGTATTTGAAGATGGCGAACAGTCTCTCGGCCTTTGTTTCAAGTGAGCTGTTGCGACAAGCTAATGTTCTCCTTGCTATTTCATTTGTCCATGCATGCAAATCGAGTTTTTCTAAGCATAATATTTGCCGCTTATATTGATTGCATCAAAGATATACAGTTAGTGACATTCTCACTCGTTTTTCAACCTATCATTTCAGTGGTACACTTGAGGCCATCTGTTCAAAGGACGTAAAAATCCAAGGGATTATTGGACCTTGCGCGTCATTGCAAAAGGTTGAAGCTATTCTTACAGAAGTTTATCTTTTTGTCTTTAAATTATGGTAGATAGCTTAACAGTTATGCTTTTTTGGGAACAACTGCAGAAAGGCCCAAGCGTTGCTGATACAGTTATTGGGGAGGGGAATACTACAGTTTGGAAGATGTGTGGCCTCGACAAAAGTACTTGTTTGACAGTCTTCTTTGATCTTTCTTCTAGTGATCAATCAAGTACTCCTGGAGGTGTAAATAACCAGCTATATCTACAATTTTTGACAAGGTATTCTCTTCATGCAATTCTGGGTTTGTGCATGTTCATCTAAATAGTGGAAGTTTGATCTTAATTATATGATTGCAGCTACCAAAATCCCAAAGGTAAAACACTACAGCGAGTTACTACTGTTACCAGACAATGGGTAGATACTGCTATTAGTACAGAGGTTAGTATTTTCACGTTCTGAAAATTCTTGCATTCTGCTACTGCATTATGGGTTCTAAAATCAGTTCGGGTGTGTTTCCTTCCCCAAGAACGGTCGAATATGTCCTGGTCCAATGCCTTTGTATTTTTGTCTTTGTTTATTTTGCCTTTTAGAAACACTTGTTAAGCTATTTAAATGGTCGGTGTGAGTATTACATTGGGAACATGATCTGTCTGGCCGAGTGGGTGTGGACAGTTTGGTTGTGTTAAGACAAGTCATTTCCTTGTGTATTAACACTAGTGCTTCGGTTACAACTAGGACTTCATCAATTTGGAGTTTCTTTAGATTTCTGTGTCCAAATTGGTCTTGGTCTTGCATGTTCGTATTCCAGTTCTCTTTTTTTATTTATATTTTGCTTCGTACGTACTCTTATGGTCTTAACTTGCATTTTTTCTTCTTTGTACGTGGAGTTGTGGACATGGATGCTAATGAGTAGTATTGTGTCTGCAGGAATTGGTGCAAGGTTTTGATCAAGAAACTGCTGCTGTGGTTGTGGCCAGATTAGCTTCCTTTAAAATGGAAACAGAGGTGAATATTATATGGAGTCACTTTCAAAGTTAGATTGTTGAATCCCAATTATTTGGTGCCTTCTGTTGATTTGCATTTTTGCTAGTTCTTATATATCATCTTGGGGAAAACGAAGAAAAAGATGGTTTGTATGTTGGAACGTGAAGCGTTTTTTTATATTAGGATTTTGATTCTTTGATTGGGAACTCTCTTAACCATTGTTTAACTCGGACTTTATCTTTGATTATCAAATTTATAAATGACCACTAAATTATTTATTTCGTAGGAGGGTTTTGATGCTACGCGATGGCTGGACCGGAATCTTATTCGTCTTTGTTCTAAATTTGGTGATTACCGGAAGGATGATCCTGCTTCATTTACTCTAAATCCAAACTTTTCACTATTCCCTCAGTTTACATTTAATCTCCGACGGTCACAGTTTGTGCAGGTAAGTATGACATATGATAAGCTGCAGTAAAATAATCTCTGTAATAACTATCGTCCATCTTTAAATGTCTTTCTGGTGATATCATCAGGTGTTCAACAATAGTCCAGACGAAACTGCCTACAACCGCATGCTATTGAACCGAGAAAATATTTCAAACGCAGCTGTTATGATTCAGCCATCTCTAACAACATATTCATTTAACTCGCTACCTCAACCTGCATTGTTGGATGTTGCTTCCATTGGTGTAGACCGTATCCTCCTGTTGGATTCTTACATTAGTGTCGTCGTTTTCCATGGAATGACTATTGCACAGTGGCGCAACATGGGCTATCAAAATCATCCCGACCACCAGGTAATGACGATGCAAGTTGCAAATGACCATAATATTCAGGAATATTAGCCTTACATGTCTCATTTGATCCCTTTATTTGTTAAGGCATTTGCACAACTTTTGGAAGCCCCTCAAGAAGATGCTCAGATGATCATCCGTGACCGTTTCCCTGTACCGAGATTAGTTGTATGTGATCAACATGGATCCCAGGTTAGTGTTTTAACCCTTTTCATCTATGGATATGTAGTGGAATTTTGTAAGTGTGGAACACTGAGGTTGCTAGCTTTTACTGACGTTTTGTAATGCGTACGGCAATAATGGACAGGCAAGGTTTCTGTTAGCGAAGTTAAATCCGTCAGCTACATATAACAATGCGAGCGAGATGAATGAAGGTTCTGATATAATCTTCACGGATGATGTTAGTCTCCAAGTCTTCTTCCAACATCTTCAGAAATTGGCTGTTCAATCTTAAGAAAACAGAGGTCTCTCTCCCCCCACTTCAGTTCAAGATTTGCTTCTGGTATCAATCGTTCTGAGTTTTCGCTGCAAAACATAATCTACAGACGGCATGAGACAAATACAAATAAAGAAAGATGCAGTCGTCGCTCACCTGAATGCCTCAAGTGTCTTAGCTTTTATATACACACTCATGAACAGACTACAATTCTGTTTCCTTTCTTTTCACCGAGGTTCTTGTTTTTCATAGTTATTCAACAAATTTTGTAGTTTCATGGTCACTTGAATTATTTTTCTTTTCTTTTAAGGTTGTAGCAGGAGATATTGTTCTAATTATTTAGTCCGTTCTGTTATAATACAACTACTCGCAGGTTTTGTGTCGTTAAAAATTCGGTTAATATGTCCACCGATATATATACACACAAATAAGTACCTTGGGAGTCATGTGAACACACGAGAAATTTAAAATAACCAGACGCCATATACTACAAGAGTCTTGTACTACATATACACATGACTGAGAGCTATAACAAAAGCAAAGCCCGGACGCTTCTTTATTTATTATTTTCTGAAGTTCGCTATATATAACTAACTTAGACAAAGACTCTTGGAACAGACTCGACCGGCTTTATGTCAACCTCTCGCACCTCCAACTTCAGCCCTTTGCCTCCTCCATTTGCCAACGGATGGATCCCATGGTCTGGTCCCTTCATATAAGCCCTTGACTCTCTCTCCTTATCCATCGATACTCCAAACTGCTTCTCCGTCTCTGCAAACATTCATTCATAATGTTTGGTATAAGTTTCAAGGATATTTAATTCAAAATTAGACAGATCCATAGATGACCAACGTAACTCACCCTTGATCATTTCCGGATAAAGTTGACCGTCTCGAGTTACGGCCATCATGATATTAGGCAAGCCAATGGGGAGCTGATGCCCCAAATCGACTTGCCAGAAATGGTAGACTTTTCCATAAGTCTTTGCGACTTTTTCGAGATCTTGGCGTTGAATTGCTTCGGGAACACCAGGCATGAACAAGAAGCCTCCTTTAACTTCCCACTCGTGAGTATGCCAAAGCTTCTTCTCATCATCAGGTAATGTCATAAAGAGCTTCTCTGTTACAATGTACTCCAGACCGATCAGGCGAGCGTTGGCATCAGGACCATCGTAGATCAGACACTGACGCATGTCTTCATTGATGTGACCGCAGAAATGGTGTGCCTCCACTTGACGGGTCATGTCATATGCATAGAAATGAAACCTACAACAAACGCAAAAAAAAAAAATGTTCATCCACAATGGCTTTTTAGTTTTTAGTGATCTACTACACAAACTCAAGTCAAATAGGCCCTGCATGCATGTACTCAAGACGTTGTTCACATAGGTTGAATTCTTTTGAGAAAGTAAGTGCAAAATGAAAAGAGAGGATTAACGATTTCAGAAGCGTACGCGCAGAGATGTTGGTGGATTTGGTTAATCGGAGCAAAGCTTTGTACGGCTGAAGCTGCGGTGTCAACCATGGAGGTTCCAGTCTTCGTTGGCTCTCCTGGAACCTTCGGTCCATTTTTGGTAGATAAATGAACTGCCTTCTCCATTACACCAATCAGTTTAATTTTCTTTTCTCTGCAAATTCTGTCTGATTATAACTAGCAGCAAGTGAGAATAAGAGACGATGCTTTGTATTAGGTCTCGTCTTAATATCAAGAAGTAGACATGTGCATGAACTATGACACCTGTCAAACATTGAAGGTGTCACCGAGTGTGCGTGGCTTATCTGGCTTCATAGTTTGGGATATTGTAAAGAACTAGTCAAAATGTTTATATGTGTCGATAGATTCAGAAGCTGATTATGATAGTGAAAGCAAATTTGGTGTAGACAAATATGGCGACTACGTGTACACGAGATTTTATGGTAACAGGTCGAAAATTAATAAGGATTGTTATGCGCGCGAAGCCAAACCCCTTATGAAGCAAAGTAACACAAATATTGTCTCGGGTATTCAGAAAACGAGGAAAACTCATATTCGAGTCCATAGCTTCAGGGCTACAAGGAGACTCGTCTCTGTTTGACAAAACAAATCTTTTTGAGGCTATTAGACAAAATGTACATTCGAAGTTGAGAATCTTCCGTTTAAGCTTAGGAATCGCGATAAATTGACTGAGCCATCCACTTAAGATGCAGCTGAAGCTTGCCTGCTTTGGATTCGTCTAATGGGTACCAGTCTTTGTATTCCTCTTCCATTATAACCCTTGTCAACGTCAAGATGCATCTCCCGATGTAGTCCTGCCCACAAAGTAAAGCCACAATTTTTCATTTTCCTATGTCCAATGCCAACACGATAAATAAAAAACCAAGCAAGAAAAATTCCAGTGGTTGCGGTTTGGTTTTACCTTTCCAAAGGTGTCGTGATCCCAGACTTCAAGGACTAGCATATCGTGTAACCCGTCTTCAACTACAAAGTCAAAAGTCTGGTTCCAAACCGGGTTCAAGCTATCATTGACGACCTGGTGAAGCAAATTTACCATTAGTTAGATATGAGGATGAAACATCAATATCATGGATAACTCTTTAATGCTATAAATGAGAGGTCTTACCCGAGTTTTGCTCTTAGCACCTGACTTTTTCATCGAGAGAACAACATATGGATCAGCTTTCCCCATCAGATCTTGTATTGGTATCTCTTCTGCAGATATCACTGTCACAGAGAGCACTCCTCTTATAATGACATCTTTTCGTTTACGGCTTGATGCATTTTCTTCATCTGTCGTATCATTCTTGAGCACCCTTTCTAAGGACGTCATCGATGAAGTGACAAAAGGATTTACGATGCCATTTCCCGAACCATAAGGGATGTAAAGTAGCTCAAGGTGAACCTAAATTACAGATAATCAACGAGAACGAGTATTCATTAGCCTCCACAGATACAAAAATCAAAGCATTGCTAGGTTACGACGATCTAAATAACTGATCTAACCTCTCCACGGTTCTTAGTATCTCTCTGGATCTCCAAATCTTTGACTAGCTTCAACCAGACGTCCTTAACTTTGCCAGGTTCAAGTTCACAAAGCCGGATTTGGGCACAACCAATTAGCTCAGATGCCTGTATTCCCTCGTCATCGTATATTCTGACCACCAAATGTTGAGTTGACGCATCTTCGACGACAAATTCAAAATGCTCATTCCAGATGGGATTCAGGTCATTGTTCTGAAGGGAATATATATAAATCAGATCAGTCTGGCAAGTTTAGCAGTAAAAGAGGAGAATTGGACTACTTACAATTGTCTTGCTTCTTTTAGTCTTTTCTCGCAAAGGACGTATAAAAATTTTAGCAAAGGGGTCCGATTTTCCAACTAGATCTTTGTTGGTCAAGTTCTTTGCTTGCACAAGCTTCACCTCCAAAGTTCCAACAGGCTTTAGCTCCAGATCGCTGAGAAAAGAAACACACAAAAAAGTTATAACAGAAATCCAAAACCAGAAAGACAAGCACCATCATTTTGCACTGACACTTTCATTGTGCTAGAACACCATAGTCAGAAAGTCCAAAACAAAAAAAGAAAGACCGTTGGGCATATCCTGCACTGAATTAAGGGCTTAAACCCTCTATAAAAACCTTAAACAGTATATCAACAATTCAAGTTTATATATTTAATCTGAGGTGTACCTATAATCACCAGGCATAATTGGGATGACCTTCCGAACAGGCCATGTGATAGAATCTTCCACGGCATCCCGAATTGTTTCCTGTTACATATCAACTCACAGGTAAGTGTCAAGAATTGAAACCATTTTGATAGTTCCTTTCTTTTAAACTCCAGAATGACATAAAGATTGGGCATCAAGAAAATAATTTTAGTGGTGACAGAAAAAGGACAAAGACAGTTGGATACTGAAACACATATTAGTTTCCAGATTAAGTACGCACGAAATTCTCAGTTGAAAATGTGTTCATTTAGTAACACATGAATACTATTAGTCTATTCTGAAGAAAAAAAAGTGGACAACACTAGGAACAAAAAGTGTAAGCCAAACCTCAATAGCTTCAGAAAGTCCAGGAATTGCTGAAATGTCCCCTCCAACAACCTTAAGGGTGAAGTCCAATTTTTTCTGCAGTACATAATTGGACGTATAAGCAAAAAACAGACAAAACTGATTATAGCTAGTCGAAGATTTTGTGTCATCACAGCTTTCTTCAATCAAACCAATCAAGCACACACATGCCGGTAAACACAAGGATGCAACAAGATTAAACAAAAAGTAAAAAAAAGTTGTGGACACTCTTAGCCAATTACAGCTACAGCTTGAGTAGCTTCAGAGGGCACCAACCTTTTCTCTCAGAGAAACACTGACAGCTCCAAAGCAAGGGAACTCATCAACTAGTGGCCTAAAAATCAGCCTGAAAACACCAGTGAATCCAATATTTTTCACCTAGAAAAGAGAGAATACGAAATCAGTTGTAGTCAGCTTATCATTGGTCAAAATAGAAAGATTAAAAATATCATATGGTGTAATATCAGATCTCAAACATCAATCTCACAGTATATAGAAGTAAGCAATCAAGAGAAAGCATGAGGCACATATACTTTACCTGAACTGGAAGAGACACACCAACTAAGGTCTTGATGCCAAGTACAATATTTGGATTTCCATCCCACTGCATATCAAGTTCCATGGTCACCCCATTTTTATCACCGTCGATAATGGAAACACCTAACGAACACCAAGGGGCACAAGTAGACTCTTAAATTCTAAGCAACAGCACAATGTTCGTTTGAGAAGATGGCTCCTCTTTTTGCAGACTTAGACACACAATGCGCAGAAATGTAAAGAACGGTACTGCTGCTATTACTTTTTGAGTCGAAGTTTATTCAACTTCTCATTCATTTATTCAATTGAATATTTCCCCTTTGACATGATCTCAAGGATATTACAGAAAAGTAGGTTTAAAGGTGGGAGATACGTAAAAGTAAGAATTCTTGACTAACTATGTAACCTCAAGATTTCTGTGGACTCAACTAAACCGAACATTTCACAAGCTAAGGGAATCTACCGCAAACCTAACATGAATCAATTGCAAAAGTAATGGTTACTTACATCACAACACAAAGTTTTACATAACAAAACAGAGATGAAGAAAACTAACCTGTAAACTGAGGCGCCACTGTACCAAGAGTCAGCTTAGAAAATGTCAAGGAGGCCACTATGGCAGGTCGATATTGCTCGAGAACAGGCTCGACGGATGCTCTTATAAGATCAGAGGCTGCCTAAACTCCGATGAATCAAGAAACAGGGAAAAAAAAAAACCCTCCATCAAAAACAGTATCTTCATTCATAATACAAATGTCAAATAACATCTCTCTAAATGACAACAACAAAGATACCTCATCAACATAAGGCCAGATCTTTGTCAAGTGATGGTTGAGCCAAGTCAACTGAAGTAAAATAAAAATAAAAAACAAGAATCAGTCCCCCAAGTATATGACCAAATTCTACAACTTTCGTATCTAACAATACACAAAAGGAAAGGGAAGGATGGAACTCAACTTCTGACGCTCGGAGAAGACAACCCAGGAAGGATAAAACTCAGGAGGCAAAAGCTTCCTCGAATCCTCAACAGTCATCCTCGCAAAAGCAGCCACCGTATTCGCCTGATTAAAAGAAACAAAAATCTCCATGAGCTGACCAAAATCAAGTATCAAAAAAGAAGCCAATCTGATTGAGTGGGATGGGTCTCTCACAAGTTGAGAGCGAAGCTTGGATCGTGAATTCTCCAACTTGACAAAACCGATGATGATTGCGATTCCGACAACGAGTCCGATTACAATTCCGACTATAAACCCCATTTTTTTCTATTTTGTCGCTCAGATTTCGCAAAAAAAATTGCAATGTCCGTACTGGATGGACTAATCAGAGTACCCAAAAAAAAAAAAAAAAAGATCACACCTTTAGATTCAGTTTCACGAGCTAAACCCACCGAATGAGGTAGAGAGATGTATATAGTTTTGTAATCAATCTGTTTTTTGTTTTCTAAGAAAGCGAATAACAAAAAAAAAAGGAGTCTTTTTTGATTTTTAAAAGGCTATAATACATTTTCCAAAGAGGTCGCTTTACCGACGCAGACGAAAAGGTTATGCTATCGTTTACCACCAATTAAAACTTGACACCTCATTTAATTGGAATATACGTAACCGGTGAGATTTGAGATTTTGACATTGGAAAAAAAAAATATTGGGTAAGGAGTGTTGTTGCCTGCGATCTCTCTCTCCATGGGAAGTCGAGTTCTTGTGGCTTGAGATTTCGACGAGAGTGATGGAGGGTGATGTAAAGATTGCAGCTTTTGATTGTGTTCATCATCAGTTGAGGAATCCTGACAAGTAAAGGTGGTAGCTTTTGAGTTTTGACCATTCCGTTTTTGGATTTTGGAAGAACACTTTGCCTTCATAGCCTTTAAAAGGTCCTGGCTTCATTTAAAGATCTTGCTATGTGCATATTGGTACATATCATAGTTGTTATATTCGTGTAGATGGATTGGTTTGAGATATGGTTTACGACTCATGGTGGCAATGTTACGGTCTTGAGAAGGCTCAGGAGGACGAAACCAACTCATGAATAAGCTCTCAGGTTTTCTTCAATCTTTTCTTTCTCTTTTGTTTTTTTTTTTTAATCTTCCGTTGCTATATTTATAGAAAAGAACCCATGCGGCTTTGTTCCAATTACAGTGGATAGTACAGTTTAATCAAAAATTGTTATCTTTATTTTGTTATTGAGTTTTAGATCATATGTGTTTCTAAGTTCTAATTACAATACCCTTGTTATTCATTTTCATACGAGCTTTCTCACAGAAAAAAAAAACAAAAGTGAATTTATTAGGAGATTAATGCAATGGTCCCTTTAGCAAGTTGTTATCTTTGACGTATTAGACACACTTTAACTTTTTTTATCCTAATCTGCTAAAAATTTTCATAGGATGTGATGGTGATGGTCATTACTATGATTAGATTAAAGGTAGGCACCAAAGCTAAAAGTTATCCTTCTTCAAATTTAGAACTTTGTTAGTGATGTAAAATGACCAAGTTCCAAGATCACTTTTGTGTTAACCCATTCTCCTATATTGATGAGTTTGCAGACTTCTACTCTCTATTGTAATGATGCTATTTGCTTTTATTATATCCTGATACTGTGTTGAAGAGAATTGAGAGATGAAATTGCTTTTATAATTTTAGTAATACAATTGCTTTACATTTCGAAACAAAAACAAATGAAAAATCACATTTAAAGAAATTAGAACCTGTAAGACATTTATTACACATTGGTTTGTCTTGCAACTGCAGAGTGACGTTTTTGGTTCTGACTCATAATTTTTCTGAGTGGTCAAAAAGTAATTTAGAGGAGGAAAAGAAAAAGAAAAGAAAAAAACAAAGCTTGAAATGGAAACTGATTAATGAGCTGGTTTGTGGAAAATGTAAGAAAACTGAGCAAAAATAAAGCAGAGAGAGGATAGAGTGTGGAAAATACTACATAGTACGTTTTTGGGTCAAAGTTTTGGCGGTATGAGTAGTCCTGAAATGGCATGCTTTGGCTTTGCCATCACGCTTTCTTCATGACCCTTTCTCTCTCCGCCCATCACTCTCTTCTGTCCCATCTTCTGAAACTAGTCTACTCAAAATTTCTCAAAAAGTCTTTAGATACAGTCATCACACTTCATCATCTTCCCCTCAAATCCTTGGAGGAAGACTCATTTTTCTTGTTCAAGGTTCTTACTTTTCTCTCTCTCTTTCTTTACAGATTTTTTCTTTTCTTTCTCAGACTCATTATCTTGTCTTCGCTAGGGTTTCTTACAGTCTTTTCTCTCAATCCTGTGTTTCTTTTTCAGTTCTTTGTTTTGCCCTAATGGAGTGGATTGGGAAGAGAGTTAAGTCCCGGAGCAGGCAGCGTCTTCAAGTGGTTAAGAAGCGGAAGAAGATGGAGGTAGAAGCTCCTGTGATATCTCCTCCAAAGAAACGAAGGCCGAGAAGAATAAAAGACCCCGATTATGACGTTGAGGACATCACACCTACTTACCACAACCGTGTTCCTCCTCCTGTTCAAGAAAATGACAAGTACTCTGCTGGTTTGAGGGCTGGGTCTGTTCAGAACAACTCTGTGAAGGAGAGTTTATCTAGGATTATTAGGGATCTGAATGTGGAGAAATCAGGTCCTAGCTCCTCTAGGTTCAGAGATGGGTCTGAACAACACACGTCTGTGAAAGAGACTTCTTTTAGGGTTAGTGATTTGGATGTGGGGAAGAACTCAGTTCCTAGCTCTTTTGGGTTCAGAGATGTGTCTGAACAGGACACATGTGTAAAGGAGAAGAATTCCCCTGAGATTGGAGATATGGATGTGGAGAAATCAGGTACGAGCTCCCCTAAGTTAAGAGATGTGTCTGAACAGAACACATGTGTGAAGGAGAAGTGCTCCCCTGAGATTGAAGATTTTGATGTGGAGAAATCAGGTCCGAGCTCCTCTAAGTTAAGAGATGTGTCTGAACAGAACACATGTGTAAAGGAGAAGTGTTCCCCTGAGATTGGAGATTTGGATGTGGAGAAATCAGGTCCGAGCTCCTCTAAGTTAAGAGATGTGTCTGAACAGAACACATGTGTGGAGGAGAAGTGTTCCCCTGAGATTAGAGATTTGGATGTGGAGAAACCAAGTCCGAGCTCCTTCAAGTTAAGAGATGTGTCTGAAGAGCACACTTGTGTTAATGAGAAGTTTTCTCCTGAGATTACAAATTTGGATGTTGGGATATCAGTTCCGAGCTCTTCTAAGTTAAGAGAGGTGTCTGAACAGAACACATGTGTGAATGAGAATTTTTCTCCTGAGATTACAAATTTGGATGTTGGGATATCAGTTCCGAGCTCTTCTAAGTTAAGAGAGGTGTCTGAACAGAACATATGTGTGATAGATATGTGTTCCCCTGAGACTAGAGGTTTGGTTGTTGTAAAACCAGTCCCTGCTGAAATAGAGATTCTTTCAGATTCTGAGTCTGAAATTGGAGCCAGAGCTTCAGCCAGGAAGAAGCTTTTTGAGGACACTAGCAGAATCGTAGAATCTCTCAGTGATGGTAATAGCACAAGTGAAACTGAGGGAGATGAAGAAGAAAATGCAGAGAGTGCAGACAATAACACCAAAGATGATATAACAGTCCACTCCCTGTCTTCGGAGGATCCATCTTCTTCATATCCTCATCATCATCCTCATCATCATCATCATCGTCCTCATCTTCATCTTCATCTTCTTCCTCGAGTGACGGTGAATTCAATTCAAAGGAGGTGGTTGGAGATAATACAGATGATGATGATTTCTTAAAGGTCAGTTTACCAGTCAGGAATGTCTCTATAGCGGAAAGGAAGCCTTTGGTAAGGCATAAGAGGTCTGGTTCTGGCTTAACCAAGCCTAGAAAAGAGGACAAAAGATTCGGAGATTAAACCATCGAGAAGAAGAAAAAGAAGAAGAACGAGATAAAGTAGTTGAAGTAGTAATAAAGCAGACAAGCAACCCGGTGTTCACTTGTACTCACTGTGGCAAAGAGAACACAGGAGTCCCTGAATCTCCCAGCTCTTTCATGAGACCACTTGCATTAAGAGATGAAATTGAGGATGTGAACAACTTTGCTTCTACTATTGCATCAAAGTATGAAGATTCTATTTTCATTAACTCTGGGAAATCACCTGAAAAACCATCCAGACCTGAGTTGGAGAATCCAGAGACAGGAAAAGAAGTGAAAACACTTGAGAATCCATCCACATCCAGGCCTGAAGTTTTCACTTCAGAGAAAGCTAAAGAGGTACAAGCACCTGAATGGCTATCCACATACAGACGTGAAATTCTCAGTTCACAAAAGGCAAAAGAGGTGGTGCAAGCACTTGAAAAGCCATCAAGACCTGAAATCCAGAATTTAGAGAAGGCAAAAGAGGTCCAAGCCATCAACAGGTTGGGGTCGGTGATACCTGCAGTTGCAGTTGCAGGGGGATTAAATAAGTCTGTTTTGGCTAATGAACCAATTGATAATGAGTCTGATTCATCTATCAGCTCTGCAGATAAATCTGGATATGAATCTGATCCTTCTCTAAAAGACAAAGAAATCAAGACTAATAACAACTCGGATTGGAGAGTGCTAAATGGAAACCATAGAGAAGTTGATCTTTTCAGGCTGCTTGTGAACTCTGTTAGGGATAAAGGTCAACTAGACGAAGGATATGAAGAAGCAGAAGAACTAGTTTCTTCACCTGAAGACCAGTCTCAAGAACAAGGAAATGAAGATCTACGAAAATATGATGATGATGGACTTCTAATCATTAGGCCACCACCATTGATAGAGAAATTTGGTATGCTGGAACCTCCATCACCACCTGAGATTTCTGAGTCAGAATTAGAGTTACAGATGCTGTGGGAAGAACTAGCATTTTGCAGTAAATCTAACGACGTCAGCAACGAGCTTCCGTCAAATGTAATTTCTTGTTTTCTTCAAAACGGTAATATTTATCTCCTTTCGTTTAAGAACAAAGTAATTCTGACATGAAATTTTTGCAGATGGAAGAAATATTAATTGATGAAACTCCAGCAGCACAATGTAAAAAAGGGAATCACAATCTGTTTCTTGATCTTGAGGTTGGTTTGAAGTGTATGAGCTGCGGCTTTGTGGAGAGAGAAATCCGAAGCATGGATGAATCTGAGTGGGTAAGAAATTTGGAGTATTCAGTAAAATGAGTGAAAGTGTGAACTGATAGGTTTGATGGTAACTCTAATGTATGATTCTATGTGTAGGGAGAGAAGATCACAAGGGAAAGGAGAAGATGTGATAGATTTGACGAGGAAGAAAATAGCAACATCCTTGGGAGACTTGGGTTTGAAGGTCCTAACACGAACAGCTTACATGAGGAATGTGCTTCTTCTGAGGGAACGGTTTGGGATAAGATCCCAGGGGTCAAATCTCAAATGTATCCTCACCAGCAAGAGGGTTTTGAGTTTATTTGGAGGAACTTAGCTGGTACAATCATGTTGAACGAGCTCAAGGACTTTGAGAATAGCGAAGAAACCGGAGGATGCATCATGTCACACGCTCCCGGGACAGGAAAAACTCGCCTGACCATCATTTTCCTGCAAGCCTACCTAGCATGCTTCCCAGATTGCAAACCAGTGATCATTGCTCCTGCAAGCTTGCTTCTCACGTGGGCAGAGGAGTTTAAGAAATGGAATATAAGCATTCCTTTTCATAATCTCAGCAGTTTGGAGTTTACTGGAAAAGAGAACTCTGCGGCGCTGGGACTTTTGATGAAGAAGAATGCCACTGCTAGAACTAATAATGAGATAAGGATGGTGAAAATATACTCTTGGATAAAAGCAAAGAGCATACTCGGGATCAGCTACAACCTCTATGAGAAGCTTGCTGGAGTTAAAGACGAGGACAAAAAGACAAAGATGGTGAGAGAAGTGAAACCAGACAAAGAATTAGATGATATCAGAGAGATACTTATGGGAAGGCCTGGACTGCTGGTTCTTGATGAGGCACACACGCCTAGAAACCAGAGAAGTTGTATCTGGAAAACACTATCTAAAGTGGAAACACAGAAACGTATCTTGCTTTCTGGAACTCCTTTCCAGAACAACTTCCAGGAGCTGTGCAATGTTCTGGGACTCGCAAGACCTAAATATCTGGAGAAGCTAACATCCACACTCAAGAAGAGTGGGATGACTGTAACTAAAAGAGGAAAAAGAGCTTTGGGGAACGAAATCAACAACCGTGGGATCGAAGAGTTGAAGGCTGTTATGCTTCCATTTGTGCATGTCCATAAAGGAAGCATTCTTCAAAGGAGCCTCCCTGGTTTGAGAGAATGCGTTGTGGTGTTAAACCCACCTGAGCTGCAGAAGAGAGTCCTAGAATCCATTGAAGTCACTCACAACCGGAAAACAAAAAACGTGTTTGAAACAGAACACAAGCTGTCTCTGGTCTCAGTCCATCCTTCTCTAGTCTCTCGCTGCAAACTTTCTGAGAAGGAACGTTTGTCCATCGACGAGGCTTTGCTTGCCCAGCTTAAGAAGGTAAGACTCGATCCAAAGCAAAGTGTGAAAACAAGATTCCTCATGGAGTTCGTTGAGTTATGCGAGGTGATAAAGGAGAAAGTGTTGGTCTTCAGCCAATACATAGACCCATTGAAACTGATCATGAAACATCTGGTCTCTCGTTTCAACTGGAATCCAGGGGAGGAAGTGTTGTACATGCATGGAAAACTCGAGCAGAAACAGCGACAAACCTTGATCAACGAATTCAATGATCCAAAATCCAAGGCAAAAGTGTTCTTAGCTTCAACGAAAGCCTGCTCTGAAGGGATCAGTCTGGTAGGAGCGTCAAGGGTGATTCTTTTGGATGTTGTGTGGAATCCAGCAGTCGAAAGACAAGCTATAAGCCGTGCTTACAGAATCGGGCAGCAGCGGATTGTTTACACATATCATTTGGTCGCAAAAGGAACTCCTGAGGGGCCAAAGTACTGCAAACAAGCACAGAAGGATAGAATCTCAGAGCTAGTGTTTGCATGCTCGTCGAGACCAGACAAAGGAAAGGAAAAGATTGCTGAAGCTGTGACAGAGGATAAAGTGTTGGACACGATGGTGCAGCGTTCGAAGCTTGGGGATATGTTTGACAATCTCATAATCCAACCGAAGGAAGCAGATTTAGTTGAAGGTTTCAACATACTTATGCCATGAGTCATCATCGCCAAAAACTCTTGGTTTAATCTCTTCTCTTATAATATATCATATGCTATTTCATATTTTCAAGACTTGTGTTATGCTTTTGTGGGATACTTTTAGGGATCTAAAAACAAAACCTTGGCTTTTGTATGAAATCTTTCTTATATAGTAAAATGTCTCATGCTTGCAAAGAGTTGGACCCCTGATTATAAACCAAGACTGAATCTGTTAACACTCGAATCTTGGTTCAGCTTACACAAATGAAACAGAGCAATGCAGCGAAGGAGAGAGGTCCCTTCCAATGCTTCTTTCAATCTGAGAAATTCAAATCCAGAGCCCACATTCTCTAGTTACACTAAAAATTCAAGCCCACATTCTCTAGCCCAAATTCAAATTCAGAGCCCAAATGCATCATCATACTATTCAAATTCCGAACCCACTTTGATGCCTAGCTTGAGAAAGAGAGATTTTGTAAATTCAGAGGCTATTTAAACCCAAACCGGGTCGAGACAATTTTATTGAACCGGACCGATTGATCGAACCGGCTTGTAGAGGAACGTTGGTTTTACTTTTACATAGCGAGCGACCAATGAAACTTCTCAATTCTCATCATGAATTCATGATTCAAGATCAACATCGATTATGCTTGCAATACGATGATCACTTTCCAACAGAGTTATTACATGTATAAGAGAGACTTGTTAACTTCTAAAAACATCGATCTAGGTCATTTAAGGTTCTCATTGTTTTCTTGTTGTTAATTATATATATGATCTTGCTTTGAGTAAAACACCTTTTTTATATCTGGAAATCTAAAAACCTTTATAATCATTTAGATCAATTCAAGGGGTTAAAACTTAGAAGAACGAAATATACAAATTAGCAAACATTATCTAACCTAATCTATATATCCATCTTTGAAATAATTAAGCTTTTTATTTTTATTCCTTTTTCCTAAAAAAAAGCTATATGACCCGACTCTAAAACATAAACGGGCATTACATAGCCTACAAGCAAACATAAAGAAAGAGTGGGTCTCCCCCACAATAAAAGCAAAAGAAAGAAAGATAAAAATTAACAGACGCATACGATTTGATTCCTAAGTCTAAATAATGTAATTTTATTTTAAAATATAGTATAAAAATAAGATTAAGGTGAATCTCTCTACTCTGACTGCCTCGTAATTCTAGAAAATTTGAGAGATGAGATTTTGTACTAAAAAAGTAAAAGTAAAAAAGCAAAATCATCGTCGTGTTTCTTTTTAATGAATTAAACCGTTGGTGATTAGATGTAAATTGTAATTAATCACCAGTCGAAACCATGCAATGTACTTTTGTCCCCTTGGTCTTGTTAAACCTTAAGTATGAATCAATAGCCTCTTTTACCACAGTTTCAGTGGATGTCGTTTCATGAATATCATAAAACTATGGATTCGTATAGAGAAAATGGCTTCGGCATAATGATTAAGAGCTTATACGTACCATCAAACTATAGGTTAAAGTAACGAGTTGCTATGGGAGTAATTAAAGTGATTACGACATATTATATATACTAAACATGTAGATTTAATTTTTATAAAGTATATATATTACATTCTCCACTAACAATTATTACATCTACGACTGAAAATAACTACAGATTGTACATATATATTTTCCATCAAAACGTTACATTGAAAAGTGTTTAACTCCAAAAAAAAAAAAAACAAGATATACAGTAAAAAAGGAAGAATAGTATTCAAAAATGGTTTGATATGCATATTAAGTTGAATAGTCTGACAAGTTTCTTGAATAATCAAATCGCAGTCGAAGAAACACCAACATAATAACATCACATCAAAAAAAAAAGAAAAAAGAAAAACTTAATATATATCTTGTTTCAAGTACAAACGTTAAAGATTGGTTCTAGATTTCAATATGAGATTCTCTAGGTTATGTATAAAAGATATAAGAGAACAAAATATGTTCGCATCAACCTCTAGATCGAGCTCAGAAGCAAGCATCTTCTATCCAAAATGAATACACTCTTTTACTTTGCTAGGATTAGTATCATTTTTATCGAGTAAAACGAAACTTAAAGGTTCAAAGATTGAGCTCAACAGTGTAAGAAAACATTTACCAAATTAAGGAATATCCTTTTGTATTGGAGATGGCAAATATAGAGTAACATTATAAATGCGCATCCATTTGACACCACTTGGTCATGTCCCTTGTTCTTTCGCCCATTAAACAAATTGGCACATAGAAAATACAAAAATAAAAGTTTTCGCTAATGATACTATAACCCTATTGATTTGTAATTTATTGGTAACACAAAGATTTCGATACTTTTGTATAATTTTGATGTTTGAATCCTCAATTTCAGGATATGGAAACTAATAGGTCGACTTTTTTCCCCCCTAGGTCGACTTTATTAATGTGTTGCATGCTGATCGTTTCTTTTCTTCTTTCCAAAATTTTGGGTCACATTTCTTTAAACCAGCAACCATATTTGAGAAATGTATTAAATCTAGTTAATTAAGGGAAAAAATGCGTTGCTTTGTGTTCGCCTAATGTGGAAGCTAGTACACATCTTCTTCGAGTTCGTGGAGACAAAGTTAACGAAAAAATTTCTGCTGATTAGATACCAATAAGATGAAAGTCCCACTCATATAATAGATATGTTACACAAAAAATAAAGCCAAATTCTATATATATGAGTCTGACGACACGAATAAAAAGTATATGTATCGTTTTTTCCTGATCGATCTGTTTACTTACTAGTCGCTCCTTCATCAGTCTTGGCCTATATAATTGTGTTTGTAAATATATATATCGCATGTGTTGATAATTAGAAATCAATAAACAGTAATTGAGAACAATATGGGCCATTTAATGTTTTTTTAAAAACGTGTTTAAGAATACTCAAACAATGACTACAAATCATTTCTGGAATACAATCATCAAGTTATATAGTAGTATATGATTAATCGTCTATACGTCTGAGCAAACATAAAAATTGTTAATGTCGATATTGCGTATCCCATTGTCTGTAAACAAATATGGACGTATCTTGATGGGGCAAAGCAAGAATTAGCAAAACGAATTAATGGTGTAGCGCAGATGCTAATCATGATTAGCATTCATGATTGTTCGATGTATGGTGGAGCTTATCGTCGTATTTTCAAGTATTTTAGGATCATTTTTTCGATAAGTTTCAGCAGATTTTATTGTATAAATTAATTTAAAATCGATAATCTATTGATTTGAGGATAGTTTAAATCATATGGGACATTGAGCTGCCCCAGCATGAAATTCTCCGCCGTCAGCCCATTATCAATTTCTTAATTTTTTTTCCGTGATTCTTTTAGTTAAGTTAGGTATATAGTTTTATATACATTTTACAAGGTTTGTGGGTGTCAACACAAAAAAAAAGTAAGGTTTGTGGGATTTGTCATATATACAAATTGTAAATAACAACCCAAGTATGAATGAATTATATAGAAATTTCTATATGGTATTAATAAGATTAATTAGATCATACTGTATCATATATATATGGTGCACGTACGGTGTGTGAATGTTCAAACTGGAGTGTGCTGTCTCTTTCTCTTTTTGAGCTGCGTCTACGGACTGATTGAAAGCTTTAATAGCGAATCTTATATAGCTTTGATGCTTGATGAAGATCTTTAGATACTCTAAGAAATTCATCTATATTGCTTTTTATACTTAACCCTAATGACTAGTGTGACTTAGAAAAAATAAAGTGTTGTTGCAAAAAGTATTTCTATATACGGAGTGTTCTTGAAAAAAAAAAAAACATTTAAGTAAAACTGAAACTAAAAAGATACGAAAATTGGGAGTCTCAAGAAAAAAAGGAACGCAAACTCCTGATATCAGTGGCGAGTGGACTTTAAAACAGTATCTTGTGTCCAACATTTGTGCTACAAGGAAAGAATATATCTACAAAATAAAATATTCATCAAAATTTCAGGAAAATCAGAAACTCAATATTATTTAAATAAAGATAAATTAAATTGGGAAAACAAAGTGAAAAATATCAACCAAAAAAAAAAAAAAAATTGAAAGGGAAAGATGATATGGCAAACTATAACAGTAGAACACATAGCCATAGCCCTCTTTATCTCTTTCTCTTTTTCCTCTCTACCTCTCTCTCTTTTTTGAACTTTTAATAGTATTATTCTTTTGCTTTGTTTGGTAGACCAAAATCTTGGAGAGAAAATGTAATACTCAAGAAAAAACTATTGAGATAAGATACACAAATCTACAAATAGACGTAATATATATTAGTTGAGTTTCAGGAATAAATACAAATGGAAACACATAATCAGTTAGTTTACGAAAACTCTATATAAGAATCAAACTCGTTTCGGCAAACATGTTCTTATAATTCTAATCTACTTCTTTGCTGAGTTTGCAGAAAAAAAGAACGAGTATATATACATACAGATAGATATCACAAAGAACAACTACCTAACTGAATTGTCAATACTATCTTTTATTATAATAAGCTTAAACATTCGACAAAACATATAAATTACAGATAATGACATTGCAAATCCTTTATAGATACGATACCTAACCATCCAAGAGAAGAGAGTGTGGCTTGCTCCTCTATATACCAAAAATCAGTATTTGCTTTAGTTTTTTTATGTAATCTTTTCTTATTAATTTGGTTGCACATCTGATCCGAGCGTATAGGGTTGTGGTAATTGTTATATCTTATAATTTCATAAGTTTTATTCGTGCTTTATCAGTCAACATCACTACACACAACTTTCGCATGCATCTCTCTGTGGAAAAATTGAAAAACTCTCTCTTGTTTCTATTACTTTTTTTGGTTCATTCTCATCCACTTGTACATATTAATTTTCATCAAACGATTATGTCTCTGTTAGTTTGTATAGTTTCAAATTTTTAATTATTTTAAATTATTTTAAATTAAATTTAATCACCAATGAATCAATTTTTTTTAAAGAAACTTATTCTTACATTTTTGGAGACATCTTATTGGCCAAATGATTATGATAAAAAAAAAAAAAGAAACTTCTCGACGATCACTTTTATTATTACAAAGATGTGATGATAAGTTTTTTACTTAAGAGTTGACAAAAACCAACCGGCATGTTTTATATTAATCATAGATTGTCGCGGAATTCTATAGTTTTACTTACAAGATTGATTATTCACAAAGACATGCATAAGCTAATTTTGTCATTCTACATTTATTTTTGATATAGCAAAAAAGTAAAAGTTTTTTTTTTTTTTGTTTCTTAATCATTTTCTAAGATTCTTTGGAAATTATGAATCGGGTCTTCAAAAACCTACATATAAACAAAAATTATGATGGTTATGGTTTATGGACAGAGATCAAGATTAAAAAAAAAAAAATCTTATTGGCAACAAAAATTTTTGTTAGTTTGCGTAAATTAATGCGATTTAAAATTAGACAGACGTTGTCAATATTAAATTTTCGTATTGGAAATCTATCTAATCAAAATGGTTGTGTCAAATCGTGATATTAAATTAAATGAATAAAAAGTTTCCAAAAAAGAAAAACTAATTAACTCTGTAATTAGTTAATTACTATAAATAAACAAATCAGCCAAATAAAAAAAATAGGAAAAAGGAAAGAGCAAAGAAGAAGACTAAAACACTATAGAGAGTCTCTCTCTACGCTGCTTTAACTTTGCCGTTTCATTCAAGGACGACGACGAAGCTCTCTCTCTCTCTCTCTCTCTCTTCGCTTCTCTTCTCTGAGAAGCAAAAGACTCTCTTTTTTCCTCTCTCTCTCTCTCTCTCTCTCTTAGTTTTATATTTTTAATATTTTGTCACTTTAACTTTTCTCATTCTAAAATCTGCCCTCATTGTCTCGCCTCTGTCTACTTCAAGAATTGATGTCTCTTCAACACTTTCTCTTATTTTAAGTTCTTCTTCTCTCTCTCTTTCTCTCTCTCTTTGCTTACATTTTCCTGTCTCCGCCATTAAAACCCTTCTCTCAAGAACCAAAAAAGCCCTCACATTGCTTTGTCCCTCTTTTGAGAAAAAAGAGAGCTTCAGAATCTCAAACCTATCTCTTAGGGAGAAACCCAGATTCTGTATTCTTACTTTTGTTTGTTTAAGTTTCTGTCTGCTTCCTCCCAATTCTCTAACTCAAAAGAAATTTAGAAACTCTTAGTTTCCATTGTTTTTGGCAGTGATTTGAGTTTAGGTATAGATTTCTTCTTTCTTCTTCTTCTTGTTCATGTAACAGACACTTGTGACGAAGCAACGATGAGGGAAGACAAATCAAAGACTAATAAGGTTTTCTTTTCTTACTCTAAATATGTGACCTTTGTTTTTTTTTTAGCCCAACTTTATGGAATTTTCTAGATGAGCATGTTTTTGAATTTTGGATTTCTTAATTGAAGCTGGCATGGTCCAAGAAGATGGTCAGGAAATGGTTTAACATCAAAAGCAAAACAGAGGAGTTTCA
Organism: Camelina laxa; assembly: GCA_024034495.1. Classification (NCBI taxonomy): domain Eukaryota; kingdom Viridiplantae; phylum Streptophyta; class Magnoliopsida; order Brassicales; family Brassicaceae; genus Camelina; species Camelina laxa. The sequence goes on from CM043884.1 coordinate 29,122,616, forward strand.
AGCTGATGATCCTACTTCTGCTGGTACTTTCTCTTTCTTTTAACTAGTTTTGTTTACTTGTTCTTGTTTTTTTCCTGAAGCGTTATGTTTTGTCTCTTCTGTGATAATCTTAACTAAATTTGTTTCCGATTTTGATTGATTTGTTAATTGAAGGAGTTGAATCCGTGGAGCACAGAAGTAGCTTCTCAGCTGACAAAGCACCTCCCACTATCAAGAAGACCAAAACTGGTAATTTCATTAATTTACTCAACTTGTTTTGATCTGACTAGATAAATTATTTATGTTACTGATGGTTTCTTGGGGGGTTCACAGAGAAACTTAGTAAGAACTGGGAGCAGCAAGCTAGGCAAAGGAGAATGAATTATGAGAATCCTAGGATCATTGATGTCCAAAACTACAGCATCTTTGTAGCTACCTGGAACGTAGCTGGACGCTCTCCTCCTCCAGATTTAAACCTTGATGAGTGGCTTCATTCATCAGCTCCTGCAGATATATATGTACTCGGGTATGTTTCAAAAAAGACATCATTTTGTTTTTATGAATTTCATTACATATCTTCTCTCCCTTAATCTTTGCTTTTGGTTCAGATTCCAAGAGATTGTCCCTCTTAATGCTGGTAATGTCCTTGGAGCTGAAGACAATGGACCTGCTCAGAAATGGCTCTCTCTTATCAGAAAAACGCTCAATAACCGACCAGGGACTAGTGGAACAAGCGGTTATCACACACCTTCCCCTGTCCCTGTGCCTATGGCAGAGCTTGATGCTGATTTCTCTGGATCCACAAGGCAAAAGAACTCCACTTTCTACCACAGACGGTCTTTTCAGACCCCAAGTAGTACATGGAACGATCCTTCAATTCCTCAGCCAGGTCTTGACCGTCGTTTCAGTGTCTGTGACCGTGTCTTCTTCAGCCACAGGCCAAGTGATTTCGACCCGAGTTTCCGTGGTAGTAGCAGCAGTCACAGGCCTAGTGATTACTCTAGAAGGCCTAGTGATTACTCCAGAAGGCCTAGTGACTATTCCAGAAGGCCTAGTGATTATTCCAGAAGGCCTAGTGATTCAAGACCGAGTGACTACTCTAGACCAAGTGGTGACTACTCTAGACCAAGTGATTACTACTCTAGACCGAGTGATTTTTCACGGCCAAGTGACTTCTCAAGGTCTTCAGATGATGATAATGGTCTCGGGGATTCTCCAAGCACTGTCTTGTACTCACCAGGTTCTGCAGCTAACGAGAACGGATATAGGATCCCCTGGAACTCTTCACAGTATTGTTTAGTTGCTAGCAAACAAATGGTGGGTGTTTTCTTAACAATTTGGGTGAAAAGCGAGCTAAGAGAGCACGTCAAGAACATGAAAGTATCTTGTGTTGGCAGAGGACTGATGGGTTATCTCGGAAATAAGGTTAGATTTTGTTCTTTTCTTACAAAGTGTTCTGTTCTGTGAGTTAGTTAGCCACTTTGTTATAATGCCTTTGGTTCTTTTGTAGGGATCAATCTCAATAAGCATGTTGCTCCATCAAACAAGCTTTTGCTTCGTTTGTACCCACTTGACTTCAGGACAAAAAGAAGGTGATGAGCTAAAGAGAAACTCTGATGTCATGGAGATACTCAAGAAAACGAGGTTTCCTCGCGTTAAGAGTTCAGAGGAAGAAAAATCCCCTGAGAACATCCTTCAGCATGAGTAAGATTGATGATCTTACTTTTCATACTTTCTATTCAAATTGGACTGCATGCAACAGTTTCTTGATACCAATCTTTCATATCCTTTTTCAGCCGGATAATATGGCTTGGCGATCTAAATTACCGTATAGCATTGTCATATCGATCTGCGAAAGCACTCGTTGAGATGCAGAACTGGAGAGCTTTACTAGAAAACGACCAGGTACGTTTGTATACACCTCTTAGATCTAATGGTCTGAATAAAAAGGCTGAAGAAGTTCATATCCGGAAAATGTATACTTGCAGTTAAGAATTGAGCAGAAACGAGGCCATGTGTTTAAGGGATGGAACGAAGGGAAGATCTATTTCCCACCAACGTACAAGTACTCAAGGAACTCAGATAGATATTCTGGAGATGATTTGCATCCCAAGGAGAAACGTCGCACTCCTGCTTGGTATGTTTGTCTATTTAACAGCAAGAAAAACAAGAACTTCTAATCTTTTATCTGACATTGGTTTTCTTTGAAAAGGTGTGATAGGATATTGTGGTTCGGTGAAGGACTGCATCAGTTATCTTATGTAAGAGGAGAGTCACGGTTCTCAGATCATAGACCGGTGTATGGCATTTTCTGTGCAGAGGTTGAGTCAGCTCATAATAGGTTAAAGCGAACAACGAGTTACTCCACTTCACGAGTCCAAGCTGAAGAGCTCTTACCTTATTCCCGGGGATACACCGAGCTCAGCTTCTTCTAGTCACAACACAGATATCTTACATTTTCAGCTCTTTTACGGTAACTTTTCTTTTGCATCTATGGTTATAGTTTTAGATTAATGATCACCAAACCGACAAATTAGGACATGAACAGATAAAAATGTTGAGTCACAGTGTCAGTGACTTGAGCTGGTCCAAAACTAAAGAAATCCATAAGTTATATGTGGTCCTGAGATTCAAATAGAGCAAGTCTATATAAAGAGACCGATCTACAAATTTGCATTTATGTGCAAAGGTGTAATATATCTCAACCAAGAAATGAGGCTACTCCTCTCATATCATTTAAGATCATCCAACTGATTGTGAAAAAGGGACCCCATTTGATTTTGCATCCAGATTAGGATAAGGAACCCAACATTAAAGCTTGATAAGATTGTCCAATGCATCAGCAATAAAAATCATAATAATGATTCAAAAGATTTTAAAGTTTATATTGAAACCAGGATTCGTTTCGTGCGATGTTGATAAAAATGATGAAATGTTTTGTTTTTTCACTCATGGTAGCATTGGATTGGCTTTTGTCAGGTGAACAAAAGTGTTATTGGTTCTTTGAGAGTGATGGAGACATTCCATTGCCACTTTAAACTCAAAGGGAACAAGGTTAGTCATTTTTTCTCAGTTTCTTCTTTTTACATTTTTCATTTCCGGTTAGCTTTATTTTTTAACTGCATCTGACCTTGTAATTTCCGGTTTGCAGGTGTAGGATATGTGTTTTTTTGTATTATAATTTTGGCCTCGGTTAACCAATTTTCACATACCGGCGGTTCTGTGGTCTATCCGGTTCGAAGTATTCATAGTTTCTTTTTGCTAACTCTGGTGGATGTGAATTTTACAGCAACGTTGTGAGGTAAATAATTATTGTTTCTTAGAAATTTGTTCAGTAAATTATTTGTAATGTGAACACATTTGTTAACACAACTTGTGTTTTTTTTTTTTTTTTTGGTTTGTGCAGGCAATCAACTAACCCAATCAGAAACTGCCAAGTGGACAGATGGAAGTTCTTTGATTTTTTTTTTTTTTTTTTGAATCATTCTTTTGATTTAGCAAAATTAGCATTAGGGGAAATAGGGTTTTACTTTTCTTTGTTATTAGCATTAGTAGTAGTGTGTCCCCGAGATAATCATATTGTAATGCTTATTATTATAAGGTTTACGTCAAGAATATTGAAAATATACAAAAAGAAATATTCTATTTCCACTTTAAATTTGATGATAATTTCCAAAAAGGAAAAGTGAATTGATACCAGTCTTGTAATTATCGTAGGACTGAATAAAGTTTTGTGTTGCTTCATAAACCTCAAAGCTCACTCTTCTTATCTTTTGTTCTTTTTGACTACTATTTTAATATAATGATTAATTTTACTTTGTTTTTTATTTTAAATCAGCCAATAGAAATTACGTTAGGAACTTGCTATCAAAAACATATGTAAGACACTTGTCAAACCACTACTATATAGAAATTTAGAATATAAAGTATCGTAATCAAATACAAGCTAAATCTAACTAAAAAAAGAATCAACAACTACTACTATAAAGTTATATGCACATTTTGTTAACTAAAACTATATCAAAATTTAGTAAAGACGATTTGGATGAAGGAAATTTGGGTGTGACATGTTGTTTTCACTAGAATTCAAAGATTTTGTTTTCCAACAAATTCAAAGATTCTAATGGGTACAAAGTTTTCGTTAAGAACTTTTTCAAAAACCGAGATTTCGATTTTTGTATACATGTAAACTTTAATATAAAATAATAATATCATTATTTGTAAGAGACAGGGACTGGACCAGTTAACGTAGAAGGGAATGATTAAAAACTAAAGAAAAGAGAGCCTGAAAGTGAAGAGAGTGTTTTGTATAAATCATGCTTTGTCTTTTATCTGTTTCCTCATGCTTTGTCTTCTTTCAGCTTTTGTTGATCACATTCACAACAACAACTCCTTCTTAATACTTCTAATTAAATTTAACCAAAGATTCTTTGTTAAATTTCGAGCCATATGATTAATTTCACAGACAATGATCAGTTGTGTTTCTTCCAAGACAATTCCTATTTTTTTTTTTAAAAACATTTTGTCCAAATGAAAAGGGAAACTTATGTTACAATTGAAGTAGAAGTGACGTGGACTATTCAATTGGTATCGTAACTGGTTTAAGTGTTTAACCATAAACAACTTCGTCATAAGTCAGTCATAACCTGTATAACTAATACATGCACAACTAATAAAATCATATGACTAAGTGACTTGTGATGTATACGAGTCAATATATGAGTTTATCTTTACAAGGATGTATGTAGTGTTTCTTTCTGTAAGAGAAATTTTAAAATGTCAAAGCATAATGTAATACATTAAAAAATAGAACATAGACTTGATAAGATATAGGCTTTTTGAGAGTGGGAAAGGATAGGCTAGCAGACTAACAAAAACAGCATGCCTCTTTTATTCAGTTTTTAGTTTTTTTTTACCAATTCCACACATTTTTTTAAAAAATATTTATCTGATTTTGTTGTATGTTTAGGTCTTTATTTGTCTGATATTAATTTAACAAGAACAAAAAAAAAGCCACAGGCTATGAAAAGACACTCAAGGAAGGCTAACATACAGTCACTTCACTCAGAAAAGAACACAAAAACGAAATTTTACAACTCTATTAAGATTCCTCTTGTTACCCATCTAGTTAGCAATTGGTACCGATTTCTGTCTTTGTTTGTCTAGAGCTTATTAGCTTACCACGAAATTTAATTTGCTAAACTTACATTTTCCTAGCCGGTTATAACTGTCAGTGTATATACTTTTCAAGAAACATAATAATACTACAAAAATATAGGATATAAACACGTAATTGTAGTAGCACCATCATGTAAACTTTATAGTACTGTATATCCATTAAATCACCACCATCAATGAACCTTCATTAAGACGCTGTATTTTTCAATTATACCTAAACGCTAAATCCAATCATCTCAATCAGTAGATTTTTTTTTTTCTAACTTTTGTAATTATAGGTTAACATAATTATACCTAGAATTCGATGCGGATTAACATTGTACTACATGTTATGTATGAGATCTTATTTAGTACTGTATTTTATTTGCATGAGTCAAGATGTCACAATTATTACGGCTCCGAAAGGTCAATTCTTTTAGAACACAAGCAATAATAATTGTCAGTTGAACGATTGGGCTTAAAAATTTATAGGCCCATACCAATTGAAAAAACCAAAAGGCCCAATTGAATTTAATATTCTGTGACTCTTCAGTCTTCTTCACTCACTCTGTTATGTGTTCGTTGCTTTGAAAGCCTGCGTTAGTCTGGCTTCATTGCTTCTCCGTCTCTTAGTGTGTGATTCGAAGCAATAGTGTCAGCCATTTCGTTTACCGGATTCAGTACGTATTGGTCAATCCCTCTCAATTTCGTTTGATCTCATGCTCAATTTCGGTTTTGGGTGTTAGGGTTTTGGGTTTTGATTTACACTCTGATTACTCTTAGAGGAACTTAGTTTGTTGTGATCGCTCTAGCTTGGTTCTGTAGTTTTTTAAATTGTCTTCATCGGTCTCACCATCATTGTGATTTGTGTTTCTCGCATGTAATGTGTAAAAATTGTGTTTTTTGTTGTCGTTGTTGCAGATTCTGTAATCAGCAATGAGTGTGAGTGGAGGAGGATACAAGTCGGATGACGAGTATTCAGTAATCGCGGACAAGGGTGAGATTGGATTCATAGACTATCAGAATGATGGATCTTCTAGTTGTTACAATCCATTAGATGAAGGTCCAGTTGTTGTTTCTGTTCCTTTCCCTTTTAAGAACGAGAAGCCTCAATCTATTCTTGTTGGAGAGACTTCTTTTGATTCCTTTACTGTCAAGAACACTACCGATGAGCCTGTTGATTTGTGGACCAAGATCTATGCATCTAACCCTGAGGATTCTTTTACCCTCTCGATCTTGAAACCGCCTTCCAAAGATTCAGACATTAAAGAGAGACAGTGTTTTTATGAAACCTTTACTCTGGAAGACAGGATGCTTGAACCTGGTGATACTCTTACTATTTGGGTGTCTTGTAAGCCCAAGGACATCGGTTTACACACCACTGTTGTTACTGTTGACTGGGGAGATGATAGGGTTGAGCGGGTTGTTTTCCTTTTGGCTGAGGATAATATATCGAGCTCTCTCACTTCTAGGAGGCCTTACTCCAGAAGTAGAAGGGCTCCGAAGAAAGATTTTGCTGTGGATGATTATGTTATGGGATCACGTCCTTCCAAGGTGGTAGATCGTAGGTTTAAAAATAGGCTTCCTCGGTATGAAATTCCAAAGGAGATTAGAGAGATGATTGAGAAGAAGGAAATCCCGGATGATTTGAACGAAGGTCTGACAGCAAAGAACTATGCAAACTACTACAAAACTTTACTTGTTATGGAAGAATTACAACTCGAGGTATACTCACTGTTTCACTTTTTTTGCTTATAACAGGAACTTACTACCTCAATATACGGTACCTCTTGTGTGTTTGCCATGAATCATGATTTCTTGTATTATTTTCATTGTTTTAGGAAGACATGCGAGCTTATGATATGGAGAATGTTTCGATGAAGAGAAGGGGTCTCTATTTGTCCCTCGAAGTTCCTGGCCTAGCTGAGAGAAGACCTTCCCTTGTCCACGGAGACTACATCTTTGTAAGACATGCCTATGATGATGGAACTGACCAAGCTTATCAGGTTTTGTTTTCTTGATTTACTTCTTCATACTCTCAAATCACTTTCAGCCTCGTAACTGAAAATAATTTTGAACCTTATTTCGCACAGGGCTTTGTACACCGCGTAGAGGCGGATGAAGTGCATTTGAAATTTGCCCCTGAGTTCCACCATCGCCACACAGCCGGGAGTGTGTATAATGTGAGGTTCACATACAATCGAATCAACACTAGAAGGTTGTATCAAGCTGTTGATGCTGCAGATATGTTGGATCTAAACTTCCTTTTCCCATCCTTGCACTCTGGGCGAAGGATTATAAAGACGAAACCTATTGTGCCGATTTCTCCAGCTCTTAATGCGGAGCAAATTTGTTCCATTGAAATGATTCTTGGCTGCAAAGGAGCACCACCATATGTGATCCATGGACCACCTGGTACTGGGAAAACTATGACATTGGTGGAGGCGATAGTACAACTTTATACCACTCAAAAGAATGCTCGGATTCTTGTATGTGCTCCTTCCAATAGTGCAGCTGATCACATTTTAGAGAAACTCCTTTGTCTGGAAGGAGTTCGCATAAAGGACAATGAGATTTTCAGGCTGAATGCAGCTACTCGTACATATGAAGAAATTAAGCCTGAGATTATCCGCTTTTGCTTCTTTGATGAGTTCATTTTCAAGTGTCCTCCTCTCAAAGCTTTGACTCGTTACAAACTCGTTGTCTCAACATATATGAGTGCATCCCTTCTTAATGCAGAAGGTGTTAACCGTGGTCATTTCACTCACATTTTCTTGGATGAGGCTGGGCAAGCTTCAGAGCCAGAAAACATGATTGCTTTATCAAATCTTTGCTTGACAGAAACAGTGGTTGTGCTTGCTGGAGATCCAAGGCAGTTGGGTCCTGTTATATACTCAAGAGATGCTCAGTCACTCGGCCTTGGGAAATCCTATTTGGAAAGATTGTTTGAGTGCGATTATTACTGCGAAGGGGATGAGAATTATGTAACAAAGCTTATCAAGAACTACAGATGCCACCCAGAGATTCTTGATCTCCCATCAAAGCTCTTCTATGATGGAGAACTGGTAGCTTCGAAAGAAGACACAGACTCTGTTCTTGCCACGTTAAACTTCCTTCCAAACAAAGAATTTCCAATGGTTTTCTATGGGATTCAAGGATGCGATGAGAGGGAAGGCAACAATCCATCATGGTTCAACCGCATAGAGATCAGCAAAGTAATAGAGACAATCAAGAGATTAACAGCGAATGACTGTGTGCAAGAAGAGGATATCGGAGTTATAACCCCGTACAGGCAGCAAGTAACGAAGATCAAGGAGGTTCTCGACAGGTTAGAGATGACAGAAGTCAAAGTTGGTAGTGTGGAGCAATTTCAAGGGCAAGAGAAACAGGTAATCATCATCTCAACTGTAAGATCTACGATCAAACACAACGAGTTCGATAGAGCTTATTGTCTGGGCTTCCTGAGCAATCCAAGGAGGTTTAATGTTGCTATAACCCGTGCAATCTCTCTGCTAGTGATCATTGGAAACCCACATATAATATGCAAGGTATCACTTAGTTGCTTATTCTGGACAGATACATGATGCAGTGTCATCATTCCCAACTTTGCAGCTAATAGAAACTACTGCTATATACAAAAACAGGACATGAACTGGAACAAGCTTTTGTGGCGATGTGTGGATAACAATGCTTACCAAGGATGCGGTTTACCAGAGCGGGAGGAGTTTGTGGAGGAACCATTCAATCAAGAAGGAAGCTGCAATGATCCTCAATACCCTCCAGAAGCTGAGTGGAACAACAGTGGTGGTGCAAATGAGAAAGGTGAATGGTCTGATGGGTGGAACAACAATGGCGGCACAAAGGAAAAAGATGAATGGTCTGATGGGTGGAACAACAATGGCGGCACAAAGGAGAAAGATGAATGGTCTGATGGGTGGAACAATGGCACAAAGGGGCTCAATCAAGAAGGAAGCAGCAATGCCCCTCAATACCCTCAAGAAGCTGAGTGGAATGATAGTGGCGAGGTCAAGAATGGTGGCACAAAGGAGAACGGTGAATGGTCTGATGGGGGGAACAACAACGATGGAACAAAAGAAAAAGAAGAATGTTATGATGGTTGGAAAAATGGCGGCTGTGGTGAAGAAGAGATCAAGAATGATGGTGAGTTTGAAACCAGAGGGGATTTTGTAGCTAAGGGAGAAGATGAGTGGTCTGATGGGTGGAAGTAAATTAGAAAGAAAAAAAGGTTATTAAGGGGAAAAAATGCTATGTTGGATTTGTTCATATATCTTTGTCTATCTCTCTTGACTTTTTGGTATCTTGCAGAGGCGCATCTTATAAATGCATCACATTTTATTTGGTGTGGATAAAATATGAAAACTGCTTTATTAATAGAATGTTAAATACAGGTACACCAAATACAACAAAACCTTCAATACATTATTATTTAACCAGAATCAGGTAAAAATAGAATAGGAAAGTAAATAATAACATCTTCCTAATAAGGAATTGCTATCTAATTAGAAGAATTTGATAATCTCAAAGGCGAAAGCAAATAGAAGAATCGAAAGCTTGAGAGAGTGCGAAGAGGACGGCAACGAGGCTGATGGTGACGGGGGTGGAGTAGTGAACCCGGTCCGGTCTCCGCTGTCGTCGGATCCGGGAACTTCCTCGTCTACTTGTCAAAAACAAAAAACAAAAAACAAAAACACGAAAATATGAGTAACAAATTATGTGAAAATTTGCTTTGGTAAATACACTTTTAAATAAAATATTAAGAGTTGTTTATTTGGTTTACCATTAGGATTTAGCGAAGTTGTCGGAGAAGTGGTCGGACCTAAAAAAGTAGGACCTGCGAGTTATAAAGAATGAGCTTACATTAAATAAAAGTATATGTAAAAAACATTATAAAAAAAGTATTTGAGCTGATACAGTTATACTAAACACTTAAAAGTATTCATTCACTTTACCTTCAGAATCAGGAGCTTCCGAATCTGCAGGAGAATTGGTCGGACTGAAAGACGCAGGCCCTGTGAGTTATGAACGATTAGCTTTGTTAATAACATATTAAAGTGTAGAATTGTAAGCTAGTAAATAAACTTAACATAATTGTCCAAAACAAATGTGTATACCTGGAGCAGGGAGAGGAGCTGCTGTAGCTGCAAAGGTTCACAAATAATTTTACTCAGACATGAAACACATAAAATTCAAATTTAAACTTTTTTAAAAATCATACCAAAAAAAAAAAAATGTTGGGACATGCATATACCTTTGCATTGAACGGGGACACCAGGCATGCCACATGCACGAGGAAGAGAGATGGCTAGAGTTCTGTTAATAGGAAGATTGATCGGAACACTAGCGGTTACAATCAGACACAAACAATCCATACCGGTTCCGGTTAACGATTTAAGAGCACCACAACAATCTGAGGTCGGAGAACTACCACCTCCCGTTAGAAAACTCATGCACCCTGTAGCACTAGAGAGCATGGCTGGTGAACATGGAGTATTGATTTGAGCAAGAACCGATGATATTGGAGAAGTTGAAAGTAGAGAGAAGATCAAGGCTGCGATTAGGAAAACATTGGTGTTCCTCATTTTTTTGTTTACGAAGTTTAGAGAGTTTCGGTAAACTAATAATAAAATACTGTTTTGTTTTGTTTTCTTTTCTTTGGGTTTTGTAGAGAAATGAAATGGTTATGGACCTATGGTGTTATGACTTTTTTTGTGTTGTCTTGTGTGCATGAATCATGATATATATAAAAGCCTTAGGAGTAGCGGAGAGAACAGGGTAGGTTTTGACGTTTGATGCTCAACTACCTTAACTAACATTTACCGAAGCAAAGCTAGTTTCTTTGAGTTTGCTTCCTTTAATTATTTATTTATGGTATTCGCAACTTTAGTATTACTAATTTGTTGAACGAATTAAACACAATACCTCTCTAATGGGATGTAGCTATAGATGACGCCACGTTCAAGTATTTTAGGTTCGTATATGTGTTTCCAAAGACATTTTAATAGTATCTTTAAAAAAGTTGCTATACAAAGATTCATAAAGTTAGGCTACTTACTTATGGATGAAACCGCAAGAAAACAAAATAAACAAATACTATTAAACTACTTGGGTTGTGTATTGAACAAAACTAGTACCCAAAGTCCCAAACTAGAGAATCCGGCCCAAAAGGATAAAGAGAAGAGAAAGAGACATTGGTAATAAAGGGTATAATGGTCAATTAAACAAAAACGAAACTGCCCGAGATCAGAGGACCGTTGGGGACTTAAACATTTAAATTTCAAAACTTTAAAAATTAAAAATTAAAAATATAGAGAGAGAGATTGTGAAATCTTTAAAAGCCAAATCTAAAGAAAATCTCAGATACAACAACAAAGCAAACATTATGAAAGGAACGAGCTCAGTTTCACCATCAATGGCATCGACGACAACGACAACATCGACGATGACTGCTACTAATAGTACTGAAGATTCGGAGAGAAGAGACAGTAACTGTTACTTCCCAGATTGTCGTAAAGACGCGAATTGCAACTGCGAGATTTGTCTTGATAGTCTCAACGCTACCTTCGATCTCATGCCTCTCAGTGTTCAGAAAAGCTCCCTCACTAAGCTTTCTTTTGCCTCCAGTTTCAAACCACCCACCGTTGAATCTACTCCAACTTCGTTTGATCCTACTGTTGAAGTCACCACACCCGCTTCCGTTTCTCGCCCAATCTTAGAGGTGATGATGATCTCTTCCCCAAAGAAGAAGAAGACGAAGAAGCAACAGATGAAGAAATCGATAGTTTACGAGGATAAAGAAGAACACATCAAGACATTGATAGTTTCCGAGGTTAAAGAACAACCGACGAAGAAGGAGAGAAAAAGTCTACTGCTTTGTGTTGTTCTTGTGAAAGTGGTCTTCTTGATTGGGTTGGCTCTGTGTTTTGAATTAGGGTTTCGTTGGGTGCGTGAAGAAGGGTTTTTGAAACCTGAATTTACAGAGGAGATAGTGAGGAACGCTGGTGAGAGATCTCAGGGTGTGAAGCTGAGGGTCTTGGAAGACGAATTAGTGATAATGGGTTTTGCCAAAAGTGTCAAGATTTCGAGTTGCAGAGGTTCTGATTCTAAGTGGCAGATCAATCAGGTAGTTTATTTTGCCTCACTTAATCTTCTTTCTAAAGTTTTCTAATTTTGATTTGTGACTGACTGATTTGGAAATTGCGTTTCTTAGAATGGTCCAATGTTGATCTCAAAGTGTGTTCTGTACAAATCCGCCATTGAAGAGGTTAGTATTTGGGGATGGCCTTTGCAGACAGCTGGATTGTTTCATACTGGCTTCTTTTCAAGTTCCATCACCGTATTATCAGGCCGAGTAACTGAGGTAACCGTTTGTTCTATATCTGTTTGTTCTTCCCACTGCCTTACTGTTTGTATTCAGATTCAAATGTCAATGCTTTTTGTTTGTGTAATTCTATAACTTGACATAAACGCGTTTTTATATGATTCTTATGTTTGTTCTGTTCTAATTGAAGTGGACAGATGGGAAAATCAGTTACACGACACACGAGACCAATGCTTCGTGGGGGAAAACCAAATGGAGCACATCGGTTCTGCAACTAGATCCAAACACATGGGTTCTTGAGTACAGCCTAAGCTCGGTGATGGATGGTTCGAGTTTGCTGTCACTAACATTGGATGTCCTGAAGCACATGATGTTCCAAGCAGCAAAGAATGTAAATCGGGAAGTTTTTTGGATGTTTTCAGCCTCTGGGAGTTTGTATAGGGAAGTAGAATCAAAGGCTAGCACAATGACACCAACTTAAAAAGGAGGAAATAAAGAAGTTTTCCCTTTTTTGGTTGCTTTCAGTTCAAGCATTGACATCTTGTCTTCTTCTTTTAGGTTATAGTAGTTAGTTATGATGTATGAACACAAGTATCTTGATACTGTTACTGTGTAGTTTTTGTAGAATGGTAGGCAATCGAATGTACTAGTTGTCTCATCATGTCATTTTGTTTGGTCACTATTGAGAAATCAATCTCATCTCATCACTTGATTCGGAATCATTAACAATCATTCTAGATCTCTTCTTCTAACAAATTCTGTCTAGTTCATGTACAAGAAGACACAGTCCTACCAACAGCAATCCGTTGATGATGGTTGATCTACACAACCAAAAAAATAAAGAAAATGTATTTATAGTTCAATTTCCGGCTTGGTTCGTTTCTGATTAAGTTCGATATGATACATTTTTTGGTTTGGACCTGGTTTGAAGTCCCAATAGGATAGTGTCGGTATAAACAATATAAAAGTCAAACAATTTAATAAATGGAACCGAACCGAACCGAAAATGTCAGATTCGAACCGGTTCTTCCATGATCGATGGATGGAGTGAGACGACGCGGACATGAATGAGCGAGAGAGAAAGAAAGAAGCAAATCAATCACTTTGGTCCGATTCGTTTCTAAAAAAAAATTGTGAATCTTTTCAAGAACAAAGATGGCTATGGCCGCTTTGAATCAGCTCTACTATAACCTCGCGACAAAACCTGAGCAGGTAGGTTACTCTTTACATTTTCAATTAAAACCCTAGAACAGTGCCCAAAAAAAGTTCAATCTCTCATATTTTTTGCAATCAAGGTTTCAATTCAGTAAAGATTGTTTCTTTGTTCGATAAAGGTTTCCTCTGAAATTTTAGTGAATTGATTTTGTTCGAATTAAGTTATTAAAGTTTGAGAATTTAAATTGAAATTGTTCAAAAATTATGGGCAAAAAAATGTTATTATTAACTCTGTTGTAATGTTTCAGGAGAAGATCACTCCCGAAGAGCAAACTGTTATTCTCTCGTGCCATCTCAAAGCTTTGTGGACTGCTGGTTTTGCCTCTGGTGTTGGAGGAGGTTTAACTTGGCAAGGTTCCTCCTTTTACTCTCTTTTGTAACATAACTCTGTTGTAATACATAGCTTTTGAATTCGTCTTTCTGGTCTGATGTTGTTTCTATGTAGTGACAAAAAAGTTGAAAGCGCCAAAAGGATTTGAGAGGCTTGCTCTTGCAGCTGGTAAAACTAACTATTTGCTGCTAATCTTTGGAACTAGTAAAAAATGGTTTCTCTTTCTCACATTGTTCCAACTCCACGCAGGAGTGGCTGCTGCAACTTTGCTTGTTGCTTGGGATAGGGCAAGTAAGAAAACTGCAGTTACTTACCTTGATCGTATCCTTAGCCAAGATGCAACACGGATGCAGAAAGAGCTCGTGAATGTGTAAGTGAAAGCTCACGCTTTTCGAGACTTATTGTGTTAAATTGACTTGTGTGACCTTTACAGTGTTTGGATGATTATATTATGCAATGTATCTTTAGTCTGATTCTACTAAGTTCTGACTCTTGATTTGGTGGACATTTTTCCAAACTACAGCTTAGTCAGGTCCAATGAAGGTGAAGCTTGGAGGTGGCAACTTATGTCCAAGCATTTCTACCCTGAAGCTGTTTACGGTGATGAAGGAGACAAACCTCAAATGCGTTGGCGTAGAAGAACCACTTTCACTGAAATTGCCTCTTCTTATGCTGATGTCAATGAAACCAAATCTCAGAAAAACCACAATGGCTTACCAAATCGAGGCATCTCCAATGGATCTGATGCTTCAAAGACTAAACCAATGCTCCAAACTAGTCGGGTGAGTACTATCTAAGTGTAGTTATTAATCCATAAAGCCTCTGCAAATGCTTTAGGCATCAGTTTAGACAACGGACTGGTACTGGTATCCAATATTATATAACTGAAATCTTGTTTTTAGGATGGCGAGATGGTGGAAGAAGATGCGCTTGACATTGTATTTGGTGGTTCAGAGCCAACAGAGAGCAGCATTCCTGCGCCAGTTATTAGTTCAAAGGGTTCAGGAGGCAAAACGCAAACTCGCAAACAGAAAAGAGCACAACGAAGACAGAGACTTAAAAACCGTGAAGCTTCCACCACAAATACTCCTCACTACGAACTTGCATAGAGAAGACAAGAAACAGTTATGTCTCTTCTCCTTGATGTTTCTCACAATGTAGTATTTGTTCTATTTATAAGATCACTTTCGCTAATCGATGGATCCAAATTGTCATTTTGTGAAGGATGATGATGATTCTGTAAAAGAATATTTGATTATTGAAGTAATAAAATATTTTCATTGTACCGAACTATACAAATTGTAGGCCCATTAAGCTAAGCCCACTCTTAACCCTATATATATTTTCTTTGAATCAGAGGGTTTCGAAAACCTTGGCCATAGTCGATGGCCTTGCTTATTATCTCTCTCTGAGGTAAATTTTCCTTTAGGTTTGAATGGTCCTTTGGGACATCCGATTCCGTTTTTAACCCCTCCAACTAACTATTTGTTAGTTTCCCGAAATTTTGACTCATTGCTCACCCTCCCCTTGACTCTTTTGTGGATAATGCTACTACCATGGTGAGTGAACAACAAGCAATCAAAGGCCTTTTTTGATATCTATCTGAACACGTTGACATTTCTAATCTTTCGAATTCTTGGGGTTTTCTGGATGAATACGAAAACATTGTAGCGAAAGCACAAGAAGAGGAAGACGTGAAGATGAAGATGAAGATGGAGATTACATGGCCCTTGGTGTTGTTTCTTCTTTAAAAGGCCTTTCGTTTCTAGATGCCATTGGCTCTAGTTTTAGAGGCAATTGTTATGTGAACTTATTATATCTTTAGCGCCATTGGATTAAGCTAAAATGACCTTAAAGTGACAGATACATCGTGATAAACATAATTGTTTAATCCCAAATTGTCATTTTGAATTCCATTTTATAAAGGATGATTCTGTAAGAATCTATATCGTTATTGAAGATAATAAAATCTTTTCTTTGAACCCTCTATTCGCTGTAACTCGCAGACTGATTATGAATAAATTGGTACGAAAAATTCAAAACTTTGCAGACAAACGTCGTCATTAACAAATGTACAATTGTGGGTGATTGATAATAAATGTCCTTTTATTTTAAATCCTAGTCCTCGATGCTCAAATGAAAGTACTCTTCAAGAACTCCTCTAGGAGTCCTACCAAATCCCTTGGCCACTTCTTCCATTTCTCTAAGCTTTGTGACTTCTTTTCTAACCTGATCCAATCTCTTCAACACAATCGTCATCAAGCTATTCACATCTCCACCTAATACTCGCCTCGACAGCTCTGACTTCTCCTTCTCAAGCTGCCTATACAGATCACCGAGACATTCTTTCTGAGCATTTAGTTTGCCTTCTGCAATTTGGTACTCAGATTCCTGAGCCTTTCTCAGCGCGATTAGAACCTCGTTGATTTCTTCCTCGAGTTTGTGCATCTCGGCGTCATGATTGAATGGAATGGGCGCAATTGGAGTCACGTCCTGTAAACTTTGCAATGTATTATTATTGTCTTTGGCTTCTCCACTGTCAGCGATATCTACAACTAGAATAAACATAATATGTTATAATGAATACTACAGCAACTTCAACACATGATCAGAAGGTGTGATTAGGGAAATTTACCTGACCATGCAGCTGCTGTATCATCATCATTCCAGAGATCTTCCAAGCTCGTGCCACATTTAAGCTGAAAAGATTATGCTTTAGTTTCAGGAACATCTAGTAAATATTACATTTTACAGAGTATAATAATGTACCTTGGTGACTGTTGATTCGATACAGTTTAATAATTCTTTAGCATTATCTCGTTGTGAGCCTCGCAGGATACAAGTACCGAGATCCAGGATCTCCTCCACGTCGCCTTGATATTCTACAATCTGACATATACTTAGGAACTTGTTGACATGTGGAACCAAGTCCTTTTTGGCGTCACATCGCCTGCAGTAGTATTCAGCATCCAACCCAATGCTGCCCCCAATAGTTCCAGCCATGTAAGCTCGAAGAGCACACTTCACGTGAGCAACATGTCCACATATATAACCCTCGGAAACCAAAGCTTCGCATTTGATATAGCTATAACCTCCATGCTCCAAACTTATAAACTTGCAGCAAAGGATGCAACAGCAATCAGAGCAGAATTTAGGTTCACCGCAGCAAATATCACAAGGCATAGTGGGTAAAGTTACGGCTTCACTCTGTGGCAGCAAGCTCCCACATTTTTTATTACCAGCCTTACAAACCGCAACATCACATCCAATATCAAGCATTTGATCTTCATCAGAGCTATACACTGGCAATGAAACCTGCTTCTGAGGCATAATGCCTATCAAACAGAGAAAACAGCTACTTATTCAGACTTCAGGATGATAAAAACGTAATTGATAACAGTTAAGAGTAACTAACAGAAACATGCATGAGGCTAACTCAAGAAGCAAAAGAGAAAACATAGGAATCGTATATTAGAAAGCATATAAGAGATAAGACTAGAGGTTGAATGAAGCTGACCATCTTTGCAGGGTATTGTCCAGCTGAAAGAAGCAAAGAACTTTGGAACATCAGCTTCAGGGAAGGTGCGACGAATGTATCGTTCAAGTGAGAGCCTGCTCCTAAAAACCTTGTTTCTCGGCGTTGTTTCAGCATCTAAACCAGGAAGATGCTTAGGAGGAAACAAGTATCTATCCTTGAAGTGGCCATTACCGCTTACTCTCGGTCCAACCTTCCAATGCCAAGTATCTCCAGGATTAGGCCAATTCTCAGGAGCATACGGTAAACCTTCACCAGCTTCCAACGGTTCTACTGGTTTCAGAACAAGGCGAGGCGAGCCACCTCGGTTACTTTGATCAATGTCCATTGATTCCATGATAATAAGACCTGCACTACTAAATCACAACAACTTTCTAAGGGACATTTCAATGCAACTAATGAAACCATTGATATAGCTCAGTTCCCATACCAAACAAGATAAACTACAGATTTGTTGATATACCTTAAGAACAGTGTTACGATACTCACAAAAACAAGATTGTCAAGAGAAGATCCAAATCGAAACGCATGCATAAATTAATTTTGATAAAAAAGGCGAGTTTCGAAAGCAAGAAATTGCAAAATCAATCACGCGGAATCCATTATCAAAACCAGAGGAGGAAGCGATGCAAAGAAAGGGAGAGAGAACAACGTACAAATCTCCAGAAGACTTCGACACCGATTAGTTTGAGAAGATCACGACGACGACGAAGACGATTAATTCGATATCTTGACCATCGAGTTTTGCTATACGAAAATGGTGGTATGAAGCTAAAAGCCGTCACACTCCAAGGAGCGGTCTTGGGAAGGAAGGACAAAGATGAAACAACTCTACCTCGGAGGAAGCAGAGAAGAATTAAGGGTTTGAGCCAATCTAATACTTGGGCCTTCTTGGGCCTGATTTTTAAAAGGCCTTTTTCAGAAACGTTTTTAATTTATATCGTGTTTAATTCGATTAAAGCTACAAAGACAGTTAATTTAGTCAGACCCTAACCAGATTTGGGATTGGAGGGTCCATCACAAAGTTGTTATATTGCAATCAGGGAGGGAGTATTTAGAGAGAGTTTGAAAACGATAGTGATGAATGTGACTGTGTCTTTATGACAAAGATGAACAATGGAGTTTTATGTGAGTCTGATGTTCACACTCGACAACTTTCACAAGTTCGAGAACATCATGTGATTTTGAATCTTGATATCAATGTTTCCCATTTAATGGAGCTTTTGTCGACAAGTTTTAACATGTCCCTACAATAGCAACGACACTGTGTGACTGTGACACAGAGAGAGATTGAAAGAGATAGATAGATAGATAGATACCCCAAGAAAACAAACCACCCATTTGAGATTCCTTCTTGTGATAATTCCAATATTACTATATGATGATTTCAAAATAATACAAAAATAGAAATTTGATCTCAATGTAGCTTCCAAAGATAATGACAACTTGTGGGGCTAAAAGTTTCTGTACAATCATATCTGACATATCTTCATACCATCTTTTTAATTTATATACACACACCAAACAATGATTAGGGCATAAATGCCTTTCGTATTACAAGCATTTATTACTTACCATATCATTCATCTACTACTATATATAGATCAATATTTGTATAAATCATTCATGGGAAATGTTGTATGATATGTCACTCATCAGTCACCACATTTGGCACCTTCTCGTCGACAGAGATTGATCAAATCTAAATATTATTATTGTTTGACTTTGATTATAGAAAAGTTGGCATTCATATATAGGTTTGTCATTTGTCACGCGAATATTATAGGATTCTCAAGGAACTTGCTTGTGATAATAAATTGTTGACGACAAACAAAATTGCCGAAAACAAAAAAACTTTCTCGACTCTTCCTTACGAGAAATAGAATGTGAATTTTTGTTTTAAATTTATAAAATAAGAAAACATTTGGTAGTGATGACAAAAAAAAAAAAAACAGTGGGTAGATTTTGTAACCTTAAATACATATAATGCAAAAGAGTCTATTCGGACTACTCGATATATCATAAGTTTTGGTGTAGATGTTTAGACATAAACTTACCGATTAATTCTTATTTTAAGAGAGAATGATAATTCGGTGAATTAATTAATTGGTGGCTAAAGAAAACATAATTAACGGTCCAACAGATGAATTTGGAAAAAGGGAAAAAGAACAAAGATTAGTTAAGATGAGAGATGAGAAGTGAAGTGAGTCAGTGTCTTTGCACAAACATCGATCTCTCTCGTCTTTGGCCATGAGATGTCTACTTTAGATTAGTCCAAACATTGCCTCCTCGTGATCCTTGCTGTATATATCTGCAAGGACAATAATTCGTCTTCCATGGTAATTTTGATATAGGGCTTATATATAACCTCTTGAGTTCTTAAAATAAAATGAATTATTTGCTAAATATAAACTATTTGCTCTCACTCCAGATTTTTTGCCATTGTGAAAATTATAAAGATAAACAGTACACTGTTTTGGATTCTACTACTACTGATTATTATTATATAGATCATGGAAAACATATAAATATCTTAAAAACTTATTTCCTTTTATCAAATTTAAGCCAAAAGACAAAAGCTTTACGCGTAGGCACTTTTTCATGTTTTTTACGTACCACCGAGCTTCGCTTGTTGAGTTGTTTACGTATACTATAAGACAAAAAAGGGTATAATTCTCAATTTTATTTTAATTAATGGAAATTTAAATGTTCAATTCTATTACTTAATCTATTAATCAGAAGAAAAAAAATCTTTACTTTTAATACCGACATAATTTGGAATTTTAATCATTTAATATGCTAAAATTTAGTACTACTATAAGTGGCAGCCGGCAAAGTGCTATCCATCGACAAACAACCCTCAAACGAACAAACAAAAAAAACGTTATAAGTTAAGATTACTGTTAATAATAATATACGTTTTTATTTGATCCAAACAAAATAAGTAAGAATAGTAAAGTGTGAAAATCAAAGATTTACAGCATAGCACGATGCATGATGTAGATATATAATAAACATTATATACATACATGGTGTGTGATGGTGGTACATAATATAAGCATATGGACATATAAAAATAAATACATGGATGATACAATACTACTATCAAACAAATTAAGACACCTAGCTAATCCACTTGCTCAATACATATTCTCTCACTCTCTTTCTCTCTAAACACAAAAAAAAAAAAAGCAATGCCAAGAGTCATGTGGAAAAACTTCCATCTTTGCTTCCCTTCAAATCTCACAAAGCCTTCTTCTACTCCATCGTCCGATACCACCTCCGACGATCCCAACCGTCCATCCCTTATTCTCATCAACAACTTCAACCTCCTCTATGATGATTCCTCCGCTGCTGGACGCCGCCTATCTAAGCCTCTCATCGACGACGTTGTACCCTCTTCAACGTTCACCGCCTCCACCCCCACCGCGGCTAACTCTTCTTCCTCCTCTGCCTCATACGATGACTCTGATAACTACGGTTTTGCCCCTGAAGACGGCTCTCCCCCTCCTGACTTAACCGCCGTTTTAGCCTCACGTCGCTTCTTCTTCTCTTCTCCTGGTCGCTCCAACTCAATCACCGACTCGCCGGATCTCCGCTGCCGAGATAACTACGATACTGCTACTAGTACCAATAGGCTTCTCACGGGAGGAACGGTCGTGAAAGAATACGTGCAATCCCCTGATCCTTACAACGACTTCAGGAGATCAATGCAGGAGATGCTCGACGCCGTCACAAACGCCGGAGATCTTCGCCGTTACGAGTTCTTGCACGAGCTGTTGCTCAGTTACCTCTCTTTGAATGCCGCCGATACACACAAGTTCATTATCAGAGCTTTCGCCGACGTTCTCGTCTCTCTCTTATCAGACGGTCACCGGATAAGCTGACGTGTGTAACTCATGTTATTTTATTTTTGTAACGCGTTAGGACAAATCAAACAGTTAAAAGTAAAATGTAATTATTGTGTAATGATACGAGAAAATCGAGAGAGGCGTGGGAATTTGTCTCGATCGCATGCTGTTAGATTGCTTTTAATCTCTTTTTGTTGTTTACCGTTCTAAATAGATGAAACTTGTTAATTCTGTGACTGTGAAATTATAGTGTCAATTAGCTTTTTTTATAAATGATTTTTTTATACTTTTCCTGAAATTGCATATATTTTAATTATTAAGTGGACGGAATCTCATTTCATTATAAACTGCAACGTGTAAAATTTATTATTGCTGATTATACCAACAAATCATGAAATTGCCTAATTTGGTACGTGTGATGTATGATTGTATTGATTAAAAGTTGGTCTTTTGGAGAAACTAAACTACCAAGAACTTGAAAAAACGTTAACGTTCGGTTTAGTGCCGCGACAAATAATGAAAGCTAAGTCGGTACTGACAAAATTGGTACTATTTCTTCTTCTTCTTATTTTTTTCGTAACGTATCAAAATTATGTTTGACATAAATCGAAGATTGACTTTTTCTGCTTTTCTTGCTGTTCTCACATAAAAAAAAAAACAAAATATAGAATCTAAAAGTTGTATATGATAATTTTTACATCGAAGTACTATAATATATATGTAAAAAAAAAAGTTCGGATATTTTAGTCCTGGATATGACTACCATCATTGGGTTTTCATGCTAATATCATGGCTAAAGAGGCAACTTCTTTTGGGCAATGGGTTTCATACCAATCATCATGATATAGTTATCCAAAACGCATCATGATTTATAATGTCAATTTAGGGAAGGGTGAATATATTAACCATAGGTATTCAATTTCAGCAAATTTTGAGATTTATTGCTAGGTTATTCTTTCCATGAGATTTTTTTTTTTTTACACATAACACAAGGTGAGACAAAGCCCTATAGGAGAATCCTAAGAGAGGGATGTTGGCTGAAGCTTTAAATATAGGTCCATCCGTCCATGCATACTCAACCAATATTATAACAAAACTAGTTTTAAATTTGTTCATTACCAGAATTCAATTGATCAAACCAAATTACATAAAGTAAGTCTATAAAATATTCATATCTACTTTCTAATAGCTTATAAAATATTCCAAAAACATAGAAAAATCTCCTTAAAGACTCTCAATTAAGATTTTTTGGCTGGACCGAATACTGACAATTGTTGTTTCAATATAAACATGTTGTACAAGAAAATCAATTCCACAGTCGATGAACATACGTGGTTATTTTTGGTTTTCGATTTGGATTAGTTTCATCGAAAACATCTTACGGAATCAAATATGGTTGTTAATTAATAGGAGAAAGTTCTTGAAACTTGACAACATTTTCCGTTAGTTCGTCGGATTTGCCTCAAAACGTAAATATGTATGTGCTAATGTGCATGTAATATTTGAAAGACTTTAAGAAGCACTAATTATAACATCATACATATTTCAAGTAAGCAAAACATTATACATATTTTAAGTAAGCATACAATTTTGTTTTCTTGTGAGTGTAATTAGTGCCTGCTTTTCTGCCGCTTGTCTCCAACTGTCTCTAGTCAAAAATAAAGTTGAGTCACACGTTTTATTTTATATATTGGCGGTATGTTAAAACGATTCGTCTAATTAATTATATTCAGTGATGTCGGCTCCGAATTAATTAATTACATAGACTCATCATAAGGATAACAAATAGCTGGAATAGCTCAGTTGGTTAGAGCGTGTGGCTGTTAACCACAAGGTCGGAGGTTCGACCCCTCCTTCTAGCGAGTTTTCAGTTTTTTATTTAATAAATAATATTGAACTTAAAGGGCAATTGCGTCATTAAGCAAAAACAACAAGAACCATCCATCTTTCATCTCTCTCCTGAAAACTGAACATTGGAACTGGAAGCACTTCTGTCGCCGCCGATAAAGTAAACGGAAAAAGCCTTAGTCGTTTATTATGGGTTTCCTTGTAGCCGCTATGAACTTTTCCCCTACCTTGATGCATCAACAAGTCAAATCGAAGCTTCAGTGTCAAAGTAACATCATCTTCTTCTTAATTCATATCTCTGTTTCTATGATCTTTAGTTTCGAATTGTTGAGGCAAACAGGTCTTTTAACCGAATCAAAATTGATAAATTGATTTCAAGATTTGTAAGAGTCTACAAGTTTTTTTTGAACAGATGAAAAGCTTCAGGGGAGATGTCATAGCCAATCATCATCTTTGTTTGATCGTCGTGGTTTCTTGAACTGTGTTGGTGTTTCTTCGCTCGTAGCCACACTTGAGTTTTCTGGATTACAAGCTCAGGCCGCCGCAGAGGATAAAGTAGAAGAAGGAGAAGGAGAAGGAGTTGTTGTTAGTGCTTTCAAGACTTTGTTTGATCCTAACGAGAAAACAAAGTCTGGCAAAGAGTTACCAAAAGCTTACTTGAAATCTGCAAGAGAGGTTGTCAAAACGATGAGAGAGTCATTGAAAGAGAACCCTAAAGACAATGCTAAGTTCAGAAGAAGCGCTGATGCAGCTAAAGAATCCATTCGCGATTATTTGAGCAATTGGAGAGGACAAAACACTGTTTCTGGAGAAGTAACTAATGTTTTTTTGTTCTCTTTTCTCCCATCTTTTTGATGAATTCTAGTAATTGAAATTGATGTGTTTCAGGAATCATACGCGGAGCTTGAGAATGTAATCCGAGCTTTGGCTAAGTTTTACTCAAAGGCAGGTCCTTCTGCACCACTTCCTGATGAGGTTAAGACTGAGATTTTGGATGATCTTGATAAGGCTGAAGAGTTTTTGTAACAGTCTCACATTCTTTTTGATAGTTTTGCTGTAGTAACATGTTTCATTGTTGTTATTGAAACTTGAAAGCAAAAGAAGAAGAAGCTCTGTGAGACATAAGAGCTCTGATATCTTTAAACTAGAATGACCCAAATTTTTACATAATTGTAACGTTATAGAATACAATGTTGTGAATAATAAAATAAATACAAGTAACGACAACAACCACAGGACTCTTTCCACACTAATCCAAGCTAAATATGAGAGATCACTAATCCAAGATATGATGGATGTAGGATGCACCTTCAAAGTTATGACCATCACTATGTCCGAACAAATCCAGGGAGATATTATACCTCCTCCAGGAGAACAGCTCAGATTCATCATCTTCAGTAAACAATTTTTCTCAGCAACGGTCTTCTCTTCTCACAAAAGAAACCCATCCGCAAATGCATTGTCCTTCGATTCAGCCAACTCGGCACAAGGTCCAACTATGTTATTGTCTTTACATGAAGGAACTCCATCTAAATTCGAAGAGTTTTGTTCACTTTTGGCTTCTTGAGTGATTGAGCTCAAATCTGATGATACTCTACCAGAAATAGATGAAGAGAGATTGCTTTCAACCTGATATTTGGCTGATGCTTGTTGGATTTCCTGAGAAAGTAAACCACCATCAGCTTGGACATTCACATCCTTAAGGCGGTCTTCACATGATGATCCTGTATCTTCACATATATGACCGGATACGGGCTTAGTGCCAGACTTTAGTATGATCTGACCAGGAGAAGAGCTAATGCCACATTCTTCACCAGACAAGCTTTTCCGCAACTCATCCTCTGGCTTGGGAATTGTGTCCATGGCTGTTTCAACTGATATGGGAATGTTCCCTTCATCCGAAGAAAGAATATTCTTGTAGCAGTTTGAAGCATCAGCGATCAATTCATCACCCTCAACGGAGGATGGACCAATTTCAACACATGAGGCAAATTCTGATTTCTTTTCTGTCTCTATCTCTGATATTCTGGTATCACCTGTATCTGCAGCGACTGTAACGTTTTCTTCATGGAGCAGCGGTTTCTGTAACATGTCTATTCCAGGGAATACCAATGCGTTCAGGTACCTCATCTCTTTTCTAACTGAGTCATCAAGAGGACTGAATCCAAAGTTACCCGTCCATGCATGCAAGAAGTCTGGAATGGCAGGAATAACCATTTTCTCAACCTTGAGAGAACGCATAGCCTTTAAAACAAGACAAATAAAAGTTAAAATTTTGAAAAAGCACCTTTAAGCATCTGGTCCCCACCAACAATGATATGTTGATATATAGTTCAACGAGCTTACCAATTCAATTGCATCAAAAAGGCGACGACACATTCCTTGACGCCTATATATATGCCTGGTTCCAATAAATGGCATCTCCGCTAATTGCATACCATGAAACCTAACATGGAAAGAAAACACTCAAGTACTTAAAATGTATGATCATGTGCAATCACTTGAATCTAAATGTTTTTCTAAATCATAGCTAGTTTTAGGCCTCCTCGTCCTATCAGCAACCAATTTGAAAAGGCAGAAGACAGACAATTAGAGAACCAGATAACTCAGATAAATAAAAATTCAATACAAATAAACAACTTTCAGTTGTTCAAGGACTAAGGGGGGAAGGAAAGTGCAAGAGTTACAAAAGTTTCCCACTAGTGACAATTGGTTTCCAATGAGTTTCTGACAAAGCTAGATAAGAAGCCACTCTTATTGAAAAATGTTGACTAAGATGATGGAAGATACCTGAGAGATGCCGCTGATATAATTTCGTCTCCTCTCTCTAGGATAGCGGTGAAGAAGCCAGTATAATTTATACGGTTGAAATTGGACCTGCATACAGAAGGCCGTCAACATATAGAACCAAGTATAGGCAGTAAAGAGCAACCCAATTTATAGGCGGTTAAATTTCCATGCAAGTGCATCTAATAAAAAAGTTGCAAACAAACGTACAATAAAGACCAAACTAATAGTAACAACTAACAATAACGTATCAAACTTGATAAGACACAAACACCAGCTTTACTTCAGTACAACTACAACGACACATTGACAAGTTTACATTGATTACAGCTGACATGTTGTTCTCTGACTCTCAACTCATACTCGATACCAAATTCAATTCACTTACAGGATAATCAGTTATCCTCTTCCATGCTTGTATAAACTCCATATCAAATGGAGTTGAAGAGATTATACTATTTTTAGCATGAATACAAAAGAAAACTAAAACACAACTTACCCACAATTATAAAGAACATTGCGAATCAGATTTACCCCACTCCGTCTGTCAATTATGGGTAAAAAGCATTCATCCATGATAGCCAGCCCAACAGCTAGCTTTGAATTATGTTCGATCCTTTGTGCCGACAATTGAGAGTTTGTATTCGAATCAGTTTCCACCCTATGTATAAGAGACCATGAGTAGCCGCCTTCTATTTCATTTTTGACACCAAGATACTTCTGTAACTTTTCGAAGAGCTGTAAAAGATGATGAAAATACAATTAAGATATGGCTATACGAAGAGAAAAGGGACTGAAAGAGATTGTTGAGCAATTAGATTAAAAAAGCTCTAACCATCGTAAAAATACAGAAATTGCAAATTCTCACTCGAGAAATAGATTATATAAAAAGGAAAACCAATAGAATTAGCTTTTACTGATGCTATTACACATACAAGAGTTTTGTACGATGCACAAGCACTATAACAAAACGAGAAAATGAGGTTTAAGCAGAATAACAAGATACTTTATTGAGTATCGCACATGAGGCTAATAAGTCATAACCTTTTCCTATGACATTTAAATGTCCATAATCATCCTCTACTCTAAGAAGAAAACGGACCCAAAAAGTAAGAGAACAAATTACTGAGGAAAGTAGACAAGTTAATACCTCTAAGCAATTAGGCCCACAAAACGAAGAAGCTGAACCAAAAGACTGAACCCTGTTGGCTTCCACCTGACTCATGCACGATTGGTGATCTACAAAAGGGGTAATAAAAATTTAAGTGAGATCATCACTCTTACCAATATAAGTTCATCTCAAGTTACATTAACCTCAAAAAAAAGAAATATCTCACATTTTCTCTCACACATGCTGCAGGAAAGTAATGAAAAAAGATTCCCGTCCTCGCCACCAGAATCCATAGCTTTACCACAAAATTTGCATGTGCAATTTGGACAATGCCAATCACCCGGAGGAAGCACCTACAATCAAAGCATGATACAAGTACGTGAATATAGACAAGAAAAAATGAACAGATAAGAAAGTTGATTTCGAAACCAAATAACAGAAAGAAAATTTTAAAAAGGTCAAAACAGGTAAGAATTTGCTTAATTCATACCTGCATACCTAGGCAGCTTTGATGGTATGTTGATGGACAACTATCACAGCAAATCAAATCTCCACCATCTCCACAGATACCACAAGCATCATCATTTGGATCATCCCCGTCAGTGTCCACTTGATGGAGACCAAGATTCGTAGCATCTTTTTGCATATTCCACGCCCTGAGTTGGCATTGAAGAAGAGAAGTGCCAGACTCCAGATAAATATTTTGGAAAGGCTGACATAATTTGCTCCCCGCATGAATCTCAAAGCTGGAAACTGTGAGGATTTTACTGCAGCAAACACAATGAATCCCCTCTCTTGTTATCCATCCCTCCAGCATCACCTTTGCACCTCGACGCCTCATGTACTGGACCTTTTGTCTTAGTTGGACAACTCCAGTATCAATCAACCAAGAGAGCAATGTCCTTTTGCCGGAGTATGGATTGAACCCGTCAATAGTTGGATTCTTTTTATCCTTAGAACTACGCACCAACAGAGTACATCGTCCAATTTTTTTGCTTTTTCGTCCATGTAGATAATGTGAATCTGATCCAGAGGATGACCTTTTACTTTTTTTGTGTAAATCATCCCAATCGGTTCCATTTCTTCCTTTTTTTGTTGATTTCCCACCCAGCTTTATGGATGAACGTATCCTCTCTTCAGGGATATCAGTGTAGGCTCCTCCATCACTTTCGTTTTGACTATCACTACCACTGGAATTTTTTTCCCATTGCTTTATCATCTCAATCCGGGTCTTCTTTGCCTTCCTTGCTAACTTGTTCACGATATCCTCCGATACTGAAGCAACTGCAGCATTATCTTTCCTAGGCCTGGCATCAATTTCCTCTTCTTTTAACTGCTTCCGAAGTGCATCATATGCTTTAATGATTGACCAATATGCTGTTCCTGAGGGGTTTACATATACAGCATCCAGATAACTTTGATTTCTCCTCGGTTTATAGTCTATCGTCCATCCTGCATCAGTAAGCATTCCCTTAATTCGCTCACGTAATCTTTGCTTCTCTGTTCCACCACCACGCCTTCCTCTTCTTTCCTCTGTCGCACCAGGTTTCACCCGTTCAAGAAAGGTTGGTTTTGATTTGGTATTGATCTCCTTTTTGGGTGTAATATACTCTGATTTCCTCCTTTTTGATTTTCTCGACATATCGCTCTCTTCTGACTCTGAATCATTGTCTACATTACTTGATTTCCTAAAGGTTGGTTTTACAAGAACATCCTCACGCTTTTGTGCCTTCCTAGAGTAGGGCGGTCTCTCATACATATCTGCGTCCTGGTGATTGACTAAAGCAGCAAGGGTGCTTGTCATATTGTTGACCTTCACCTTCAGAACACCGTTTCTCCCTTGCAGCCGAACCCTCATTGGTTCATCAGAATCAGATTCACTACTCGAATCATCCTCCTCCGAGTTCATACCAGCGGTGCCATTTAAAAATGTGTTTCTCCTCCTATCAAATACACCGCCCCTGCCTGATCCAGACCTTCCCATACTACTAGTATCACCCCTTCTGGGTGCAAAAGAGCCATTATCAAAGCGTTTTCTCATCAAATTGGCACTATCAAACCCATCATACTCATCAAACTCAAACACATCCAACTTATTCATCTTCATCAAACTCCCTGACGCCTCATTGTTCCTCCTCCTAACATACACATGTCGATCATGCTCATCCTTATCCCTCTTCCGAGCAAACTTCTCTTTCGCTGCAAGGGTTTTGGAGTCAACGCCGCTTCTACGTGGAGGTGGTGGCTTCATAAACTCATCACTTGATTCGGAATCACTAACAAGCATTCTGGATCTCTTCTTCATCAGCCGAGTTCCAGTAGAAGAAGAAGACACAGTCCTACCAACCCCATCCTTCAAGATCCGAGGAGTATTCGAAGCAATCCGTGAACGCTCACCAGAAGCACTACCCCGTTCCATAAACGATCACTAAACAAAAATCAAAGTAAAGGACCCTTTGAATCCTACTAATCCCCGTTAAAATCCGAGACCAAATCAATAATGAAATACCTAAATCGATAAAACCATTACTCGATTAACATCAAAAACGCGCCCTAAATCTCCGGATCCGGGTGGTATGAGAAACAAAGACAAGCCCCGATCCTATCGAAATTTTTATTTATTTATTGATTCAAGATATGAAAATGGAAGTTATCGACGATGAATCTTTTGAGGATCGACGTAACGAGCTTGTAAGCTTGAAGATTCCACTGTCGCCGGTTTCCTCGGCGGCCGACAATGTAACTCCGCCGCTAGAGAGAGGAAGGAAAGGGGGAGAGAGAGAGAGAGAGAGAGAGAGAGGCGCAACGGAGCGGTACAAAAAAATAGATGAGGAAACCAAAACGGAACTTTTTTTTTTTCTTTTTCCATCCGGATTTTATTTATAGTTAATCCACCGTTATTGAAATCGCACCCTATACTTTTTGATTTGATCAATTAGCCCCAAATCGATTAAGCGATTAGAAAACACAAATAGGATTAGTTATGGCTCTTTAACAAACAAAACCCAGGTGCCACGAGTTCGACTATTACAGTGTACTTCAGGAATCAGGCAAATAATTTATCGAAAAAAATAATAAGCTTATGGGCTGAAAAAGTATAGTGTCAAAGCCCATTAGGCTAGGGGCTTTTATAATTAAAATATCTATCTCTAAAGAAATAGTTTCAAAGCCCATTATGTATATTCTTGATATGTTCATAGCGTAAAGAACATCAAGATTTATATCAAACTGTATATTGATGAAGGTACAATAAAATTTTGATTTCGATACGTTTATAATCCCTTCTGTTTTTTTTTCCTTTTTCCTGAAGTCTAATGATGAATAATTATCTATTTTGAGTCCTTTCAATGCGATTTTTCTATGGTTAGAAAATATATATGATGTTCGATAGAGTCCGGATATAGTAGTGCTCGGAATTCTTATTTATTTACATAAGAATTAAAATAAATATAACAATATACATAGAAGCATAGATATGTTTGATATAAAAATGAGGAATGATGAAAAATTCAAATGGTAATGTAATGTCACTAACTCAGAAATTATCATTGTTTCTTGTCACTGCCCAATTTCAAAATTTGAAATGAGAGAGAAGAGAACCAAAAAAAAAAAAAAAAAGACAGAGAGGACGATGAAATCGAGCTTGGTAGGAGAGGTTTGGTAAAAGATGAAAGAAATGTGTAGTAAGAATACGAAGAAGTAAGAAGAGACTTTGGAATGAAGGGGGGCTCACGTGAGTTGTTGTTGACATATTGGCGTCAGAGCAACAAAATTATAGTATTACAAAAAGACGTTAAGTCAATTATTACTGTAATAATAATGTCACCACTGTTTCTCAATCTATTACTAGTTTACTACTACTCTCTATATGTTGTCAATTTCTTCTCAGAAGAATAGAAAAGATCATCAGTAATGAGGAATATTTGTCGGTCTTCGTTTCGTTATGAAAAACAAACACAGTCTATTTCCAAGACATTGATTTGTTTGTATGTCGATTAGTAACGTTAAATACTGAATCATGTTTACTCTTATATATTATTGGGTTTTTTTGGGTAAGTTGTTTTAACATCTTATTGTCGCTTCTTTTTGTTTTGTACATCATCATTAATTCATTATCATAAGAAATGTTATACTGCATATTTTACTCTTATGAGTTGGATATTGTTATTTTGTTTAGTATTAAGAGAAGAAAGGTCACATATTATAGTTGTTCGCCTCATAGAAATATTTGTTTTGCCAAAAAACCTCTAAACAAATTACCGAGTGAAGTTCAAGACCGAATGATCTAGAATAAATAATTTTGGGGGGGTAAATGATATAAGTTTGTATATGGATGGAATCAGTATCTACTTATCTAAGATGAAAATAGAGTTTACGATCAGAACGATTTGTCAACTATGCATGCAAATATATTTGAATTAAAGGTCGTCGGTTAATGATACAATCAAGTTTAAGTTATGATTTTAAATATTTTGAGTGTGCTATAAATGAACCAACAAAACATAATCATAGTGACTTTTCATGCGATTAATAATGAAAAGTTTGAACTTAACTCAAAGTCGTCTCATTATATATATATATATATATATATTAATAAAATATATTAGTCCCGTCCCATAAGTTTTTCTTCCAAAAACATACGTAGATAGATTCAAGCAGAAGAGACATCAAAGATTCACTTATAATAAAAACTAAATAAGCACAAATGTATTTTATGTATAAGTAACTGATTATATTTTTCATTAGATAGACAGTCGTTTAATTATCCCATTCAACTATTACTTCACGTGCTTTTTCTTCTTTTCCTCCAGCTTTTTTATCTCTGCATGCTTTTGTTTTCTTATTGGTTTTTCAAATTGAAATAAGTATGTTTTGTATTTTTAGAAATATTTGTTGAAAAAAAAACCGGAATATGTGTGTTGTAGTGAAAGCACGGAAGATATTTGTTCAGAAAATGAAAAAGTATACGTGATAGATGGTGCGAATGTGACCAAATTGACAATCGAGCGTTCCCACGATATTACATACATTTACTTATCCATCATCGATCATTCATACATTTGATGTCAAAAAGGAAAATTCCATCATACAAAAATTGATATCTGATTAAAGGAGTGTGATATGAATGCTGTATGTAAAAGTTCTTGTGGCCAATATAGAAAAAAAAAACATTTTTTTTTTTTGCTGAAATCCATATTTAACAAAAAGAAACGAAAAAAAAAAAAAAACACACACACACAAGCTGCCAATACATTCTACTTGAAGGTACACTGTAATTTGATACGAATATTTGATTTGTTGCTGTTTGGCTGTCAAAGACTGAGTCTTTTGATATGTATATGTCGTTTCCACTTCCTATATATAATGAAATCCTTTCTATCTTATCAAATACTATCGGGACTAAACTTTAAAGTTAGACGACGGTAAATTTCTAATGATTCTGTCTCTGGAGGAATCGTACATGGGACATGCTATATCCTATTTCACACATTCAATGAATAATTTACACTGGTCTAATGATCGCGCTACCCCCTATTCATAAAAACAACAACCAAATTTTCAAACTTAGACTCTCAATTGTCTCTACCTGTTCTACCTAACTAGTTCATTGTCAAATATATCACAACTTTATCAAAACAAAGTTTTAATGAGATCATATAAATTTGAACGTTAACGTTTTACTAGAGCTATATATAATACATTTATGGTATCTTCATAAATACTAGAGCTTTTGAGATCGAAGGAACAATACGTAATACAGTATAAGTTGATTTCTATGGTGTTTAAATTTCGAATCCGATCTAAAGCAAAATGTTAATCTGTATATATAATACTACAGCCAATGATATGATCGAGTTGTAAATCTCAAACTATTACCTCACAAATGCACGTTGAGGTTTCAAGATTATTAGTTTTATTTTCCTTAAACTATCACAGTTTTTAAAAAAAAAGATTACTGGTTTATTTTAATAAGGTATGAAAAATCATAACCAACCCTATTACTAATTGGAGCTTTGCAGCTTACTTTAAAGGTGTTATTAATGAACTTTAATTGGTCCGATGCTTGCCTTTTGTTTTTTTTTGTCGTTGTTTGTTGTATTCTTTAAGAAGTGGTAAAGCAATCGCATTTAATATCTTTAAGACTACATATTTAGTCAATTGTAATGTTAAATACTCCGGTCTGGTATTTACTACACCGGGGGCGGGGACAAAAGGGCTGTGAATTAAATCCAATACGTAGCACGAGAGATCATCTGCCCAATCAACCTATTTATTGACCCTTTCATGTTTCCTCTTTCAAAGTCTGTCACGTATATATGTATACAAATACAACTTGTGTCTGCATGTGTGTAATTAAGATATACTACCAAAGGGAAATATTTTGTTCTGTTTCTTCCCGTTTTTTAGAAAATAAGATGCTTTTGTTTTTAATGACATCTCTATACCATGCTATTTTAACGTAATTTATATTCTTTGGAAATAACGTGTATCTGAAACAAAATTAAACGTAAGATACAATGTTGTTATATCACACCCAACGGAAAAAAAAAAAAAAACGCTTAGTATTATATAAACCACAAGAAACAAATTCGACTAGTTTCTGATTTGACATGTTTAGTTTTAAAATCCAAGAATAATAGGTTTGTTGTAAAATTGAATTAGATGTTTGATTATATTCTCTCCGTTTCAAAATATAGGATGTTTTGAGTAAAACACGCAGATTAAGAAAATACTATTTTATAAAAGTTCAACCAATCATAAACAAAACTGCATAATATAAAATACTAAAATAATATAAAAGCTGCATAGAAACTTGAAAACATCTTATATTTTGAAACACCAAATAAACCTCAAAACATCCAATATATTGAAACGGAGGGAGTAAAAAATAATACGTTTGTTTTGTTGTAGTAGACGTCAAAATATGAAAGAATATGTTCGTTGTACCAGCAGCAGCTAATAATAAGATTCATAATAATCAAAAGAGATAAAAAAAGAGAGCGAGAGAGAGAGACATTGATGTGATCAAAATTAGTGCTTTAAAAAACTATTGAAAGTTCAACGAGTTTTAATTATAAAGTCGAATCCTTGTAATAATTTCTGTTCCAACGGGCAAAGCTGCCTCTCCTTGTAATAACACTTGACGCCGTTTGACCTTTTTCTTTTATATGTTTATTTATTTATTTTTCAAAAATATATTTACGAGAAAATAAGAGAAGTGTAACCTTATTTGTTATTTAATATATATAGATATGTTATATCAATAATATTTTCCAACTCTTTATTCGTTTTTTTTGGGGTCGGATCATTTACTGTTGAGAAAAGATAAAACTAAACATTGCTAGTTTGATTAATACTATAAATAAAATAATGTAGGCATGACGACCTTTTAACCTGGACATATGTGCTTTTGCGTAGTGTTAACGGCGTCAGCTGCCGTTATCTCATTCCCAAAATATATACAAGAGGGAATCTCTTTCTCTCTCTCTCTCTGTCTCTCACCATTGAATTAATCACTTCCCATTTTTTTCAAAATCTCTTTTTTCCCTCTCTCTCTCTCTCTTTCTCTCTTTCTATCTCACTTTCTCGCTTGAATAACAAGCTTGGTATATTTGTTACAACGGCCTGATTAAGCAATCTCTTTTGATTTTCTTACACAAATATAAAGAAGCAACAAAGGGAAACATCTTTGGCGTGTTTTGATATCTCGAAAAAATGGGGAAAAAAGAGATGAAGGATCATCATCATTCATCAACTACAGTAGTAGAGAACGACGACAAAGTCGAAGCTGTTCTTCATCTCCTTCGTAAACATTCTCCTCTCACTCTTAAACAGGTTTGGTTTTTTTCTTCACACTAATTAATTACTATATATAGCTCACTAACATGTCGTTGGGAACTTAATTGGGTTGTTAACAAAATACATTGCAGGAGAAGTTCTGTAACAGAGCTTGTGTTAGTAGATTCTTGAGAATTAAAGGAGACAATGTCAAGAAAGCAGCTAAACAGTTAAGGTCTTGCCTTTCATGGAGATCTTCTCTTGGCATTGGTACTCTATCTCTCTCTCTCTCCCTCTATATTTGTTTTTGTATAACAAGTTTTAGACGTATATGTATGTATATGGATAAACGTATATTTGCAGTCTTGAATAATGTTAATATACCATACGGAACACGCGTACGTTACATCTTTAGAGGTAGACAGCTTTATTTTTTAAAACGGTCTTTAAAATAATGAAAACGAGAGGATGAAAACATAAAGCTTAAAGTAAGCAAGCATGTAGTGTGTTGTGTGTGTATATAGACTATATAGATTTGGTTAGCTAGTAGTAGTAGTGGTTATTGTACTTTCTTTTTTTCTTAGTGTAGTCAGTGTTAGTGTAATTAGAAGAAAAAAAAAAAAAGACAGACGTTTCGTTGCTTGCTTGCTTTTTTTCTCGGGTTTTGATGTGTCCCATGTTTGAACATCGAGCGTTAAAGTGAATATCCACTCATTATGACACCCACTTATTTTTTAACCTCTTCTATTTAATTTTTCAAGATTCTGTTTTTCCTTTTTTTTCAAAATTTTTTTTGTTTTATCTTTATTAATAATAATATATGTAATAATTACAGAGAGCTTGATCGCCGACGAGTTCACGGCGGAGCTTGCTGAAGGTCTTGCCTACGTCGCTGGTCTTGATGACGAGTGCAGACCTGTTTTGGTAACTTAATGTTTCTCAATTTTTATGATTTCTTTTATTGATTTATTTCATAACCAAACCTAATTGAGTAACCTTATTATAAATCTTAGGTTTTCCGCATTAAACAAGATTATCAGAAGCTACATACGCAGAAACAGTAAGTATATAAATAATCCATAATCATATTAAAACATCAAAAAGTTGTCACAAACTTAATTTATCTTCCTTTTAATTTTCCGTAGGTTGACTCGTTTGGTAGTATTTACATTAGAGGTGGCTATCTCAACCATGTCTAGAAACGTCGAACAATTTGTCATCCTTTTCGATGCTAGTAAGTTCTCTCTCTCTCTCTTTCGTTTTCCATTCATCATTTTATTATATTAATAAAGGTTTCAAAATAAAGGTTAAAAAAAGAGTGAAATAAAAGATTCAAAAAATGGTAACAATTTGACTTTGTCTTCTTTATCTTCAATGGAAATATTGTCACGGTTAACGAATAAACGTAAATGTGTTTTTTTTTTTCTTCACAAAAGTAAAATAAAATACGAGTTGGTAAAAAAAAAAAAAAAAAAGGGACCGGAACATGTCGGTACTCCGGCAGGAAAGTGGGAGAGATAACGATCAGAAAAGGTCCGTAGTGTCCCTGTAGAGTCACGGTCACACACGAATCACACTCTCAATTATTGAGGTTATTTTTGGCATTTACTTATGTTCCAGTTGCAGCAGTACTTGCTTCTCCCACTACTCTCTGATTAGTGTACTCTTTAGCTTTTCATTAAATGTTCCTCTTTTGATCCTCTGCAACTCCCTCAGTACACCTTCCTTTTCATTTTTTTTTTAAAGCTACAACATTTGTTTTTATATGCATTTTTAAAAAAATATTGTCAACTGTAGTATTGTATTTATTTGTTACACTAACGTTTCATTCATGTTTTTTGAAACCGCAGGCTTCTTCAAATCAGCATCAGCTTTCATGAACATACTTGTGACTACACTCAAAATAGTCGCAGAGTATTATCCTTGTCGCCTTTACAAAACCTTCGTCATCGATCCTCCTTCTCTTTTCTCTTACCTTTGGAAGGTAAACATTGATACACAATTCGAATTTAATTATGCTTATTAAGTCAAAGTGTGTTAGTTCATCACTTCACTTATCTAAAACGTAACTTTAAGACTTGAGGAGTACTTCGATAGCGAGATTGTTATATGTTTATCAAGTTTAAGTCAAAGATACTAATCCGCTACGGTCACGTGTAGGGTATACGCACATTCGTGGATCTATCAACGGCCACGATGATAGTATCGATGCAAGATTTCCAAGACTCGTTTGACTACGACGACTTCTCGTCATCTTACCCATCACGAGTCTCATCCCTCCGATTCGACACGTCATCTCTCAAATCAACGGACAAGATCGGTTCTTGCGCATCCTCTAGGTTCGCTTTCACCGTATCTCGCGACGGTCTCGACACGGTCAAACCCTGGTGCCTCACGTTGACCGACACGTCATCGTCAAAGCTAGGACACAACAGTGGCGCGTACATCTCACCTCTCAACGCGCGTTCTTTCTCATTCGCGTCGCCGGCGGCTAGGAGCGAGCCGTTCGGTGGTCCGAGGAGGAGCTTCTTCGCTTCGACGCCGATGCCAGCTAGGACTACCGACCGTCACTCTATCGGAACACTGCGTGACCCGCGGATACCACGACCGTCGTTCTTCCAGTCTCCGGCGGTTTTCTTCCGGCGAGAATCACACGTCAGCAAAAGTGAGAAGCCTAGAGATACGTTCGTTCAGTTCCTCAAGTTTTATCGTAGACCGTACGATGAGATGACTTATAGGTCAAAGATGAGGCCACCACTGGGTGGACTCGTCTCCATTGTTTCAACTCAGATCAGACGCCGCCACGTGTCTTTATCCCAACGGTTCTAACTCAAATAAAAATCCACCTATTCAAAGTAGTATATAACTTTTGCTATAATTGTTTTTTTTTTTGTTGTTGTTGTTTTCAATCATCTTTATTTAGTTCTTCAAGTGTATTTTTCTAATAATTTTTATCAATTGTTTATTTATCAGCATTTTTCTCTATGGTTTTGATTTCATGTTTTTTTTTCAGTTATTATCTAAGTTGTCCAAAGTAAAATTTCGTACGTTTGAATTTTGAATGCTTTGTGTCAAGGTTATAATTATTATTCGAACTTTAAACATTTTTGTAGCTTTGTAATAGATGATTATGATTTGTTCCTACCAAAAAAAAAGATGATGATTTGTATTAATTATTACATGGGAACATTTCGGGATAAGCATGCCCCCCAAAAAAAAAAAAAGTCTTCGCTTTGGGTAAATCTTAATTTGAAAAAGTAAGAAAAAAGAGAGAAGACAACGTGGTCGTGACGGAGAAAGACTCATTGGGAGAATTCAAATGAGAACATGCGATGTTGCTGTTTGTTTCTTTATTTGTTAGAGGAGATTACAAGTACCTCTCTACTACATGTGACCCCATTATTTCCTAATCATACAAAATACTATAAAGCAAACCGTTGACAAAACAGTTGTTGGCGCAATAGAAAGAAGTGGAAATTTTAAAACTTCTTTTAGTAGTTAAGAGATAAAAAGACAGTGTAAAACAGTCAAAACTTTTCTTCATTTGTTTTAGCTACATGACAAAGAGACATTTCAAGTTTTTAAATGCATTCACTCGCCTACTTCGTTATATATAGTCAGACGTACGTGCTACGTAGTTCAATTGAGGAGGATATGACCTTATATAGAAGAAAGCTTTGAGCTATATGTAATTTATAATAGGGATATGTAAACATATAACCTTTGTCAAAACAGTATTTGTTATGCATTCGTTTTGGATATTGCATTTGAGTTCAATTAAGCACTAGCAAAAAAGACGACATACATAAGGGGTTATAGATTTGACATTACTTTATTCAACTAGTTTATATGATAGGAATATGTGTCAATTCTATAAAATTGGTTGAAAAGGTTAAGGTGCAGTGGACTTTTTTTCTGTTGTGTAGTGCTTGTGTGTATATGAAGATTGTTGCAAAACTATAGTATTAATCTCAGTAGGAAATATTTTATATATTGCATAGAAATGAGTAATTATGTCTTGGAGCAATTGTCGCCATTGCATCAAGGTTTATACAAAAATCACATTTCTGGAGTGAGATGACGTAACTTGGGTTTAGGCATTTTCTCTTTGGAAGTTTGTTTATGAAATTTATCCAAGTATACTTAAATTTTTTTTCAAAAAAGTTATACTATTAAATTGGCCTTTTCTTTGCATAATTTTCGGAGTCTTTTATTTATTTTTGTTTTAACTATTGAGATTTGTGTCTTCTTGCATGGGAAAAATACTTTAAAGACAGACGAACAGTTTATTTAAGTCTCTCTCGACTTTTATTCCTTGTCAGTTTCTGCAGTAATGAGTTCTCATTTGTCCCTTTCGTTTGTTTTTCTTTTGCGGTAAGCTCCAAAATTGATTTCGTCTTTTAAACTGAACCATACTCTATACAGTATTTTTGAAGTTAATTTATACAGGATTTAGCTTTTGGGACAAGCCCTTAATTTTTATTTTCTGTCATACATTACATATCATTAATATATCATTGGTCAACCGTTGATTTCTTTCAATGACCGTGTCTACGAGATAGAATTGTTGGGTTTTGGATCTTAAATGAATTAGAAACTTGGACTGCAAGTATAGTAGCCCCTACGTTTCTTCTTGATTTAGCATGCACCCACAAAGAGGAACTTTTATACATCCATGGAAAATATTTTCTGAAGAAAACTAGAAATTTTAAGTCCATAACCTTTGAAGGAAGTACTGAAGTGAAAAACTAATTAGAACTTCCTTTTCAACCTTTAATATGTTTACTTCTTTGTGGACACGTATCTTTTGTTCTCAGATAAGAAGAAACACAATCGTATGGTTTCTATCAAAGAAAAAAAGAAAGAAAGAAAGAAAGAAACCGAAGTTAATTAGAAAAGATAGATAAAGTTCTGGACTACTTAGATCCCTTTGAGCTCAGCGACGACTTGTTAGTCAAAGCATTTAGTTCTTCTTCTTGTTGCTTCTTGAGGTATCTCTGTGCAGTTGAAGTCACAATCTGGCCGAAGAAATTCAAAAGCATCAGCCACACAACTCCATTCCACACCGATGCAAAAGAAAGATCCCATTTCTTGACCTGAACCAAGAATACAATCATCCGAAATCATCAAAAAATTTCAGAACAATGCAAAACGGTAATGGCCTAAGTAAAAGTGAAACAAAAAATTATGTTACATTGATATCAGAAGTTACTGGAGGCGAAGCAACCAAGTACTTGTCTTTCATTAAGCGGAGTTTCGCTGCGAGCTCAGGCAATGCAGAAGCAAAACCGGGCACAAAGCTCAGAATATATATCAGCTCATTCTCTACCCAGTCAAGAAGCTGATTATTACAGACAGATATGATGAAAACCGTCTGCAAAAGAAAAAATACTGACTCTTGAGATCAAACTTGAATGATGAGAACGAATGTGAATAACATTAGTATTATGGAAATGCTCACAAAACCTGTATATGAGTCTTGATGATTGCCTTTCCAATCAATGTTGCAAGGAAAAACTCCCAAAACGGTTTGTCGAATTGTCCACACATGATTCCAGCAAGGTCGAATAATGGGTTAGGAACCTGAAATGTAAGGCATAAAATGTAATTGTTATAAGGGACCAGAGAGAGATGCACAAAAGGTCTCTGCAAGAAGCATTGGATTTTTCAGCAGACTCATCTAAAACGTACCGAAGCAAGAATCAGAATTGTGAAGAAGTTGAGGTACTGTGAATGTGACAATAGCCAGCCTTTGATCTGATTTACGCGTTTAGCAATGAATCCGTTATCATCACCAGAACATGTCTCCAGTTCTTCCATTTTGCCACCGGAAAGACTTGCTGTATACAGTCAGAACATAAGTAATCAAGCATTAGTCAGCTATTTGCATCTCTTGTTCATAGATAAAGCTCAAGAAGCTTCTTAAAGTGGGCCTCAAAGAAGATACGTTAACACTACACCACAACAATTGAGTTGTCAATAAGAAGGTGGGAAGAGCGAATTTTCACCTGCCCTGGAGATAAAGTAAGGAGGAAGTTCTCCCAATGCTGTTCCTAGACCCCAGAGTATGGCTTCTATCTGAACCTGAGGCAGTATGCTGCTAAGAGGAACTCCTGAAGAAAAGACTGGGGAGCCAAACTCGTGGCAAGGTTTATCAAGCCATGAAGGACTTCTCTTCAACTGAATTGTGTCATAAATAGCACTTTTTAAATCGATTCGCCCGCACTGCATTGCTTTTATGGTAAACAAAGCAATATGGGGACCCAAATAAAGAACAAATGTATGCAAACCAGATCCTGGAATCATCAAAAAATGAGAAAAGAGAAGTATGTTAGGTCTTTGATAGAAACAGCCTTCTATCAGTGTTTCTTTTTGACAGAAGATGGACACAAACTATCAACAAGGTTTAACCAGAAATAGGAAACTGATACATAATGTCTGCGAGGGAAAAAAACATATTCTTACCAAGACCAATAGATGAAGCAACGCCTAAAAAAATCCACCATAGTCCAAACCTGATGTACTCAGACATTTCTTCAAGGTGCTGCAGGTAGGGAAAATTATGAGATATTACCATTTTCTTAATGTAAGTAAACAAAACAAGCTGATAAACTAGGAATAAAACAGATATATTGACCATCACTCATGAATTTCGATATGCTCATATCCCCAATTTCCATATCTCATCACTTCCTTGTCACTTATTTACTAGTTAAAGCTACAGAGAGAGGCAGTCTCAATCGCAATCTGTTTACCTTGACGTGAGGGCCATCTAGGGTCACAAGCAAAGCTGCAAAGGCCACAAAAACGCTACTAAAAAGCATAAGCCAGCCAACATTTGCAAGAAGGTAGGAGGTTGATCTTCTAATATATAGCAAAACAGCAACAACAAAGAATGTCAATGTTTTGAATGGCTGTGAGGTCAATGTCAGTTTCTCAAGATCCTGTTGATGCTTTTCACGCAAACCTGCAACAAACCCCAGTAGAGCTAGCTTTAGTCTCCTAGTAACACTCAGATTCTAAGAAAATTAACAAAATAAGAGTTTTGCTCATATATCAATCAAAGACAGATAATTTTTATAATAACCATATCAATAGGATAATCATCTAAGAGAAGCGTACACAAAAATCACAATGTATGCATCGATTAGAGACGTTTCAATATCGCAATTACAAACCCTAAAGTTTCAAAATTTAGAAGAAGAGGCACGCACCTGAGATCTCAGGAACTTTGGAAAGGGTACGTTTTTCAGAACCCATCTTCCTTTCGCATGCTACGGACTCACAAAAAAAAAAAACCGATGTAAATGTGAATTTCAGGTGCAACTTGGTCGATCGAGTGAAGAAAGAAACTGGTGTCTGATTCTAGGAGAAGATGAGTCTGTCCGAACAACAGAGAGATAATCAGATTGGTGAGGAGAAGATGAGCATTGGGTCTGAAGATTTTGGATGGATTGTGAATGGATCCATCAATGTCGATCTCATAAAAAGCTTCTCTTCTCCTCCTATGTTTAAGGTATGCGACCAAACCAAACAAAAAAAAAAAAAAATTCAGGTTCCCGTTTTGTTGGGTGTAACGATGATGTGTCGCACTCTCTTGGTTCCCGAGTGGGAATCTATCTGGTTATTGTTTCGGTTTACCGGTTATTGAGTTAACCGATTTCTTAACCAAGCTCTCCCGTGTTGTTGTCTTACTTAAATGATAAATGGGCCAAAGTTTAAGGCCCAGTGTGATAATTATTAATTATTTTTTTATATTCCTACCTTCTTATCTCAGTCAACCCTTTTTTTTCTTTTTCTTTTTTAAGTCATTAAAAACGTTTTTAGGCAGTGAAACAAACACTTTGCGGAGTCTTGTCTCTCTACCAGATAAGCATCGCAGATTTGAGATTTCTCTCATCGTGTCCTAAGAGAGCTGCTGAACAATGGAGGTCGAATTCAAAGCACTGCTCGATGATCTTGATGTCCTCGAGAAATCTATCTCGGATCCGGCTCCGATTCACAAGGTATTGTTTTGGGTTTTTATTTGATTAAATCTTTTGAATTTTAGACGATCCGTGGATTTATGAGTTCTCTTCCAATTCGAAAGAACAGATTTTTCACATGCATTGGTGTTTTACGAGTTGTCTTTGTATTGATCTGACTCTTGGGAATCTCCGAATCGCATGATTATAATTTCGCTGATCCTTCCTTCCTCTGCCTATTTCTGTTAAATGTCAAAGCTTTAGTCTCGTTGCATTGCTTATGAATCACTTACCAAGATTTGTCTTATTTGGATTTGCA
Source organism: Camelina laxa (assembly GCA_024034495.1). Lineage (NCBI taxonomy): Eukaryota > Viridiplantae > Streptophyta > Magnoliopsida > Brassicales > Brassicaceae > Camelina > Camelina laxa. The sequence goes on from CM043884.1 coordinate 29,165,831, forward strand.
GCTCCGATCCCATGTTGAAAATCTAGCCACTCTGTCTAAATGTAATCCTCACAGGCGTTCCAAAGTCAAGGTCTTTCATTATTATTCTATACTCACTAATACTTCTGATTTGGTAGACTATATAGTTTTCTGTAAAACGTTTCGAATTTCAATCTGTTTGCAGGAATTAAGCTCGGAGGTGGTAGATAGTAATCCTTACAGTAGGCTAATGGCACTTCAGCGGATGGGTATTGTGGAAAACTATGAAAGAATTAGAGAGTTTTCTGTCGCCATTGTTGTCTGTGTTTCTCTCCTTTTTTTTTTTCCCCCTCTTCTTCTGCTATACTACAACTAAGTTTGTGTGTTCATTAACCTATATACATGGATTACAGGGTATTGGTGGTGTTGGAAGTGTTGCGGCTGAGATGCTTACCAGATGTGGTATTGGTCGTCTTTTGTTGTATGACTATGACACCGTCGAACTAGCTAACATGAACAGACTCTTTTTCGACCTGATCAGGTACTCTTTTCTCATTGATTTTTCATTTTTCAATATGTCTTCTTATCCAGTTAGTATTGTTTCTGATCTCCCGATAATTGTGACTGTAGGTTGGTATGACAAAGACTGATGCTGCTGTCCAGACCCTTGCAGAAATAAACCCTGACGTTGTACTTGAGGTAAGTTTTTTACTTGATGAGGTTAAACGCATTTGGTACTAGTTTAATGGCCATTTACATCATAGTTACTGGAAACTAGACAGTTTATGTTAGTGCCCAAACGTGTGTGTTCGATTTAGAGTCATTACGTATTAAGTGGGTCTATGGTGTATTATGTATGTATGTATGTATCCTTAGGCTCTTTCTGGGTTATTTATTCTTTCTGTTCTTTACTGAAGTTAATTATTAGTTTCACGGGAACCTACAGGATTCTTGAGTCACTAATTTATGCTATTTTTATTTTTCTTCTTCTAGAGTTTCACAATGAACATAACAACAGTGCAAGGCTTCGAAACCTTCACGTCGAGCTTGACGAACAAGTCATTTTGTCCTAGCAAGGAAGGCAGCGGTGTGGATCTTGTTTTGAGTTGTGTCGATAACTATGAAGCAAGGATGGCTGTCAACCAGGTAGCTGTTACTTCTTATTTCGAAAAATGCCTTTTTGTTACAAATTCCACATAGTTCTTACTTCACCATCGAGCATTTTGATTTTACATTCTACATGATTCAGTTATTTATGAATGAAAAATGTATAAAAAGTTCTAGATTGGTTCTGATTTAGGTTTATTCTTTTGATATATATAGGCCTGCAATGAGTTGCGTCAAACATGGATGGAGTCAGGTAAAGAAAAAGCTAATAATTATATCTAGTTCTTATTTTCATTTGTCTTTTGGCTAACAAAGAAAGTGATATTTTGTGCAGGTGTATCCGAAGATGCTGTTTCAGGTCACATACAGCTCTTGGTTCCTGGAGAAACTGCCTGTTTTGCCTGTGCACCTCCCCTGGTATGTTTTTTCCTTCGTATATCACCTTTTACAACTCTAACCTATCACACCCTGCTTTAATGCTTGAGGAATGTATCAGTGGAATATGGGTGAATTTAAGGATTCCGTGATCCAGGGTATTGTTAATACTACATTTCCGTTGCCTATAAACAATCTCTTTATTTTTTCTGTGGTAGGTCGTGGCATCTGGAATTGATGAACGGACACTTAAGCGGGAAGGGGTCTGTGCTGCATCTCTGCCAACTACTATGGTAATTTTATACCACCTTATAATACGGTTGAACAAAATTTAGCTATGTTGAGTATTTGTCACATTTGTCGCTAATGCCTTTGTTTATTTAAGCCCTACTTTATGTTCTAAGACTCTTGTTTGATTGTCAATTCAGGGTGTTGTTGCGGGGCTTTTGGTTCAAAACTCTCTCAAGTTCTTACTAAATTTTGGTGAAGTTTCTCCATACTTGGTAAAAGGCTTTGCTTCCTCTTATGTTTATTACAGAATCATTTATTGTTTGAATCAAGTTAAAAGTTACTAATTAATGCCTGTTACTGGATCCCACAGGGTTACAATTCACTGAAGGATTTTTTCCCAACCATGAAAATGAGACCAAATCCACAATGCTCGAACGTAGCTTGTCTAGAGCGGCAGGTAAATTGAGTAAATGCAACTACAAAACTATCTCAGCTCGTCTTTGTTTCCATCCATGTTCTAGTGAAATGACACGAAAAATCTCAAAATGCAGAAAGAATACATGCTTGCGAAACCAGAAAGGGACGCTGCTGCTAAGGCTAAGATGGAAGCCGATGCATCCACAGCTATCGATGAAGGTCCACTCCATGATGATAATGAGTGGAACATAAGGTAACAACTCAGTGAATTAGTTAGTTAAAAATCAAAATTTGTATTATCTGGACCATATATTATCCTTTCCAGCCGTACTTGCAACAAAAATCTGATGTGTATCTCATGTCTTTTTGTAAGTGTTGTGGACGATGAAAATGAGAAGGATGCTACAAAAGCTGCCTCAAGTTCAGGTAAATTCAAATTGGGGACTGTAATGTGAAAATGTATCAAATGAAAGTCTTCTTCTGACGATTATCTTAACTGATTTTGTGTTATGCTAGGCATAGATACATTGCCTGAAGGGCTTACTCGAGAGCTTCCAGATGCAGATAAGTATGAGAAAGAAATAGCCATAGCCTCAGGGTCAGGAGAAACAGAGGAAGAAGATGACCTTGAAGATCTGAAGAAACAGCTGGAAGCTCTTAATGCTGCTTGAGCTTTGTAGGGGGAGGAGAGATAGTTGTTTAGCAAATATATACGTGGAAGAGGCTGCAAACGCAATTGTGGAAGCAAAGAAAAAGAATGTTAAGGTTGATAAATCGGATCTCATGGTCATATTAACTTTTTTGGATGATCATTTCTCCCTTTTATTTTTATTGGTTGTCAAAGAAGACTTAAACAATTTTGCAGATGTTACATCATGGATTTGTAATCGTAGACGGCTTCAAATCTAGAATGTTACTCGTCATAGTTGTCTGTTACTTTAGTTAACTTCCGAAGACTTTGACCACTTTCGTTTAATGTATGTTTCCTCTCAAAAATTTCAACAAAACCAGGTTTCGACCGTGTGAGACGTGTCGACATATCCTAAACAAGCTTTTCGTCTGGAATTATCCAAACTACTTTATAGAAGTAATTTGTATTTTTAATTAGAAACTTTGATTGACTCATGAGTTATTATACTTTATTAATAAGTTGGAATATATTCTATGGACGTCACCATGAATGAATGTTTTATCCTCCACGCGGTCTTTAAAAACCGACCTTCTTTATCCCTCTCTATATATATATTTACATTTACACGCATTTTTGTATATTCAAAGCTTAAAAACATTCTTGATAGATACAACAAAGCACAGCCATACACAACATATTTCACCTTAGATCAAAGCTCTTTTTCACTAACCGTTCCAAGATGACTCAGTACGATCAAAACTATTCTGCAGGTAAGAAGATATATTGATTCCTCTGTTTTTTTTTTTGTCTTTAATCATTTTCGTTATTTGTTAACTCTATTTGTATATTATCAAACGTAGGAGCTAACACACCGCCACCGGTTTCGACTGCACCACCACCGATTGGTTACCCGACCAACGACCCGAGTCATGGTTCGGCGGCTCCGGCTAAAGTGGAAACCAAGTCTAAGGGTGACGGATTCTTTAAAGGCTGGTAAGTCATTTTCATGAAATTAAATTATATGCTTCAACATGATTATTTATCCTTAATGGTCCGATATATGAAAGTCCAAATAGCTTATTTCTTTTTGTCTAATTTTTGGAATTTTTGTTTTGTAGTCTTGCAGCCATGTGTTGTTGTTGTGCCCTTGACATCTGCTTCTGAGCTATTTGGAATTTATTTTTATTACGACGAGTTGTGACTTGTGTGTTGATCTGATGTGAATTATTCTCTTCAGTTTTATTGTATAAAGTCGCTATTATTTGTTTATTATTTTTCTTGTAATACTTTGGGTTCGAACATTTTACGGTTTGTATATATATTCGGATCTCCATTCTCTAGTATACAATCTTGTTCTTGGATCTGAATTAATAGCTCTAATTTCACAGAATTGCGTGTTTGTTTAAAAAAAAAAATATAATTTGTGAAATTTAAACGACAGAATCAATTATTTCACAGAAGAATTAATCATTACATATTACAATTTAAAAGAGAAAATCAAAGTTTGTTGGTAGAGAGAGAAACACATAGTCTTTGCTTATCTTCCAAGACACAAAACCCTACCTACCTCTCCTGACTTTTATTTTGGTTTTCAAGTCTCACCGTCGCTTTCTCGTCTCCGTAGTAGCCAATTGGTTAATTGGGATTAGGTTTCCTCTGAACCGGCATGGTTAAAAGCTTTGACAGGTTTTTACTTTACCCTAATTTCGACCATCAACTTAAAAACTCCTGTGAACTTATCGTCAAGCGGTTGTGTCATCTTACCAACGTACAAAATCAAGTCATTGAGCAGTTCCTGAGCATCGTATATATCTATCCCAGCATCATCGACAAACAATTCGTAGAGTTGTACTTTCTCCTCACAATCTTCGTCTTCCCATATGAAATCATCGAACGAGGATGAGAAAAACATCTCTAACGGAGGAGATCCTTGTCGGAGAACCTTGACCTCAGCATCGACAACGAAATCTTCACCTTCGGGTTGGTATTTCATATAGTGGTCGAGTTTCGACACTTCAAAGGAGGGAGTGTTTTGATCCGCCATGGTTAGTTTTAAGAAATAAACTGAGATCGTGTCGTCCTCTGTCTATATATAACCAAAACCTTTAGTCCTAACCCAAATTGGTTTCTCTGCTTTTCCTTTTTTTGACTTGCTTATTTTATGGAAATATGTAAAATTTCTTTTTTCTTTTTCTTTTAAGGAAATATGTAAAATCTCTTTTTCCTTTTCTTTTAAATTTTCCTTTTTTCTTTATATCCAATAATTTAATTTCGATGAAACTGTTGCCAACAATATTAGAATTAATCAGATTCTTGCAACATTATTTGTGCCTTGCTTGGCAAATAACAAATAAAAGGATGGTAAAAAATAAATAAAACGCCCTAAACCCAGAGACAATCAAGAATCAAACAAAGCGCTTCCCATAAACAATCACACCAGAACTCAATACTTTTTCCCAAGAATGATACCTAGAATGACAGACACAATAGCCACTCCAAGAACGATCTTTAATGTCATGAGATGCGACGAATCAGCTTTCTGAATCATAACGTGCCCTGAAGAAGAAGAAGGAGAAAGAGAAGCATCTAAGTTCTTCTTGCTCTTACGTTGGTTTGAAGTTGAGACAGGGAAGTCAATGTCTCGAGATTTCACTTCTACTTCCTCTTTTCCCGTAGACTCGATTTCCTGCAAGTTTGGTTTCGACATAAACAGAGCATTTTTTCAGCATTTGTATCGTAAAGACACATGTGGTTTACAGAAACGCTGTTATGTATATATTGTTTAACCTTAGATTTAGTATCTGCAAGCTGCAGTTTCTGTTCAAGCTCTTTCACCATCGATTCGAGATGAATGATCATAGATTTCTTAGCATCAAGCTCCTCTTGTGATTTCTTTAAAGTAGCTTCCAACTCTGAATGCTTCTGAGCAACCACTTCTTTCTGAATCCACCACAAAATAAAAATCAGAACTCGAGAATGTACCAAGCACAATTTGCCTTTTATAGCAGCAGACGCAAGAGCTTGAAAATTCTAAATGGTTTCTGAAGTTAGAAGAAGCAAAAGAAAGATGCATCAACCTGTTCAGATATGAGAGTGTGAGAAGCTTGAAGCTCTTTATGTATCTGAACTGCTTGCTCGTCCAGCACATCTCGGTCACACGCCTTATGTTCATGTTCCTGCAATTTTGAGGTCAGTTCTGCAACTTTTTCGACCTGGCGACAGAAACACCAAGAAACATCATCATTAATCAGTGAGCAAGTAAAGTATTCAATATATTATCGCATAAGTGTTACCTCATTATTACCTTTTCTTTCAACTGAGTTTCGACTTCTTTCACTTGTATTGCTACTTGTTCATAGTTTGATTCCAACACCGACTTTTCAGCAGCCACTGCACTAAGCTTCCCGATTTCGGATACCATAGCTTCTGATTTAGACTTGTCTTCTTGGACTTTTTCCTGAAGCTTTATGAGCTCATTCTTTGTTCTTTGATATATCTCATTGACTTGGTTCTTCTCTTCTTCAAGTGAAGAGATCTACAACAGAACAAAATGTCATTTTCTTCATATGATATATCAGATGGTTTATTAATACTTAAAAAATTTAGTTTTTCATAATGTATATGTCTACCTCTGAACGTAATCTTTCTCCTTCAGAAGTAAGCTGTTTTGTAAGATCTTCTATAGCTGTCTGAAGCTCTTTGACTGTTTTATCTTTCTCAGCCTCTAAAGCAGAGAGCTTTGCCTGAAAACCGCCTGTCTCTGACCCATGATTTGCTAGTTTCTGGTTCAGATTCATATTCACTTCTGCTAATTCTCCATTTACTTTCTCTAGCTCTTCTACTGTAGATTCCAGAGTCTTGAGTTTCAAGAGAGCCTCTTCTAGCTCAACTTTTCTTGTATCAGCAACTCCAGATGCTTCAAGAATCTGCCTCTTGTGCTCCTCGATTAAGTTTTCATGGGATTTCAACTTTGTCCTCAAGTCTTTAACTTCTGTGTCTCTCTGATTAAGCCTTTCATTCGCAGTATCCTTCTCGGATTCCAGATATCCCTGAAGTTCTTGAATCTTAATCTTGAGCTGGTTGTTTGTATCTGCTAGCAATTCATTCTCTGCAGACGACTGATCGATTTCTTCTTTCAAAGAAAGAGATTGATCAGATGCTTCAGCCAACTTCCCTTCATAGAATCTTATTCTCTCTTCAAGATCTTTCGATTTCTCAGTCAAGGACTTGGCCTCTGTGTCTCTGCTACTGAAATCCTCCATTGCCTTTTGGATTTTAAGCTCTGAGTGTTTATGCAAAGCTTCAAGCTCTTTGCTTCTGGTGGCAGCTTCATCTATCTCTCTTGCTTGCTTCTCAAGTCTCTCTTCTGCAGATTTCAGCTTCTCTGTCACAGCATTCAGATTTTCTGACAGTTCACTCTCTTTCTCCATTGTAACGCTTAGAGCAGCTTCAAGGCTAGAGTTTTTCGCTTGTAATGCCTCCAAGTCTTTCAATTTCTCCTCTAGTTTTGACTGAGATGTGTGGAACAGACCTTGTAGTTTAAAGCTGCTCTGAGTACTCAATTTTCCAATATCTTCATGCTCTGCACCTTTCTGCAAAGCAGTTCTCAAATCTTCTTCAAGCTCAGAGATTCTTGCCGCTGATTGGTTCAGAGAAGTTTCCAGTTTAGTAACCTTTTCTTGGTAATCTTTCATCTGACTAGTTGACTTCTTTCCTTCCTCTTCAGCCACTATCAAAGCAGATTTTAGTTCAGATACTTTCTCAGATACTTCCTCAAGAGATTTCAATTTCAGCTCAAGAACAGAGTTTTGGGACAGAGCTTGAGACAGAAGAGCATCTGTTTTGGAGAACTTTTCATCTGAAATCTTCAGTTTCTCTTCAAGTTCTTTAAATTTCTCTGCCTCTACAGCAGAAAGTCTTAGCCTTTCCTCCAACTCTATCATCTTCTTTCTAGAGCTCTCAACCTCAAGCCCTAACCCATCAAAAGCTTCCTTAACTTCAGTTAGTTCCTTATGTTTAACATCATGTAACTGCAAAGCATCTTCCAAAGACTTCAACTGTGAGCTATGTCTTGCTTCCCCTTCAGAAATTTGCTCTTGCAACTTCTTTTTAACCACTTCATGCTTCATTTCTGTTTCTCCTAATCTCCCTTTCGTAGATAAAAGTTCGTTTTCAAAAGTGTGTTCTCTGATTCATACCGTTTCAGTTCCCCTGTTACTTTTTCCAATTCAAGCTCTAGTTCTTTCGCCTTTTCTTGCGCTTCATGTAGTTCTCTTTGTGAACCGTTCGAGCTTCCTTCAATTGAAACTTGTTTCTGTGCTTTCTCGTCATCACCATACTTTGCGTTGATCACTTCTTTCTCGACTTTTACGAATCCACCATCAAATGATGTATCTTCCTCTTGTTTCTCCATAACACGATCTTCCTTTTTCACTTCTTCATTCACGACCTGTGTAATAATAATTAAATCGTCACAATACTTAACCTTCTCCAAGAATAAATATATTTTAAATAGTTTCTATCCTACTTAAAGCCATGTAAGAAAAAGAAAAATCTTCTTTCGCCATATCTTTAATCCTACTTAAAGTCAATGATATTAAACACAATTTTCCTTGAGTTACTATTTTGAAGTTAACTTTTATTTGTTTCATTGGACAAAGGAAAAAAAATGATCAAAAGTTACATCTAGTTAAAAGGAAAGAAGATCATTACCTTGACTAGAGGGACCTCGGAACTCACTGTTGTTGCTTCTTCCATAACTGTAATTATGCAATTTCTATTATTTTGTGTTCTGCAACCGATGAATAATTAAGGCTTAAGTTAGTGGTAAAGAGTATATCTTTTTTTGTATATGAAGAAATATCACACGTTAAAGTCTCAATAATCTTGTGTTTTGTTTCTTGCATGCATCAACAAGAAATATGATCAAGTTCAGTTGAACATTCCAACCGCAACGATTCCATTTTTAAAAGAGAAAAGAAAAAAAGAAAGAGCTAGCTTGCAAGAAAGAGAAACCAATTCCCCCAAGAGATTATATAAAATAACAAACAAGATAAGATAATCTCTTTGTGACGGCAGAGAGGCTATACATCAATTTTATTCAGTTTTATTATAAACAGGATATTCAATGGTGGATTTATGATTCCCAACAACATTCTCTAGTAATATATTTTTCAAACAAAATAAAATAAAATTAGGTGATCTCTAAATAAAGGTCAACGTCCGTATATCACAAGAGTTTTAAAGTTTTAAACACCTTTATGATCATACAAATTACAATGTGAACAAAATCCAAGCAAAAGTTGTAACCAAATATTTGAATGATCAATCATTACACCCTTTATCAAAAGAAAAAAATAAATAAAAAATCCAAGCTATGTGGTCATTTGTCTGTGTCATTTGACATTGACGACGCAATGTTCAAAATTCAATATTGTACCACAAGATAGTGAATGTATTTGATATATTTACGGTGAACAATGAATATATGGTGCCAATAAATGCCAACCAAACTAGAAATCATATCAAAGATTTACCACAACCAAATACTAATAAGGAAAACTAATCGATCGGCGATCGGAATAATCAAAGATGATTTGATCAAAGAATTTGAGTTTCTCAAAGCTCCTTCAAATATATACTAATAAAAACACAAAAACAGAAAGAGACTTTTGAGAAGATGATCGATTGAAATCTGAAGTCGGAATTATCACGATCTTCTACAATATATAGTTCAAATTACCAAGAAAAAAAAACAGAGACAACTTGGAAACAAATTACAAAACACAATGGCAATATCAAATATAAGAGGTAGATATGCTTACTTGAAAGATGATGAATCTAATGTACTAATCTGTTCTTTTTTTCTTTCCGGATATTGTCTAGGTAGATTTCATATTTTTCGGAGATGTGAACAAATTAAGACACAACAAAATGCAAGAAAAGAAGAAGATGAAGAGATGTAACTGGGGAGAGAGTCAGTCTTTTCTTTATTCTTGAAAAGGTGGAGAGCGAGTGGGTCTCTTTTGTATATTATTAAAACACAATGAAATTACCTAAATTCCCATTATGCCCCTTCATTTATTCATGTGGTTCACACTGCTGACAAGTTTTACTAGGGTGTATTCAGTAATTAAAAAGTAGTTCATCAAACGCCTTTTTCTCTCATTACTTCACTCAAACGGAATTGGAGATTAATCTTTCCTATTGCTTTAAAGGTCGGAAAACTGTAACCACTGATCTCCATCGATATAAGAAGTGTTAATGAAGAGAGCCACTTGACTCTCATTAAGCTTCTGAACATACGGTGCCCTCTTTGACATATCAGCTCCTGTACCCGAACAATTGTACTCTCCATAGAATATAGTCCTAAACAAACAAAAAAAAGCAATATATATGTAACTTATATCATTTATAAACTAATCAACCCTGTATTGAAATTTTGAGTTTTTGGACACTTACGCGTCCCTAGAGGGATCGTTGAAGTTGTTCCAGCCTTCTGATGCGATAACATCGGTCATGGTAGTGGAAACGAAGACGACACGTGAGTAAGGCCTCCATGCACGACCTAGCCACACGTGACCAGTGCCACCTATCGAGCAGTTGACGAATGAGAAGCCACTGTTCTCGTCCTTGGAGTTACGACCGTTTGCAGTCACGGCTCCGTTGACCGCTTTTGACCCTGGGCTCACTTGGTTCGCCATTGATATTATTTGACAGTCCTACGCTTGTCACCAATATACCACATTGACATTGGATCAAAACCCTAGTTAATTTAACCGGCAGTAAACCAAAAACACCAAATATAGTAAACCGTAAATATGGATACCTGGTAGAGAGACTTAGCGTTGCCGAAGATGAAATCGATGGAGCCTTGAATGTAGCAATCCTTGAAGTAATGACGACCTCTATCGTCATGAAGAGTATCTTGAGCTCCGAAGAAACCGCATCCTACAAACGCCGATTCATCTCCGGCGATTCTTATTGCCACCGCCTGAGCTCCTACGTCTCCTGGCTTTGGTATCGGCGCCACGTTCTATCACACCAACGTTACATTAATTTAGCTTTGTAACTAGGAATATCTAATCCGGTTTAGCCAAAAAGAAAGCGTATACCAACATAAACCGGGTAGAAAAGATAATAATAAAGCGATTTGGTTTCATAGTTTACTTAAATCGAATAAATCGTAACCAAACACAACAAAAGCTGAGAGATTAAGTACCAAACCGATTATAGCAATATCTTTTTGAAAAACTTAAAAACAAAATTAAAGCTATATCGTTTCTGAGAAATCGAAATCAAAACCGTACTAAATCGAAACAAGTTGATAACCGGTTTCTATTGATCCTTGATTGTTAATAAAACGAACAAATCCGAACCGCAAAATCGGATTAGGCATCTCTCTCTCTCTCTCTCTTTGATCTTAAAAAACACCCTTGATTCCATTTTATTTAAGAAAATGTGTTAATTGTTTTATGCTAAGATTAGTTAAATTACCATGAAACTAATGTTCTTAGCGACGAACTGAGAACCGAAGACTTGGACCGAGGCACAGTAAAAAGTGCCATTAGCTGAGTAGGCGGTGTCGTTCCACGCTATGGCCGTAGTCTCGAACCCTTGTCCTTGCAACGTTATGTTTGGTTTAGTCTTCGGAATCATAACTTTTTCACTGCCATGCAATAAGTATATATATATCAGTTACGTTATGTGTATACATATTAATTGGAAGTTTAGTAACTAATATTTTGATAACGACGACATACTAGTACATGCCGGAGTTGATCCAAATCACGTTCCTTCTCTGACTAAAATTCCCAACTGCGTCCACTGCTGATTGCACCGTCGTGAAATTGCAGCAACCATTCTTATCCACGCAGAGATATGACGTTGTGTCCGTGTCCAATGGAGGTATATTCTTGGGGAAATCTTCGCATATCGATACCTTCTTTTTGGTATCCGAAGGTTTATGACGGTGATGATGATGATGATGATGACGGTGACCACAAAAGAATATCTTGATATCTTGTAAAAAATCAAAAGGAGAGCGCATAAAAGCTTCAGGCCGATGCGTTTTTAAGAGAGTTTTGGATGCTAAAATGGCAATTAGGGCGATACCTATGGATATAGATAATGAGATTAATCTTCTATTTTTCATTTTTTCTTTTGTTTGGTATAAGTTTTGGTTGGTTGTTTTAGGGATTTGAGAGGGAAAGGATAAAAGGAACTTAATGAATAGGAGAATGCAAAAAGAGATAGTTATACTTATACGAAAAAGGGGAAAACAGGAAATTGCATGAAGTGTAAGGATTTGTTGGAATGCCTTGCAAATTACCCTTTGCTAATGTTTGCTTTCTTAGAAATATTAAACAATATCGATCGACCTACCAAAAAGGCTCATAGCCTTTACTAGAAAAATTCAAAAAAGTATACACATATCATTTTAGAGATCCCATTGTCGACATGATAACTACTAGCTTATCTCACAGGTAGAAAAAAAAAAAAAGAGGTAATATATATGACATACAATTTTATTATAGACTTTCTAGTAAAGTGATTATGCTAATACAAATATAACATAAAAAGAAAGAGAGAAAGAGAGGCAGAGAAATTATTCATGCTAATATACTTATACCAACTTTATAGAATTATGCTAATCATTTATCAAGCAAAAACTCAGTTCAGCTCCACAATGTTGTTTCTTTTAAAAAAGATAGTTAGAAATTATTTTTTTATTAGTCTAGACAAGTATAATCCAACATATATATGCACATTCACTAAACCTCATTACAAATTGGGAAGTTGAGTACACATAAAACTTTCTTGATTGATTATTTTGACTATGTACTAGTGTCCAATGTCCACAACCTTAATTATGATAAACGAAGAAATTAGGGAAGGTTCATAAAATAGAAATCTCGTGTGAGATCAATATTTTATCTTGGCATGGACACGTACGTACTTCTCCGTATAAGATTGTGAGCTAAACCGAGAGTAAAAACTGTAAAATTTTATGTTTTTTAATCACGATAAAAAAAAAAAAAAAAAAACTGGTCCGGGTTCGTACCTAACCGGTTCGGTTAATTTAAATTAAACATTAGTAATTTACTGTGGATTTTATTTACTCTTGGTTACTTATTGTTACGATCAACGAGATTACCTTCTACAGACGAATCCGAATCGAATTTACTGTGGATTCAAACCTCTTGAGTCTTGACCTTGGTACCTTCTTTCTTTAGTCCGCCCAACCTTACAGGGCGTCAGTACATGGAAAACATGATCGAAGTGGTCATTGCCAAATACAACGAAACAATCACTTGGAGCCGCAGAGGCATTTCTTTGCTTATTGAGATTTGGCAATCACACCTGTGACCGTGGACTGGAGTACTAACCCTTTCTATTCTCTCAGGTATAAATATGCATATTTACTCGGTTTGGTACTTCTCTATATATAGACCCATGTTTTTTTTAGTGTCATCTCTATACTTTCATATGAAAGTGAAACATATGATTTGCCAAGAATATCATATTTAACCTGCCTGTTGAAAATATATAGTTTGGAAGTTCATTATATGACCTATATATTAGCCATTACATCACTGTCCAGAGATTATGCATAAATTATTACTATACAAAATATCTTAAAATGCAATCGTGCAAGAGAGGAGAGAGAATGAACAAGCAGAAGAAGAATTGAAAAAGTCAACGAGAAGTCAAATATATATGAAGTCTTGTGAGGTCGTGCGTGCCCTTTACTCACAAAATAAGTAGTCGGGCCATTAGTTTGGCTTCACCCATTATATGGTTTGTTTGAGCTTAACTAAGGACTAATCTAAATAGTAGAGTTGTTGTAACTTGTTTTTGCCTGTAACAACTACTCTGAGCTTAACTAAGGACTAACCTCAGTTTCATCATTGTCTTTTAGAAGTAGTCAACTGATTTAGATTTGAAAGGGAAATAGTGGATGGTGTTCTACCTGTTCCAGATTCAATGTGAGAGATATATTCTCTTGATGACGTGAGGAACAGGATTAGCGACGACTTTGGTGTCTCTTTTATTCCGGTTCTCTAAAAACAGCACTCTGTAAGTTTCAAAAATCAGACTACTAGCAGCACAAGGTTTAATTTGTAAGTCTGTGTGTAATGCTTTGACATTATCTCAATTATGCAATGTTATTTAATGTTTTCAATAAGACATTATAACAACATCCCCAAAAGATCAGACTTTTATATTATCACAAAGATTTGTAAGTTTGTATGTGTAATGCTCTGACCTTATCTCAGTTATGCATGCTAGTCGTATTTAATGTTTTTAGTTAGACATTAGAATGTTATCACCTACGACATAATATAATATGTTTTCGTTTTCTGAAAAAAAAATCTGAGACGTGATATTATTATACATAGGTAAAAAAGTACGGAATTCAGATACAGAGTAAAAGAGAGACTTTTTAACAGTAACCACTACTTCATTAAAAGAATTTGCCGATGCTCGTTCGTTGCTAATGTGGTAAATTAGACACTGCATGCACCAATGATTAGTGATATCCTTCTTCTCACCCTTGACAAAGATCATGATGGTCGGGATGCTTCTAACACCATACACATTATGGTGCCCAAAAAGTCCACAAACACAGGCTCATCAGCCTTGAAAACAAGAGACTCCTTGAATCGTTGACCACTGGAACTGCATGGATCATATAGCAAAAACAAACAACATTAATGGACATATTAAATGTTGACGCTCCGTCTCGAAACCATAATCAACGGAAGACGACATTGTTTTTTGTTGGTCTTAGTTTTCTCTCTCTCTATTTCTCTCAGGAAATGTGTAGACACTGTTTGCTGCTACTGTTCATATATAAGGAGTGTTGAGCGGTGTGGGTGCCAGCATACTATAGCCGGTGGGCGTACTTTAGCCAGCGCATTTTTAGTAGTGCCTAGAGTTTAATATGTGTGTAATGTCCATTCATTAATGCAGGATTTTCAATTACTAATAACAATTACCTGAGATTTTGGCCTGTGGGTGTCGCTGTGGTTGTGGTTACGTCGCCGTGAACAAACTCTATTGGTGTGGGTGTCGTTGTGCCAGAAAGTAAAAACAAATATTGTTTATTAATTTTAGATAGTTTTTCTTTTTTTTTAATAGGAATGGATTTTTTTTTTTTACAAAATTCTCTTTAAAATAAGCATAGATATTACTACAATATGTACATCAAACATAATTTTTTAGTATATGATCACATCTTGTACAGAATTATTATAAAACAAAATCTTTAGAAAATATGTCAATTTTGTTATACATTTCCATTGATTAACTATTAATTTTACTCTTATTTCAAGGTATTTGCAATTGTGAAACTAATGCAAAGTCCTAAGTGATAATTTATGGTTAAAAATCAAAAATTTAGATTCCCATACTTCTCTTAAAAACTAACCTGAATTCATTTTATGGAATTTTAGAAAAATGAGTATTTATATTAAAAAAACTTGAGAATTGTCAAATAGTTGTTATGACAAATAACATTTTGAGAAAATAGTTGCTTCATAAACAAAGCTACCATGTGTTGGATGTTGCCCAACAACAATGTAAAGTATCTAACCCAACGATTAGGTTTTTAGAGATCGAGATACTTGGTGCATATCATTTTTAATTAATTGTGATGATGAAGGTTAGAAGCAAGACAACACCGAGATAGATTCAATTCTCTTTAATCACATATGTAAATAAAATAAGAAATGATATATGGAAAGAATATTGAGATCATGTGAGAATATATATAGAAGAAGCATACTTGATTAATTTGATTTTCTTGAATTACCGGTTAGAGGCTTAGATATTTTTGGAAATGATTATTTGGAATATTCTCTTTAAATTTTTTTTTTTTTTTTGTCAACATTCTCTTTAAAATTTTTGAAAATAATATATTCTAGTAATAAAATATTTTAAAAATAAATTAAAGTTACACCTACTATTTAATTTGTAACCAATAATATTGTTTATAAAATAATGTTATTAAACTAAAAGCTCTAAGCCCATTGAGCCTTCGTGTCGTTAAAGCCTCATGTCTATTCAAATAACCCGTTTTCTAATAATTTATTACACTACACGATGACGATGCGATGCGTTTATATGGCCGGTGCTACTAGATTTGCAACTCAAATTAGGTGACTACTAAAATAGCAAAACCACTTATCATAAGCATCATACGAATTCTTGTTGATGAACCCCCAAAGAATTTATATCATATAACTCCTGATTTGAATTTTGAATCATGTTATTATGAAGTGACATTTTTAATAACGATATTTTTATTTATCTCCAATGGACGTATTCTCAGTTCTTCTCCCTACAAGATTGTGAGAAACCGAGGGTAAAAGATGATTTCTAATCACGATTAAAGAAAACTGGTTCGGGTTGGGACCTAACCGGTTCGATTCAATTTAAAATAAACATTATTAGTTTCGGTCCGTGTGCGTCAACGCAGAATGCAGATGGGGTTAGTTACTTCTTTCGAACACATCTCTTGCTTTTTTAAAAAAAAATCTCTAATTCGATTTGTTTCATATTGACTAACTAAATGTGTTTGCTTGGTTGGTTTATTTATCGAGTAGGTGGAGAATGCAGATCGTTTGGTTAAATGTTTGCCATAAAATGGTAAACATTTAAACTTCTTTTGGATTAACTAACAAAACTATTTTGTGGATTTCTATGAGCCAAAGCTAACCGAGAGCCCACTTTTCCAGCTATATTTTTGTGACTGATCTGCCATAAGACAACTTGTGTTTATATTTTTTTTGTAAGGAACTGCTATCAGATACCCAATCCAAGAAAGGTTAATGCGACAAGAGGCCAAAAAAGTTACTTGAGAATATGGTCAAAATGGACAGTATGAAGACGCAACGGAACAGTTCTATGAAGAGACTACTATTTCGAGCATGACACTGACAGGTGACAACTAGGGATACACAGAAGAGTACTTATGACGAGGAGAGTTAATAACCACACTACTGTCGCACAGTGACATTAGGGGCTCACAAAAATAACTCAGAAGAACAAAGTTTTTCAGTTATAACTCAACAGGTTAGTTTACTAATTACTAGTTGCTATACAATTTAACTCGTTCTTTTGACAGTAATCATGCTTGTCAAATGACTTAGTTTAAGGGGAGGGAGAGTTAGAAAAAATAGGACAAGTATTCTAATGGTTCTTGTCTAGTTTGTGGTTTTCTGAATTACTATTAGTTTGTTTTGTTGTTGTTGTTGTTGTTATAAAGGGCTTAGCAATCAGTTTCGCAATCAGGAAACTATTGGAAACGGAAATAAAGTATTCTTTGTCAGTTTTTTGGTCTTATATGTGGACTTTCATGTGCACTTGCTATCTGGTCCTCTTTTCTTCACTTATTTACTAGTAGTGTGCGACTAAAATATATTGTTCATACTTAATTTCAAAACGTTCAAGATATTATCATATGCTGACTTTGAAGAATCTATTATTTATTATTTGATATGTTTAACAAGTATGAATCCATGTTATGACGTGACGGCGATGATAGCGCAAACTACTAGGCTAGAAATCCCCGGTTATATTAGAAACTAGAAGTCAATGGTTGAATATCATGTGTCAATTAAGAACTATAAATTTGATTAACAAAACAATAATAATCTAATAGATTACAATAGTTGAAACGAATTATGATTTCATTTTAATTCAGTACAAGACGGTAAGTGGGAAAATATGATGAATACTATATACAGTATAAAATATTTCCAAAGCTTTAGAAGACTTATTTTTGAACAAACAAAAATATCGTCGCAGTCAAAAAGTCGTTGAAACTGAGAGTTTCAAAGTTTGAATGAATAAATTATGCACTCTTCAACTAATGACGATCGAGTATTTGGTTGTATCACAAAAGATAGTTAAAGTGATTCCTTTAATTATCCGATAGCTTTCCGTTACATAGAGTTTGGCACTCATATATGCTATTCCTAATTCTTAGCTACGAAGACGAAGACGAAGAAGACAATAAGTTTTGTTTGGTGCGGTGGCTAATAAACGAATTACTACTACAATTATCGAAAGTATAGGGCAAATTACGTGACCACAGTCATCATCTTCTCTAATGCCCATAATCAAATTTTTTTTTTGGCTGATAAAACTTTTTGGGATTAATCAATTACGTACCAACCACCGGAAAATACAAAACAAAAATTGATAACCTCAGAAACATGGAAGAGGGTCCTATATTGATTAATGTGAATATACCCTTCCAAGACAACGTACTAAAGACTTCAGATCGATGGTAGAGTAAGTCTTCGGTGATGTGAAGTGAAACCAACCATGTTCGAAGAATCAAATTATTAAGTCATTTTGTTTTTTTCTCCAAGAATCAAAGTCATTCGGTGTGGACCATTTTCACAACTCTTCAAAATCTGTATATTACTTACAAGATTCTGTTCTTTTCAGTTTTGCTTTTGTACATTAATTTCTAAAGTTTCAACAAAAATCATTTGGTTGTATATTAATATATAAATTAGTACATATTTTAAAGATATTAAGCAGTAAATCATCTTGTTGTGATACGTTGACAAAGTCAAGAAGTTATCGTGGTGTTTGTCTGTATTCTGACGAGTTATACGAAAATATTTTGTTTTGAGGCTACAAATGATCAATTGATTAGCTCATAAATAAATTAATATATGATGGTGAAGTATATATATTATTGAGGGGATAACATCTTTTTTATTGGTAGATAATGTCTCTCAAATCAAATCTTGTACTTCTTTTCTTGTGGAAAGTTTTTTTAGCATATTAGATGAGATCCACAGAAACAAATATCTACAAATCATAAAAGCTATATACTTTAATTATGCTAAATGCTAAATAGTAAAATCCACGGCTACAAAAACTAAAGAAGTTAGAAACTCCGGAGTTTTGGGGAAAACAAAATTCGTGACTTTTTTTGTGCTCTTCCCGTTTGGACAAGATAGTTATTTTATCTGTTTAATTATTTTTGGTATGTTTTTCGTGATTTAGTTCCAAAGTGTTTGTAACAAAACTATATAATTCATGCCATATCAAAGGTAGCAACTACCAAACATTTTGGCTTTGGTTTATTAAGACTGACTGCGAGTATGCTATTACTATGACTATTGCAATATCTTTTCTAAAACTTTTGATGCGTACACCCAAAGGTAACAATTTGGATATAATTAATTAAAATAATACGTAAGACATGTTAAAAGTCCGAAAATGAGAAAACTATGGAAAGGAAACAGGGAAGATAGAGTCATAATATCGACATAATCAGACGTTTGAGTCGGTTGACTTCACATGTGCTTAAGCAAAAAGAGACTAGTCAACTTGTGTTAGAGATAGTTCCGTACCTTTTATGTCGACATTTTCTCGACATAATTTTAAGGAGAAAAGAGTTTAAAAGCTCTTTCTTTATTTCAATGTTTATTAGAGATAAAATTTTATTTTAATTATTTCACGAGAAAAACAGTTTCATAGTTACACGTAGCATGTATGGACTGAACGTAAGCTTTTTCATACTTTTAAAAATCTAATCCCTAAAGATTCGTTTTCTCTTTTATTTTCATTCCTTAAAGTAGCTCTCAACTATTTGTAGTTTTTGTACAAAGGCTGAGAAAATTAAAACAATATGTTCGATGACCGTCTACACCTTTTTTATTATTATTATCATAAAAAAAAAACACTATTTGTTGTTTTAGAATCTTATATAAAAAATAAAAAAAAATTATTACACATATCACATGGGCCATTTGGATTGATGACTCAATGATTGCGGATTCTCGATTATTTTATTTGTGTATGAATGGAGTTAAAAAAAAAAAAAAAATGATACTTAGCAAAAAAAAGTTCTGCTGTAAATTCAATGTTAGTGAATCGTTATTATCAATTTAAAATTAATCATGAAATAGATGATTACATGTTCATTCGTTTTTATTAAAATTTAATTTTAAGGGACAAATAAATATGTACCTATTTTTTGTCTTTTCTTCTTAAAATTATGGAGTTAATCTTGTTTTGAGTTCCCACAGAACCAAAAAGCAATAAATAAGTAAAGCAAAACACACAAATATTGATAATATATAAATGCCATATAATAAATAAGTCTTCGATTAGAATATCACCTGTTAAAATATATATAGACGACACACACACTTTGAGATGTAAACGACGATCACTCCAATCTCCACCCGTATTTTGTCCTTTCAATTCTTCTCGTCAGATTCACTGATTCAGTACTCAAACCACTTTGCAAAACCCTAATCGCTAAGATGAGAATCACACGTAACGTCAAGCTCTTACTCTTCTTCCTCTTCATCTCCCTCTTCCTCATCGCTGTATCCGCTGGCGAGTCAAAATGCAAGTGTTCACACGAAGACGAGGAAGAAAACAAAGCCGGAGCTAACAAATACAAGATCGCCGCCATACCTTCCGTTCTCGTCGCCGGAATTATCGGCGTTCTGTTCCCGTTACTCGGAAAATTCTTCCCGTCTCTGAGACCGGAGACGACTTTCTTCTTCGTGACGAAAGCCTTCGCCGCCGGCGTTATTCTCGCGACGGGGTTTATGCATGTGTTACCGGAAGGTTACGAGAAGCTGACGTCACCGTGTCTGAAAGGAGAAGCTTGGGAGTTTCCGTTCACGGGGTTTATCGCAATGGTCGCAGCGATTCTGACTCTCTCCGTTGATTCATTTGCGACGTCGTATTTTCATAGATTACATTTCAAGACGTCCAAGAAGATTGGTGACGGTGAAGAACAACGCGTTGACGGTGACGGTGGCGGTGGAGAGGATCTTGGGTTGCACGTGCATGCTCATGGTCACACGCACGGGATTGTTGGCGTGGAATCTGGTGATTCCGAGGTTCAGCTTCACCGGACTCGAGTTGTGGCTCAGGTATTTAATTAATTCAATTAATTACTTTAATTTACCTCTATTTTATTTTTATTTTCTTAACTTTTTTATAGAAAAAACAAAACATATGTCACTGAATTTTCATTTAGCTACTTGTTTTTTTGTCGTAATTTTGGGTAGTTTTGTCGACAACTTCCGTTTAGAATTTGTACATATAATTATATATACTTCGTGATATACTCGTCGGGTATGACATGGTAACTGATTATTTAGAATCTAAGTACATATTATTTACAAAAATAAATATCGTAAATTTGTTACATAGATTTGTTTATCCAATCTTGTTACAAGAGATTTATAGTAGTATATATTTCTCTTTTACAATATCCATCTATTATACACAGTTTTTCTATTTATGTTTATAAAAAAGTATACTACTACTACTCTATTAGTAGTAATTAATAGGTGCATGGATTTTGGTCCATGCGGGTAACATATTCTTTCGGAGAAATCTGACCACATATTCTGGTCCCCCGATAGATAAAGCCTGAAAAAATCAACTCTCACTCTTTAATATAGTAATTTATTCCAAAAAGTAACTGTTAATACGGTTTGTACCCTTTAATATAAAGTTTACCGTAAAAAGTGAGTCAATTGTTGGGAAGCCTAAAGTTAGATCAAAGATGCAATCTTTTCGTGTGTATGTAACTAAGCATAAAAGTATGAGATACAATTATAGATGATGGGTCCATATATGAGTTTGCTTCCCTTTTCATCACCTTCTTTACGTAATTTTTAGCATGAAGATTCCAATATAGATTCCTAATTCCTTTTATGTAAAAGGTGAAGCTAACAACTACTATTAAATTTATAATAATAGTTTATTAAAAAATGTATAGGTGTTGGAAGTGGGAATAATAGTACACTCAGTGGTAATAGGAATATCACTTGGGGCATCACAAAGTCCAGACACTGCCAAAGCTCTCTTTGCTGCTTTAATGTTTCATCAATGCTTCGAAGGTCTTGGTCTCGGTGGTTGCATCGCCCAGGTAAACTATTCTCTTATCTTCGCTTTTCATTTTTTATTTTCACAATTCTTTTTCTATTTGCTATATAGAAGAATCATAGGATAAATATAAGGTGTATATATATGTAGTATTCCTTGATATTATCTACTGAATTTTACATAAAATGTGTGTCGTCCATCTTTTCGGCTTTTTTTGACTTATTGCGAACTATACAAACAGCGTTTCAATTTTCAACTCTTGGCTTACACACACATCTGACTTTCTTCATTTACATATTTATATAATCCCAAGGAAACAAACTTTAAAATGTATAATATTTTGATGCAGGAGTTGAATCTTTGTAGCTTTAATGGTGCTCTGGAAACATGTTTCACAAAATTTATTTGTTTTGTCAGACATTTGACTTTTCTTGGGGCGAAAAATCAAACATTTTGACATGATGAGATAAATAATCTTAGAAATACAACTTGGAGTAGTAATCATAAGCATATCTAAAAGAATTTCATGTTTCATTAGTAACATATGTTTCTTCTAAACCGACATCTATGCATAATCATTTGGTTGTTTAAATTGACTATTTGATCAATTGTGTATCTCTGATCATAATTTGAATTCTCATATGTATATTGCAGGGAAATTTCAATTCTATGTCAATTACAATAATGTCGATATTTTTCTCTGTAACGACGCCGGTGGGAATAGCGGTCGGAATGGTAATTTCAAACTCTTATAATGAGTCGAGCCCAACGGCTCTGATCGTGCAGGGAGTCCTTAACGCAGCATCTGCGGGAATCCTCATCTATATGTCTCTCGTAGACTTTCTCGCAGCAGACTTTATGCACCCAAAGATGCAATCTAACACTGGACTTCAAATCATGGCCCATATCTCTCTTCTTGTTGGAGCCGGGATTATGTCACTTTTAGCTAAATGGGCTTAGAACCAATCGCCTGCCAATTAATATACGTACAGCTTGTTATGCAAATGATGATATATAAATTATGGTACAAATTGCAAATGTTCACTTATAGTTCATAGTCTTGTTTATACAGATTATAAAAAGTTACTTATTTTATGACATAAGTTGGTTTAAAATTTTATTGTTTCATATTTCTCAATTTTGGTTTATTAGTTGAAGAGAACATTCTAAAGTGTATTAGCAAAATGTATGGTAACAGATATATATATATATTTTTTACAACGAAATACGGAAATAGGAAAAGTGGAAATCTATATATTATGGAATGTAAATTTCATATTAATCATTTTGACTAAAATAAAGAAATTAATGATGGAGGTTACAGTTGTCAAAATCTGATATTTAATAATAACAGTTGGCCGAAGTAAATACAACGAAAACGTTGACTGGTTGTTGACAAAATGTACGTTGACTATTTTTAGAATATAATCAACTTATAAAAATACTTTCTCTAGATTGTAAATATTTGACACACAAGTCGAAGGAGATTAGCTTATTCATTTTTCCATTTTAAGAACAAAGAAATATATATAGGTTATACAAACTTAATTAATTACAATCCATGACAAAGGAAAAAAGCATAAAATAGCATATCTTTTTTTTTTTTTTTTTAAATATATTTTATATGGTGCCTAGTTAGATGACAAATCTTTAAATATGATGTAGAGATATTAACATTACTAATTTAGCAATCATTTAATTTAATCACGATGGATATATTCTAAAAAGAAATCATTATCCTTAAATCGCAATGGATAACGTCAGACCCAAAAAAGGAAAAACAAGATTTGTTGCAGAAACTATAATATATAATTCTAGTAATTGACTGATAAATATTACACAGTTAGAGATAGTTCAACAAACACGAGACCTTGGATTAAAAAAGCCAAAAACTAAAAACGTTTTTTAGTTGAAAAATATTACAAAAATATGTTTTTGTCTCTAATTCGTCAGTGTTATCGTTCATCTTCGGCAGATAGAGATGATAGATCATCATCATCAACGTCTTCTTCTTCTTCTTCTTCTTCTTCTTCTTCTTCTTCTTCTTCTACTTACATCATGATTGACACGCATGCGCGTATGACGAGGATGAATATCTCTCGAAGAGTGAACCGTCAGGCGCCGCTTTGGTTAGAGCGGAGAAGGATCAAACGGTGGCGGCCGACTCTTTCTGCTATCTCGGAAGACGCATCATCAACCCCCGTCGTCTTCGCTAGGGAGACTAATCGTTCGTTTGGAAATTTTTTAGCCAGAGAAACGGCGTCGGTCTCCCGCAGAGATCGTACGACACTGAAGAGAGCCTGGTAACTTTTTTTTTTTTTATCATTTTCTGTGTTTTTACTATCATGGAGATTTATACAATGCCATTGTTTTTAGTTATAGCTTTTCAAATTGAGATTTTTATTGCAACAGTAATAGTTTTTTTTTAGAGATTGATTTTTTTTTTTTAATTATCAGATAATTTAGGGATTAATAGGAAGTGGACTAATTATTTAACTTACCACAGGATTGATTACAGGAGTAATGCATTTTTTTGTTTCTTGAATGCAGGAGAGACACAATGATGTACCGTATAGCATCACCTGGTTTCGCTCCTTCTCCGTTCATGTATTGAAAGTGTCAAGTGTGTGTGTATTCATTCTTGTTTTAGTTATTTTTCTTACATAGAACCTCCGTAACTCGAGAGAGAATTTATATAATTCTTGTAGTTGCTTTATTAAAACTACACCGTTTTATATTTACCAGAGCGATATAAACAATTTATAACGTTCAAGTTACATGGCGTTAAAAGTTTAGAGGATTTACCAAGTCTTAACACAGATTCCGATTTTTTTTTTTTTTTAATTTAAATGTTATACATTAATCCAAGTTGATTTTGCCCCAAAAACAATAGTTGAAATCGATCTCCTAACGATAAATATCTTATTTTGCACATCGATCTCCTAACGATAGACGATAGATGTCTTATTTTGTGTGTTCCGATTTTGGGGATTTCATGCGGATGATTTGAGATTATGAGGTATGTATATATACATATATCTAAATGTTGCATTTACAAAGATATGTCGCACTAAGTTTCGCGAAATATATAATGCATGCAGATCCGTAGGGTCTTTTCCTGCTGGTATAATTCTTCATTCATTCTATGGTTCAGCTGAAGTTGTTCCTAAACTCGCTGAGTTTGGTGCATACTTCTCCTTTTCTGATTGGCTCACTTACATATTTATGAGAAAATGCAAAGATGACTTTGAAATCGGTTTGTTTCCTTCCCTCTGTATCAAAAGTATTTCGCCTAAAAATGTCTTTTTTGCTTATGGCGGCTGCTGTTGTTGTTATGGTACCGTTTTCCCGCCGAGAAAGCATACGTTTTTGTCTTTGCCCGTCAGATCTTTCAATTCTCCCAATTGGCTTTTATCGATCGATGATCATTCCCAGTTAATACCTCCCATGGGTCTGGGCACTACCTGGGTATTCCTTAGTCCTTAGTCCATGTGCAATGAGGTTTCTCATCCATATTCTCACCAACATTACAAGTAAAAATAATAAACAAGTGGAGAGAAAAGAGAGAATTGTCTTACATCAGAGAAACCATAATAAACTTGGTGAGAAACTTAGTGAGGGTATTGAATTTAACATTTTAAGGATTTTGAAAGATTTTAATATTTTGAAATTTTGCAAGATTTGAAGAGTTTTTAGAAGAATTGATTATTATTATTTTTTTTAAAGTAAATGAAATATGATTATGTAAGATTTTATTATAAACTTTGGGTGATTTTAGAATATTTCACTACACAAAAAAGGAGAATTTGACTCCACCAGAAGACCTGCTCTGCCATAGAGATCAACCATACAAGAAAAGTGTAGAAGACAAGGACGTATACCATATTCAAACTCGATCTTCATAAACAGCTTATGGCCTTCATGGACTAACTTGGAATGACTGCAGGCCGATAGAACTGCAACCATAGTTACATGGTCATGTTTAATATCGGAACTGATTATCTCTTGAACAAGGCCAATGCAACTCTACCTTCACCCTGAATTCTGTATCCATCTATCAAGGACGTGTATGTTACTTCGTCTCTTTCGCTCTCATAAAGTTAGATACTTGCTTTGCAGCTACAATTTTTCTCGATTTTGCATAAACATCGACAAGGGAGTTCCAAAGCATTGCAAGGGAGTTCAATCCCATCATAAAAACTGCGAATTGCAAAACCATTAATCTCTTTCCCGTGTCATATTGCTCCTACGAGTGAGCAAGCCTTCAAACCAATAATCACAGCCACGGGATCTAAGCTCGTTGGGAAATGACTCTTTGCTCACCATTCTCTTGTAAGCAGAAACAACGTCCTCAAATAGCTTGTTTTTGGCATACGGAGAGATGAGTACATTCCAAGGCAAGGGATGCAAAATGTGTGAGTTCTTATTAATCGAATGAGCTTCACTGTGTTGATTAAAAGCAGAGTAAAAAGCAACCAGCTTTGGAACCAAAGCAGAGTGGTATTCAACACCCGATGTAACACAGTGAGCGTGAACTTGCAGCCCTGGCAGAAATGCACAAACATCAATACAGGCGGATAAGAGGGAAGTCGCGGAGTGCAGAACAAGGTCATCTGAAACTGGACATGAATAAGATTGAAGACAAAGAAGAGAAAAGGTTTTGAAAGCATCGTGCAAATGACCGCGGCTGGCCAAATGTTCAACAGATTTCAAAAGAAATTGCATCTGTGTAACAACATCATGCACAGTGCGGCATATTCAAGCTTCAACATCATGCACAGTGCGGCAAATCAGCAGATCAAGAGAGCCAAATCTTTCTTTTTGCCTTTACATTTTTTCTAGCGTGAGTGATTTTGGAGAGAGAGAGATGAAGAAGAAGAACAAGTAAGTGAAAAAAGAAAAACCAAATTACCTGTGTGTGGTCTCTCTGCACTCTGCAGTCATCCTTTTCTCTCAATTTTGATTTCGCAGGAAAATATTTGTTTGAGGTAAGTTGTGATAGTTTTTCTTTTTGAAATCCATCAAAATTCCAGCTACAAGGGTATGATTTCATCATTCATATTTTTCAACTAAAAAACAACATAAAATCTCTTAAAATCATTCAAAATAACATTTAAAAAAAAAAGTTATGATGTTTTGAATAACAGTAGATTTCAAGTAAGTTTTATTAATTATTGATTGAATAACAAGAGATTGTGTATTATTTTAAATGATTTTATATGAATGTCAAATTGAATAACATTGGATTTTGAAAGATTTTTAAAAATCATCAATTGAATAACAAATGATTTTAAGAATACTTTAAAATCTTTTAAAATGTTAGATTCAATACCCCTCTTAGCTCACATATGACATTATTCTATTGGTTATGTATTATTATTATTTTTTAAAATTTTAAAACAAATATTAAATTATTTTAAATCTATTAAGATAATATATTACCACTTCATCTTTTTTTTTTTTCAAGATAATGCTTTTAATTAAAATCACTTTTTAATATCACAATTTTTAAAAAAATAGTTAAAATTTTGGATTGATTTTGTGTAACTCTATCTTCTATGACTATTGTTTTGTAGATATACAGTCTTGTAATTTATTATATCTATTTATCTTATTTCTGTTAGAGTCTTATAATATAACTTATCATTTAATCCACATGTCATATTACTAGATAAAGCATATTCGAAATTATGTAATAAGATATATAAAAAAAAAGGTTACTTTATAGACCATTTCTATTTCTTTCTTGTTTGCCATATATGTAAAACATGAATCTTCTGGTTTTCATTTTAATGTTTTATATGAACATATTTATCTAGCTATACTACTGATATATAGATAGGAACGACCAAAATTTATCATTTAGCTAAAATCTAATCCAACTCTAGCCTTTATATATTAATCCATTTATCTCATAAAAAGAAGTACTATTCTCGCTCCCTTCACACAAGATTCTCAATTTCACAAATAACCTTTTGTCCTTTCAACTTCTTAAAAAAAAAAAAAAAAAAAAAAAAACAAGACAAAAAAATTATATAATAGAAAATGGTAGAGAGAAACAAAACGAAGACGAAAGGATGCTTCTACGTTACAATAGTAGTTTACATTGTTTTGATCGTGGGCTTAGACATCGTCGCTGGTTACGTCGGATTACAAGCCGATGTTGCCCAACAAGATGTAAATATGTGTCTTTTTTTTTTTTTTTTGGTCAAAGATGTAAATATGTGTCTATCATATATTATATAGTCAACAAATGGTGATGATGATGATTATATATATTTTGTTTTTGGTATGTGGCAGGTGAAGCACAATAGGGTGTGGATGGTCGAGTGTAAAGCTCCAAGCAAAAGAGCTTTTGTGTTAGGGATTATAGCAATATCATGTTTGGCAGCAGCTCATGTCATTGCCAATGTGATCGGATGCTCTACCTCCAATCTATTACCAACAGTAGGCGTCGGCGTCGGTGCCATAACTAAGCCGATCGCTACACAGTTCTACATAATATGCCTTGTTCTCAACTGGTAATAATTTTTAACACTCCTAAAACTCAGAATAGATGTCATGCATGAGAAAAGGGAAAGTTAATAGATTTGCTGTAATCATATATATAGTTTAGAGAGATATCATGAAATACATACCACTAAATATCATTACGTTTTCAGAAATATAAAAAATACATTTTTAAAAGTTTACAAAGCCTTCTTAATAAAGGTTTCACAAAAAGAACAAAGCCTTCTTAAAAATGATCATTCAAATGATGTATAAAAGTAATATTCGTAAGCTTAGGAAGATTTTCATAAACTTTCCTAATCATTTTACTACAAAAAAAAATAATAATAATAAGAAACGAAATATTTATTAGAATGCATTTTAAAGATATTATATCAATTTACCACAAAATTAATAACCTGAAAATTATTTAGTTAATAAGTCCAGAAACAAATATGTCAATAGTTATGCATTTGATTGAGAAAATTAATCAAAAAGTGTAATCAGTATTTAATCATTACACAAGGTTGTTTCAAGATTAAACATTTTTATAGCGTATTCAACCCAGTTACATTTGTTAAAAGCTCTTGACTGAATGAAATATGAATATGATGGTTTAAAATTTGAGACAATGTTGGTTGAGAACAGGGTCGTAGGAATCGCTGGAGGGGTGTTACTTGCGATGGGGATATGGTCGAACAGAGAGTCAAGACCAAAGTGTGGATTCACAAACAAATATTTTCTATCTTTTGGAGCCAAAGTGTGTTTCGCCCATGCCATTGCCTCTGTCATTTATTACGTATCGTCTGTCGTAGCTAAAAAATGTTGAAGTAAATTTGTGAATTGGTCGTATATATATCGATCATAGACTTTCGCAATTCCGTTTCTTTTGTAAAGAAATCCAAATCTCTTTCTTATTTTATAATAATTAGTGTAACAAAGATAACAGAAGCTAGATAACTTAAATAAGATGTTCAGAATTCTGTGAATACTTGTGATTGTCGTATTAGTTAGGCCCTGTTAGGAAAGTTAGTCGCTGTGACAGCGACTGTTCTTCATAAAATTACTTTCAGATCTTCTTTATCTCTTCTTCATCTCCTCCATTTTCTGTCGCAGCGATCTCAACCCAAAGCTTTTGTTTGAAAGAGCGATAGTCGCTCATTTTTATCAGTTTACAGATAGGCAAAACCAAATCAAACTGCCATTGACAAAACAATTCAGATCTGTATTTTTCTTATTGTTTCTTCTCTGTACGACCCAATCACGTAGACATATATATAGTGAAATTTCACGTGGAAACTGTTAAATAAAGTGTAAATTTTGAATTTTGGTGAAATTGGTGAAATTTTCTTCAAAAATGATTTATGAATTAAGCTAGAAGGGAATTACAAGAGATGGATAAAGATGAAAAAGAAGGATAAAACTTTAGTTGCCCCAAAAAAAAAAGAGAGGATAAAACGTTATAATTGTGAGATTCAAAACTGATTAATTATATTTAGACTCGAAAATTAAAGATCTATCTAACAAATCTTATTATAATTAAATTCAAAACTTGAAAAATCGAAATTTTCGCAGATAGATTCGCTTTTTCCGTCATATACAAAAAGTTTTTCCATTTAATTATCCTATATGGCATCCAAAAACCCTAGCATGCAAAACTGAACATCCCGATGAATATGCATTCATACAATATTGACATCATTATTTACCACGTGTAACAGTAACCTTTAGTATAAATTAAGTTACAGAAGCTGTAGTAGATCTCAAAACTATAATGTGTTTCTTTCAAACGTAGAGATCTCAAAATCTCATACCGTTCGTATCCTTTTTTGTTTTTTTTTGTTTTGTTTTTTAATTAAGTGCAAATATGGGATCACCATCGTGTGATCATTTGGCTAGGCTTTGTCTTCCATGTGACTGGAAGTTACACTATGAGACTGTGAAAAATCAAAATGAGTCGCGGATTCCATTGTGTAACAATTGCGTTTCCGATACCGCGGTTGTCCAGTGCCTTGATAAAGGGTTGAGCCTATGCCAAACATGCGTTTTAAACCCTAATATCTTCTCACGTGTTTTTCTTCTTCAAAACGGTTCTAATTATAAATCGGCATATAATTGTCTTGATTTTGATTCCTCTTCCTCGTCTTGTTCATCTTCTTTTGTTGATCGCAATTGGCCACTGTCCGGCCACGGTTCCTTACCTCTCTTTAACGAGGACTCGTCATCATCTTTTGAATTCTTTCAAAGAAATGAAAATTATACAAAGAATAGTTATAGTGATCAACAAGTGCCGATGCTTCGGCCCGGTTTTTTGGACATTCCTAAGGTAGTATACACTAACAATTTTGTTGTCTTTTTTAAAGAGGGTTCTTATATGATTATGATGTTTTATTTAATTTGTATCTTTGTTTAGCTCTATTCATGCAATTCTTGTGTGTCACTTTACGCAGGATAGTTCATACTCAGGCTTCAATGGTTACGAAACTAAAGAAAATATAGAAAATGTTTTGCTGAACGGTTTTGATGGCGACGAAGCAGTATTAAAAGAATATAACCCCAATGAAGATTTGATCCTAACTGATCAACTAATCGATGAATTAACGAAGCACAATCCAGAGACCACGTCGACCAAGGTATTAAACAAACATCTATGATCAATTCTGTCGGTTTTATTAACTTCATTGTCGACTTATTATTTTTTGTTTTTATAGATTATATCATCTTCATCATCGGGTATGTCATCGGTAATACATAAAGATTTCAACATTGAAGCTTTGGCTAATGCAAGCTCTCAAGATTACTATATAAATCAAATGATTGGTTCAAAAGCAAAGGAAGAGACCAATAATCTTCCAATATTCCCTAACGCTCTTGTTCAACTTGACTGTGAACAATCGCAGTTGGTTTTAACCGGTGAGATGTTACCATGGGAGAATCAAATACCTGTTGAAAGATATACTCCGGAAGCTCGAGAAGAGGCCAAGAAGAGATATTTCGAAAAGAAGAAGAAACGCAAGTAGGTATTATATCTCATGAAATATTTAAGATAACTCTATGCCAATTGTATACGTACTTACAAGTTCAAATTAATAACAAAATGCAGGTTTGGGAAGCAAATTAGATATGAATCTCGAAAATCTACAGCTGATACTAAGAGACGAATGAAAGGAAGATTTACAAAAGCTGGTGCAGCGTATGATTATGACCCATGCACAAACTAATTATATTAAGAAAGGGACTAATAAAATCATGAGCTAATAACAAACCAAGCTCAACTTTGAGACACCAATAAGTAAAATAAAGAGATGTTTGCAATCATATGACCATCATCACATCTTTTTGGTAGTACACTGTTCCCGTCCATAATGTTTATCCACGAAGGGTGTGTTGTTGTTAGTGGTTCTGTCTAGTTGGTCGACATATCTAAATTCAGCCGGATATGCACACGCTTGAAGACTGCGAAAGTCACTGAGAGGTCAAAAACGATCTCGACTAGTATTTATTCACTGAGAGGTCAAAAAACGATCTCGACTAGTATTTATTCGATTCTAGAGATTATTTCAGAGTTTCTATTATTTCTTTCTTTTAATAAAATTAAATTAAAGGACTTCTTAGGAAGAATATTGTTATCAATTATGAACCATGTGCTAATGCGTCGTGGTCGATAGCGCTAACTTGCTTGTTGAGCTCAAAAATGATCTAGATATAGGTTCAGTTTGTGTTGGAGTTGGTTATCAAAGACTTAAACTACATTATACTTTGTTATTATAAATCGATATATGGATGTAGAATATTGTTAAGCAGATAATAGTCGATTGGAATAAGAATCAAGACGGAAAAAAAAAAAGAAAAAAAAACAGGGGAGTATCCACGTACGTGAGTCAATAGTAGTATATTGACGACGTCTTTTACAAATTAAAGATATGTATTCATGGCATTTTTCACTTTTCCTAACAAGTTCTTTAATCATTTTTCACGAAAGAAAATTAAACCATGTCTTAGAAATATATAAATATAATGGCTCGGATCTTGTGACACTGCACATGTTGTGGGCAGCAAAATTTACGTTACTAAACGTTGCTTTTCATAACTTCTCAATATTTAATTGTGTAAAGTATGTACATATACTATGCGCTTACATTTAACAAGCACAATATATAATAAAATAAAAAGCAAGCCTTATTGAACTAGTCGGATTTGTAATCTTACAATTGACTCAAATAAAATTAGAAACGAGATCTAGGTACCCAATTACTAATCATTAATTTAATCTATATGTTTGTTAACTAACATATCATAAGAAATAGAGTATGTATCTTGTTGTGACCAAAAACAGGGAAAAAATCTATTATCATGCATGACCAAAAACAAATAACAAACTCTACTGTATATTTTTATTAAATAAAAAGGCCTCTATTGTTAATAAAAATCTCTTTCTTGTTAAATAACAAAAAAAAAAAAAAGAGTCTCTTTTGTTAAATATAAAATCTGTATTGTTGTATGGAATTTAAATTTATTTGTGAATAATTTGACACGCGTCAAGTAATAAATCCATTACCCAAAATAAAATCATTTCCAGTTAAGATGTGCATTACTTTAAATTGAGAAAATTGACAAAGTGGAGAAACAACTAACGTATGAGTCCATAAAGACTCCAACACTCTCCAATTAGATTTTCTAAATACGACTAATTTAATAAACTCTTTCTTTATTTAATTACGCCTAAGCTTCCGTGCCTAATCACAACTAGTTAGGCACCATTAACTCCTTTAGTCCTTACACTAAAACCATTTTTTAACATGACTCCATTACTCTCCCTCTAATCAACCTTCCTCCTCCGCCGCCGCTACGGCCTATACCCACCGTGACCACCACTATAATTTAGTATACCCACCGTCCTATCATATTCTATTTTAAGATCTTACCTTTCCCATATTATATATATATATATATATATATATAGGTAATATACCAAAATTTATCCTTGTTCATAGATATCTTGTCTCTGTCGAACCGTAAAGAAATGTGTCTTCCATTTCGACCCGTATCCAAAACCCATTCTTTCTCTTCTTCTTCTTCCACTATCGCGACGCGTATGATAAATTGCATACTACTTTTCGCATTCATTTTCTTGGTCTACCTCCTCATCTCGGCCTCAAGGCTTCAATCTAAAAACTCTATACATGCCTACTTCTCATCTTCTGATCAAGATCAATCTAAGAGCCTAACAAAAATCAACCACATCGTCTTTGGGTTAGGATCAAGCACGAACTCGTGGCCTACGCGTAGAGATTACGTTAAGCTTTGGTGGGATGCTCAGAAAATGAGAGGCTGCGTCTTCGTTGACCAACCTTTGTCGTCTTCGGAGAACCACACAGATTCTGATCTCCTTCCTCCGATTTGTATTTCTCAAGATACTTCTCGGTTCAGGTAAATAACTTTAACTTTACTTTCATCATCAATGAAAATAGGTATTGCTTCTTATTAGTTTTAACTTTTAATCAGATACAGTACTATTTATTTGTTGTAACGTCTATTTTTATGTAACGTATATTGATTTTACAAAAATTTAATATACTACAATTATATAATTTTTTGGTTTTCTTGTAATTTGTAAATTCAACTTTATTATTATATAAACAGGTACACTTGGAGAGGTGGTGACAGAAACGCGATCCGAATTGCGCGGTGCGTTCTAGAAACTGTCAGGTTATTCAACGCTTCCACAGAAGAGATAAGATGGTACGTGTTTGGAGACGACGACACAATATTCATCCCTGAAAACCTCGCTCGAACGCTATCCAAATACGACCACACATCATGGTATTACATAGGATCGAACTCAGAGACTTATCATCAGAACACGATATTCGGACACGACATGGCTTTTGGCGGTGGAGGGTTTGCATTAAGCAGCTCATTGGCTACTGTTTTAGCTAGAAACTTTGATTCTTGTATCGAACGGTATCCACATTTGTACGGAGGAGACTCTAGGGTTCATGTTTGTGTGCTCGAGCTTGGAGTTGAATTGTCTCGTGAGCCTGGCTTCCATCAGGTTTTAATTTTTTCTTTCTATTTCAATAGTTATTAGTATTTTTTAAAAAATTATTAAAAATACTATTTTTATTTTTTTTTATTTTAAGCAGTTTGATTTGAAAGGAAATGCATTGGGAATATTGACATCACATTCAACGAGACCGTTGGTGTCACTACACCACATGGCTCACATTGACCCAATCTTTCCAAACTCAACCACTTTCTCCGCCGTCAGCCACCTCTTCTCCGCCGTAGAACTCGACCCTCTCCGTATATTTCAACTCTCCGTTTGCTACGACCGTTGGTACTCTTGGACCATCTCCGTTTCTTGGGGCTATATTGTTCAGGTAATCAGGTTATAATGTTTTTTTATTGGTTTGAGAATTAAGTTGTGTGAATTTGCATGACTCCGGTAATTACCTAATGTTATTATTTTTGTTTCAAATGTTAGATTGATAGTAGGCATTTGTTATTAACGGATGCTTTGCGGGCACAAGAGACGTTCAGGCCGTGGGGACAATCCGGATACACATTCAACACAAGAGAGATTCATCCTGATCCATGCCAAAGACCTGTCACTTTCTACATGCAACATGTTTCTTCTAGTCGCCATAATGGAACCATTGAAAGTGTTTACAAGCAAGCTTATGAGAATTGCACCTACGATCCCATTACATCGCCTCGCAAAATCCAAGAGATTAGAGTGTTTTCAAAAAGACTCGATCTCGATATCAGACAAGTAATTCATTCCATCTTTTTTCTTCTTTTCTTTGAGGGAAAAAAGTACAAATAGTGAGTTGATTATATTTTAGAAATACGTAGTGACTTTTTAAAAATAGCACCATAAATATATAGTATTTCATATAGTTTTTACTACTACTTCCTTACTTTGATATAAGTTTGTTTAATTATCTGAACTAAATTAATTTGCCATTTGGATGTGGTAGTTGAAGGCTCCCAGAAGGCAGTGTTGTGATATATTACCTACTTCTTCCACTGGTGGCAAAGTAATGGAAATTGGACTGCGAGAGTGCAAAGAGGATGAGCTCATCTATATGCATCCCTAGCTATAATTTCACCGTAACTATATATATACACTATACTCTTTCGGGATATTGCCATCCCAAGATTCCCAACCAACCAACGAATTAGTTTTAGTTATTTTATAATATCTATACTCAACATTAATATATATGTTGTTATTGGCTGGTTGCCTTTCAGCTTCTGGGGCTTTAATTTGTAGTTACAAAATTTTGATATATTCATTGGTCGTAATAATTTTCTGGAATATATATGATCATATTAATATGCAACCAAAAATAATGATGGTAAGATATGAATTGTTAAAATTAAAAATCTTATATATTTGTTTGACTGGTAGAAAAGATATTTGAATGGTAGGAGAAGAATAATTGAAATACATCGGAACTGTAATATTCAACAACATAACAATTTCAGAGTGTTCTTTTTAAGGATGACTCAGTCACTCGGCAACTAATAACTAACATATGTTTTCTTTTTAATTTCTCTCATAAAAATTGTTCGGTTTACATGCACTAACTATACGTGGAATCCGGCCCAATTATAATATAAACCAAGTAATTGCGTGAAACCGGGCCCAATTATAAACCGGGAAATTGCGTGGAACCAGGCCGAATCTGGATCCCTGGAAACCGGATATTTAAGTCCAAACCACATTTAAACTACACCGAGAATAAAATGAGATTATTTTTGTGACAAAAATTTAAATCTAGGGTAATTGAAACTGATGAAATGAAAATTAATGTTAAAAATTAGGCTACCTACTTTATAATTCCCCTTAGATTTAAAATACATATAAAGTTTGAGAATGATATTTTACTTCTATCACAAACTAAGAATCCAATTAGATTTCTTTATAATTATTTAGTCTCTCACTTTAACCGCTGTTTCTTTTGTTTTTGTTTTTCTTAAGAAAGAATTTAACCTCCTTTTTTAACATAAGAAAAAACAAAATGCGACCGGATCGACGCGGACCAAAATTTACAAACCCGGTTTACTCGGTTAAAGCATAATTGGAAATTAAAATGATTAATTTAGCGTTAACCTTATAGAGATAGGCTCTGGTGGAGGATTAGACGACTTTCCCACACCGTGATGATACCTTGCCTTCTTTCTTAGACAGTTTTTTTTTTTTTTTTTTTTTTTTAACTCTCTCTGTCTTCGTCCATATTTGCGTGATCTCTCTCAATCTTGTTATCTTCGCCCTCCAGAGGCTCCTCAGAATTTACTAAATCTTGCCATCGCCGATGACGATAGAGCCGACGACGACGCAATCTCCTCCATCTTCGGAGACGGAGGTTCACTCTGGCGAGGACTTCGTTCACATCGACGACCCTAGACCTACCGGCGATATCTCTTTAAGCGACAGCATAGTTAATGTTGAGAAGGATGAACTGCTCGACGAAGAAGCGGCGGCAGAGGAGGAGGGATTTAAAGACTCTGATTCTGTTGTTAGCGGCGGCGATGGAGATGGAATCGGCGGCGGTGATGCCGGCGAGTGTTCATCTGAGACGGTTAAAGGTGAGTTGCCTGATGAATTGGCCCAAAGCGTTGTGATTCTGACGTGCGAGTCCACAGCGGAAGGTGGATCTTGCGATGTCTACTTGGTTGGTACTGCTCATGTTTCAAAGGTATTGGAAATTGAATTAGGATTTTGGTAATTACTGGAATGATTCAGAGATTGCTTGATTTGGAGAAAGCTGAATTATATTAATTGCATGTGAAAGTTTTCAAGAAGATCTATCAAACATTTCTATTAGGGGGGAAATAATGCTGGGACCTGTGTTTTTGGTTGTATCAGAACAATTCCCGAAAATGGAGTTAGTGTTTAAATTTAGCAGCTTCTGGAAAAATATTGCTAAATTCAGCATAATTGGGTTTTGTTTGATTGTATTAGTCAGAAAAAATTAAATGCTTAGCTCTTTGTTGTCAGATTAGACTATGATTCAATCATTCATCATGGAATAATCCAAGTAAACCTTTTCTGGCTTGCAGCAATCCTGTCTTGAAGTCGAAGCAATAATCAGCTTCTTGAAACCAGAGGTTCTTCTCTTTTGAATGCTCATCGAGGACTCAAGTTTGATATTTTCATTATGTCTATGCTGAGGTCTAAGCATGTTTGTTGATATTACAGGTTGTCTTCGTGGAGTTGTGTTCAAGCCGATTGTCTGTTCTCAAACCTCAGACTTTGAAGGTTTGCTTTTCACAATCTCTGATTTCTGCTTCTTCCTTCCTATTTGGTTTATAACTATCTATAATGATTAATGTTGTCAAAAATGTTTTACTAATCACAAAACAGAGGCTGCCTATTTCTAAAATGAAATTTCTATGATGCATGTACTTCACTTGCTCTATATGCTATGCTTTGTTGTTGATTCATTACAGATCCAATTATTTATACGTGATTCTAACCCTTCTGCTTAGTCTGAAATGGTACTATGTTTTGCTTTTCTAGATTCCAACCATGTCGGACATGATAGAAAGTTGGAAGCAAAAACAGAACACATTCGGAATTCTTTATGGATGGTTTCTTGCAAAGGCATGTTTCCTTAATCATGAAATATTTTGATGGAAGCTAAATGTTCTGAACCAAAAATTTACACCCTTTCCTTCTGTTAGATCGCCAGTCATCTTGAGGTTTTCCCTGGTGCTGAGTTTCGTGTGGCGTATGAAGAAGCAATTAAATACGGCGGCAAGGTGATACTTGGTGATCGTCCTGTACAGGTGATATGTTTGTCCCTAGTTTTAAAACGTTCTTTTAGCACTGTTATGCATCTTATAACATGGAGTCGCATTCATGGGCGTCTATTTTTCAACAGCATTGTTTCAGTATATTCATTTGGTTTTGTATTTGTCGAAGCAGATTACGCTGAAAAGAACATGGGCCAAAATGCCTCTGTGGCACAAGGTAAAGTTTTTATACTCCATAATGTTCCAAGCTGTCTTCTTGCCCAGCGCTGAGGAACTCGAGAAAATGGTAAGTCTTAGTGTATTCTTTGTTCCCTACTCTGCACATGTAAATGAATGTGGTTTGTTGTAACGAGAATATATTGATTCTAAATATCGGTCGATGGTAAATTGCATTGGTTTCAGCTGAAAGATATGAACGATGTGGATATGTTGACTTTGGTGATTCAAGAAATGAGCAAGGAATTTCCAACTCTCATGGATACAATAGTGCATGAGCGAGACCAGTTAGTATTCTCTATTCGCGCTCTATGTAGTTTATCAGATTTGTAAAGCTTAGCATATCATGATATATAATCTGGAAACTAAAATAGAAATGCTGTTCATAGCCAAAATAGATAAGATTTAACGATCTTCCATCGGCTTTCACATCCAAACTATCTCCTGATATAAGAAATTTGCAGGTACATGTCATCCTCTTTGCTGAGAGTTGCAAGTGAGCATAGTTCAGTTGTGGCAGTTATCGGGAAAGGGCATATTAATGGAATCAAGAAGAATTGGAAGCAACCTATAACGGTTTGATCTCGTTTCAACCTCTGAGTGAAGGAGCTTAATTTTTTGTTTAGGATTGTACTTAATTTTCGTTTCATTGAAACTGCAGATGAATGATCTAATGGAGATACCAAGCGACAAGTCAGTGTTTACGGTAAAGAGGATAATATCATCAGTGGCAATGGCAGTTGCAGGGACAGCTATTGTTTCGGGTATACTTCTTGCAAGAAGAAGGTGAAGAAGATTGTGATATTGGTGCAGAGTTTTCTCTTCATTCTCCTCAGAGCCCATACGAAGGAATGATTCAAACTCAAATAACTTTTTTTACACTCGTTTGTACTTGATTGATGAAAATAATAGAGTTTTCTTTCTTTTTTGACTTTCGGTATTTCTCGTATCAATTGAAGTTTTTTTTTTTTTTTTTTAATACTTGGTTTTAATCATATTTAACAAACTAAATCTGTGAACCAAGATTTTTAACTGAAAAATAGATCAGACATTTTGATTAGAGTGTGTTAGTAGTACATGGAATTGTCAAAAAGAAAAGATACAATGAGTAGTAGATTAATCAATCAACGCATAAATGTTCTAGGTTAACTTTCTTAACAATAGTTTCTTAACTTTCGTAACTTTATAATTGAAAAAATAAATATTCCCTTTAGTACGTAATTTCTTGAAATTTTGGGATCCTCTCGTTTTGCAGATAACTCTATCAACAAGGTACAGAAACCAACTCAAATGTCATGATTCGTACAAGACAAACCAAATACGTAAAAACACTAATATATTTATTGACGAAGTCTATAACAAAAATCCAAACACACAAAAATTTCAAAAGGTTACATCACAATCATCATCCTTATTATTCTCACAAGTTACAACTACACCCAAACTCCCAAATCTATTACATTTTCACCCCCTCAACTATTTGCAACGGAACATTGCCTCCTAACCACTCCGGCTGATCCCGTCTTGACATTGATCCGACCCATTTTCTCCATCGACTTCGCAAACTCAGAGAAGAAACTTTCCACCGAACCCGTCAAGATCCGGTTTATGTTTGAGAGTGTCGTGGGGTTAGTGGTGAGAGCAGAGTCTGACTGAAACAGACCTCTACGCTTGAGAACGAGCTGGTAATAACTTAGATCAAATGTTTTGCGGCTCCCTGGATCCATCTCAACGATTGTCTTGTTATCGTTGAGGCTAAGACATTTCCTAGACTTGAGATTGGCTGCATATTCGCTGTCTAAGGCTGGATCTTGGTCTCCACGACCCGTAAAGTTGTATAGACGGTTTGAGAAAGACGAGCAGTGAGATACACCAATAGTGTGAGCCCCTGTTAATATATATACGATAATTTCTTTTATCATTTTTGGAAGTTGGAACCATAGGTTTAAACTGTTTTACTAGCGTTGTAACATTATAAAATATTGTTCTTTATAAAAAAAAAAAACTTTTCTTTAGTTGAAAACCATTTTATTTTTTGGCTAATGTGACAAAAATTATTTAAAATTACTTTTACTTTGTAGATTGTAAATGCATACGCAAACACAAGAGAAATAATATTTTTTGATTTAATTTACATATGTTTTCAAAAAATCTTATCACTTAACACACTCTATAATTAATTTAATTCTTAATTAATTAGCAATACTATGTGGTACGGGTTGAAGAGTTTACCGGAGAGTAAGACAAGGTCCTTAAGGTCAAGTCCTTGGTTAGCAAAGAGTGTTTGAAGATTGGTGAAATTACTGGTCGGAGGAGGAATGTTGGCTAATGCCTCCGATGAATTTGATATCCTCCCATCTCTTCGTCCGGTCGGTACACTCCAATTAGGTCCTCCCTACAACATACGTACCAAAGGTCAAATATATGATGCGAAATACTACGATTTGTTATTTGTGATCACCTTATGTACGAATATGATGCTTACCGTGAAAACGATAGCGTCACGAGATGCTAGAGCGATGATATCAGCGCAAGAGACAATTCCAGGGCATTGAGCTTCAAGCACAGTTTTGATTGCCTCGATGAAGCCAAACCCTCGAACCGTTAGGTTAGGAGTTGCGTCTCTCTCTGCGTTTCCTGACGTCGAGTTTATAAGCACTGATCCGTCACATCCCTACAACAATCACATGTGTATATCTCCATAAATTAGCTATTCAGAATGTTCCACAATATATATAAAGAGAAAAAAAGAATGAGAGAAGAAGAGTATACTCGGACAAAACAGTCATGGAAATGCATCCTAATGAGAGCAGCAGCAAGAGAAGGAGCATTAGAAATGTGGTTTGAAACAAAATCTTGAACAATCTTTTCAGCGTTAGGACAAGTATTGGCATAGAAGTTCATCTGCAATTGAGCTTGAATCGGTCCAACCATTCCCACAAGAAAGAGAGAGAGTAAGAGAGTAATAGCTCTCAAGCAGTTCATCTTTAAATATGTGTCTTTTGGGAGGATTATGTTCACTGTGTTGTTGTGTTGTGTGTGATGGATGTATTGGAGACGTCAAAACAGGTTTATATAGAAGGTTTTGCAGGTTTGGTTGTGTAGGTGGGTCCATTTAAGCTAACCAACATGTGCTCTCTTATGAGTGTATTTTTTTGTGTTTTTGATATTTTCTCTGACTCACAATCTGCGCCACTCGGAATTACCAAAGTTTGAAAATTACATTATTAATTACAAAACTGGTTTTATAGTACTCTTACTAATTTCATGAATAATTGATATCATATTTAGCTTCAGTGAGATATAAAGTTGGCAGATTTTCTTATTCTTAATGATTAAAGTTTACGTCTTTCCACTTATATTTATTTTTCCTATTACTTGAAACC
Source organism: Camelina laxa (assembly GCA_024034495.1). Classification (NCBI taxonomy): domain Eukaryota; kingdom Viridiplantae; phylum Streptophyta; class Magnoliopsida; order Brassicales; family Brassicaceae; genus Camelina; species Camelina laxa. Next base: position 29,207,297 of record CM043884.1, read on the forward strand.
TTGAATGTTAGATCTTTTATGGAATTTTTTTTTATAAACAAGAAGGTAGCCACTGTGATTTTGTTTTTTAAGTTACTGAAGATTTTGGCATATGACCAACACACTCGCCAATCTTGGGGAAAAAGGGATGTATTTTGTTCGTAAATTTTTAATAATTATGTTCTAAAAACCCAAATTAACTAACTTTATTATTAATGATAAAATACGTATTTATTTTGTCAACTGTGATAATAAAATATATTAGACATTATGTTAAAAGAGGGTGAATGTTTGGTCCTTAAATCAAGCTATGGTAAGTTGGTAACATAGAACGTCTAGTAAACTTATTAGATTGTAGTTTTGAGCGTTATGATGTCATAATCAGTTAATCACCAACAACAAAAAGTTTAGCTAACAGTGAGTATAATACTAGAAAGCTAGACTTAACTAATTGTGTATATTGAGCGTTATGATGTCATAATCAACAACAAAAGCAAAAAAATATACATAACTGAGATTATATGACCTTTAATTTTAGATTATTGATCAGAATATGACTAATTGGTTTCTTTTGTCACGAGTACTAGAATTCGTGAAATCTTGATTATACTGTAATTTTGGATGAAGCGACATAATTATAGTTGTAGTTGAGCAATCGCCTCGAGATATAAAAGCAAGTTTTCAGTACAGAACAACTAGTACTTTTGTACTTTTGTGATATATCACTGATCATTCTTTATTCTAAAATTACAGGACCCGACCTAATCCCTAATAATACAACTAGTAGAACCGCAAACGAACAGGTGCTAACGGGCAAGAAAGTATTCCAAGATTATTATCGTTGTCTAATACTTTTACTAGTTCATAAGGTATAGAAGTACGAATATAAGATTAGTTAAGGGGTTTGGTAGAGATACCGATTAGCGATTACATATGCTATGTGATATTATATGTTAATAACAAATTAGTTTTGTAACATATATGAAGTGGCTACACGCCTAGACCATATTATTAATTTGTGTTAATATTATCGTTATAACATTTTTCAAAATATTGCAAATCATTCACCAAAAAATGAATATGTAGATAGATACTAACTGTCTTGGCGAGAAAAAAATTTGACTGTCTAGAGTTTATCATCAATCCATTATGAACAAATAACAGTTTTTGTCATCCATGCTGAATCCATAAAAGAAAATATATACAATCCAATTTGATCATTGACTAAAAAAATGTTTACAAAAAAAAGGAAAGAATTGATAGTATAATCAATGATTCATGACCGACGACACAAAAGAATCCCAACGCGTAGAACATATATGATATATCTATTAGTATAAAAATATTACAACGGATAGTTTTATTTAGAATTTTGTTTTTTGTCGTAAATTGTTGTTTCTTATATCTTGAGCCTAATCTTTGTTTGTAACATGCGAAATTTGAAAAGTTTGTATAATAAGGAGAAGCGGATAACAAAATAGAAATTTCACACACAACTGCTCCATAGAACTGAATTATATAAATAGACCGACGAAGGCATAAAATAAAAGTTTTAACTGCTCAAGGAGTGGCGTTTCGTCAGATTACCACGCCAATATATCTTTTTGAAGTCGGTCGAACGTTGACATCTTCTGTGAATTTTACAAAAAGAAACACATGTGAAGTTTATCTATTCTATATATCTAGATTTTTAAAAATTCGGACTTTTCTTTTGTGACTGAAATAACTTTGATATGTATGCTAACGACTTGAACTTTAAAATTTTGTTTCGTAAAAACACTGTAAAAAGGACTTCCACTGTAATTATTCTATAAGTGGGGACAAATCGAACCGGCCCAAACATGTTCGAACTTGAGGACTTTTGTTCGGGTTGGGCCCGGTACTGCCTAGTAGTGCCTACATGTACATATTACTACAACTTTTATACGATTCTTTTAAAGGTTTTTTGGACGAGTTCGTCATTTTATGAAGCGATAAGTAAATAATGCGCTCTTCCAGACGTTAAAGAACATACAATATTCAAGTTTGCCCAAGGCAATTACTTAAGATTCTAACTAGCAGGTTGGATCTTACAAAACAGAAATTCCTAATGTTGTTTTATAAGTTGCCGTTGGAACCATGTAAGTCTGTAACTAGAAGAAGAAAACGTGCAGAAGAAGATAATATCTATGTATATGTCTTTCATGTTCCTTTACATTTGATGTATATATATTCGTACTTCATGTTTTCAGTTTGGTCGAGAAAACTAAAATTTGCATCTATCTTTTGCGTTTGCACTTGGCGTTAATATGTTTATGTTTGCATTTCACGTTCGCTATTCTATTCACCTAACTATTAGCTCTAAAGAGGATCAAGACACAAATGATGTAGACAGAGAAATTCATGGAACATAAGAAAAAAATAATGCAGACGGCAGACCAAAAGGACGGACGTGTGTTCCACACATGCCCCAACAAATTGTTTTATACTACTACTGTACTAGAGTTGATGATAACGAATACCTCGGATTTGGTAAAACATTAATTAAAATTTCTAAAATAAGACAGTTGTTTTGACTTTTGAGTAAAATACTACTCTCTCATTTTTTTTTTTTGTACAACAAATAAAAACAGAGCTTTCTTTCCCAGTCGATTACAGGTTGTGCAAACAAGCTTCTCATAGTCAATAGCTATCTCAAGGGAGTTTTTATATTAAACCACCTCCAAGAAATCAGAAAGATCGTGGAGGCCCTGCAATGTCCTCTGTTTTTAAAACCTAATTAAGAAACAGGGGAGTACTACTGCAAAATGGGTTTCTTTAATCTCATTTGACATTTCTCTATCGACATTTTCAACGTCTCTGGACTGGATGATCTATAAAAGGACTGAGATTTCCTCCTTTACCTTCATCGCCAACCTCGTTCTCACCTTTCTTGGCTAACACTCAACAAAGCAAACGAGCTAAGAAAGGAGAGAGACAGTTATGATGACCAAAACCCTTCTCGCCCTTGTGGTTCTTCTTAGCGTACTTGGAAATTCTGTTGCCATTCCAAGGTATAGTCTTAACCTCAACTACTACCGGTATAGGTGTCCTGACACAGAACGCATTGTCCGTCGTGTCACACAACAATATGTTTCTCGCAAACCAAGCCTCGCCGCTGCGCTTCTAAGGATGTATTTTCATGACTGTTTCGTCAGAGTAAGCTTGCTTCACTTATGCGAGACTGTAGCAATAGATACATGAAACTTGTCCTAACTCTTTGTTACGATTCATGTAGGGATGTGATGGTTCCATTCTTCTGAAATCTCCAAACAATGATGCGGAAAGAAACGCTGTTCCCAACCTGTCCCTGAGAGGCTATGAAGTGGTTGATGCTGCCAAGGCAGCGCTCGAGAGGAGGTGTCCAGGTGTTGTTTCTTGCGCTGATGTTCTTGCCTTGGTCGCCAGAGATGCCGTCTTAGTGGTAACATTTTTCGCACTGGACTGATGTTTTCATTTTAAAAACTAAAAAGTACTTCTATGATTCTATCTATATAACTTCTTATTGTTGCCTCTAAACAGATCAGGGGACCATGGTGGCCGGTTCCATTGGGGCGCAGGGATGGACGCATCTCGAGAATATCCGAGGTCAATTTACCATCGCCTTTCGCCAACATAACCACGTTGAAGCAGAACTTTGCCGACAAGGGTCTTAACTCTAAAGACCTAGTCGTTCTCTCGGGTATGCTTCTACTAAAACCTTATGTGCAATCTTAAAAGCTACTATGAACTTGAAAGTTTCAAAGCTGAATAAAAAATGGTTTCTGTTGAATAGGGGCTCACACCATAGGAATCTCTACTTGCGCTCTCGTCAACGCACGTATCTACAACTTCACCGGCAGAGGCGATTTTGACCCGGCGATGAACCCAAGATACGTCAGGGCATTGAAGAAAAGGTGCAAGCCCACTGATTTCAGATCCATAGTGGACATGGACCCAGGCAGTGTCAAGAGATTTGACTCTCACTACTACAACGTCGTGGCTCAGAGGAAAGGGCTCTTCACATCTGACTCTACGCTTCTCGATGACTTTGACACCAGACATTACGTTCAGATTCAGGCCTTAACTAATGGGATTTCTTTCAACAGAGATTTCTCCGACTCGATGTTCAAACTTGGTTTTGTCGAAATTCTTACCGGGAGAAATGGTGAGATCAGGAGGAAGTGTGCTTTCGTTAACTAATCTCAATTCGTTCGACGGTTGAGTGAGTCAAAACGCTTTCTGCTTATTATGGAAAGTTTTCTTGTTTGAGTTTTGGTGTTGTGCTCTGTTTCTTCCATGAATAATTTGTAACCTATCGAGTAAACTAACTTGTATTCTTTAAGGTTTTGTAATGGAAAAAGAAGTTTGATTCACTTTGAGTTTCGAACTGAATAGTATTTGACTTGGTTAAATCGGTCCAAACCGAAACCAAACAAAAATTATATCATATTAAAACATGTTATAACAGAACCTAGAAAATTCAAAGGTGGGGTGACTCGTCCCGATCGACATAGTTGGAGGTTCTCTCTGCACATGTATGACGGGATCAGTGAACTTGCCATCAAATCAGATCCTCTCAGCATCATCAACATTGGGGGTGTCAAACCGAGTCTGACCCAAACGGGAACTCATTCGTCATGTGCCATGCATTTTTTTTTTTTTTTGTTTTTATGGTTTTAGAAGAAAAAGAATTATGATTACTCAAGAAAGAAGAAGAGATGAGAGATCATATTCATATAGAAAGGTTCCCAACAAAAAAGGAGGAAGTTGTGTTCAAGGATCTACTGTAATTAAAATAGCTATTTTTTTGGATTCTTTCAATTTGGTGGAATCCGAATTAGAGATTCTAGGGTTTTCGTAGCTTGAGTGCGTCTAACTTTTACTTGCAATGTTCTGCTTTGTCGAGAAACTTAACAGAGGAATTATGTAAGTAAATTATGGATTCAGTGCCAAAGAAATAGTCTTTAACTTTTATTAGACTTCAAAACAGATCATACAATGATACAAAGGAAACTGGAATACTCTGTCTGTCTGAAACAGTCAGATTTGGAGGAAAAATGAAAAACATACAAATAGAAAGAAATAGTGTTAAATCAAATCATTCAAAGAAATACATCAGTTTTGTTTTTTGATCGACAAAACTCAGTTAGGGAAGGCGCATCTCCTCCTGATCTCACCCTTGTTCCCGGTGAGGATCTCGACGAAACCGAGTTTGAGCATTGAGTCTGAGAAATCTTTGGCGAATGAAGACCCACCAGTAGAAACCTGTGTCTCGACGTAGCTTTTGGTCTCTGGGTCATCAAGAAGTGTTGAGTCAGATGTGAAAAGACCCTTCTTTTGAGCCACAATGTTGAAGTAGTGAGAGTCAAACTTCTTGACACTGCCCGGGTCCATCTCCACTGCACTCCTGAAATCAGTAGGCTTGCACCTTTTCTTCAATTGCCTGACGTAGCTTGGGTTCATCGCTGGGTCAAAATCGCCTCTTCCGGTGAAGTTGTAGATACGGCTGTTGATGAGACCGCAGTTAGAGATTCCAATGGTGTGACCCCCTGATCAAGAAACCGTTATTATTATTATTCAGCTTGGTGACATCAAGTTGATAGCTTTATAGCTTGCACTTAAAAGTTGTTTTTAGAAATATATACCTGAAAGAACGACAAGGTCTTTAGTGTTTAGGCCCTTGTTGAAGAAGTTTTGCTTCAGTGCAGCTATTCCGGCGAAAGGGGATGGTAGACTATTAGCTTCAGCGAGTATTGAGATGCGACCATCCCTCCTACCCAATGGAACAGGCCACCATGGTCCGTTGATCTGTAAAAAAGCCAAAAAAAATTAAGTTTTAGTACTCTACATTCATTGACTTGGGAATGAGAAGAATTAGTCCATTATGAAATGTTACGTACCACTAAGACGGCGTCTCTGGCGACTAAGGAGAGAATATCAGTGCAAGAAACCACACCGGGACACTTCTTCTCGAGCGCTGACTTAGCGGCATCGACCACTTCATAGCCTCTTAGGGACAGGTTGGGGACAGCGTTTCTTTCCGCATCATTGTTTGGAGATTTCAGAAGAATGGAACCATCACATCCCTACACGAACCAAAACATCAAAGGAGTTGGCGTCTTTTTCATATATATTCATTATAGTCTCAAAAATAGCAAACTTACTCTGACGAAACAATCATGGAAATGCATCCTTAGAAGCGCGGCAGCAAGACTTGGCTTGCGAGAGACATATTGAATTGTGACACGACGGACGATGGCTTCTGCGTCGGGACACCTGTGTTTGTAGTAGTTAAGGTCAAGACGACCCTTATGAGCGACTGAAACTCCAAGAACGCTGAGAAGAACCAAAAGAGCAACAAGGTTCTTAATCGCCATTACTGCCTCCCTCTTTCTTTCTTTTTTGGCTTGTTAGCTCTATTGAGTGTTAGCCAAGAAAGGTCAGAGGAGCTTGGAGATGAAGATGAAAGGGAGACAATCTCAGGCCTTTTATAGATCATTCAGAGGCATTGAAAATGTCCATGGAGAAATGTCAAATGGCATTTAGATAAACCCATTTGTAGTAATATAATCCTCTGTTTCTTAATTAGGTTTGAAGAACCGAGGAGGTCGAGGAGGACATTGCTGGGACTCCACTATCTCTTTGATATCTCTGTTGGTAGTTAAATATAAAATTTCTTAAAAACTAGATAAACTCAATAATCATGCAACGATCACGAAAGCTTCAAATCCTCTTTTTCTCTATGAAAAGCTATTGACTTTGGACAACATGTAGTTAGGAGAATTGTTCTATTGGTCCATAGCTCTCCAAGTTAAAAGACAAAAATATATTAAACTGTTATAGTATGTGGAATCCACGTTCTTGCATTCTCATAGCAAACCCATCCAAGTTGCTAAATTTAGTAATTGGGTATTACAATGTACTGCCAGCTTTTGGTGGAACAGTAGTAACGACCTCAAGACTAATACAAATAAAAAACAAAACATAAACTCATGAAATGACATATATATATTCTTCTTCAACGATGTTACCCAAAAATGTATATACATATATTCCTCAACGAACTCGTCCCTCTTCTCGGTATATACGATTCTGTCTTGCCACTCTACTTAAAACATATGACAAAGCTCATACGGCCCATTTAGGAGGCCGGAAAACAACAATGCTCACCATTGTAGATTTTTATTACAAAATCATCCTTTTTTCTACAAAACTTTTCCAAATTGAATCTAAGATTTGATCATATAGGCAGCGGAAAAACACATTTTAACTTTGATTGTATACGATTCATCCCCTATGAAAAAGTGAAATTACAACTTTGAAAAAAACCACTTGGTTTTATACTTTTTATTTTCATTTAGAAAACTCAAATGTTAGGCGTTGAATTATTAGTTTTGATAGTAGAGAGTACTAACTACTTAAGGAAGAGAGGAGGTTAAGTGCAAGAGAGGCATGAGAGCAGTAAATGGCCTAAAAGCCATGCAGCCTCTGTGTTAACATTTAATGCGACGAAACTATTCGCCACCCTATCACATACGTACAAATATGTATATGTACAACATATACCTACATCTTATTTAGATAAACTCAGAAAAAAAAAAGGTTAATGTTTTCTAAAATATACTTATATATATCTAATTTAATCTTTAGGTAAATCGCAGTATATTTTCTATATATTCGCGTGATAAAGTACGTACGTATGAATGAACGACTTTCACAAATGATCACTTTTTATATGGGTGATCTGTATTAAAAACAGCTTAATTGCACGTTATAGTTATAAATGCCTGGGCCACAAAATAATTAAACGTATATATATTGAAAGGTATGTAAATTTGAAGTCTTATTGTGAAAAAAGTGGAGTCTTTGTTACTTTTTGCAACTTTTTAAAGTTATGTTTATTTTTGGTAAACAAAAAAATGAAATGTGCCAATTTTTTAGATTTGCCTCTTTTAAATAAAACAAATATATAAACATAAATAAATTTCTGTCAAACTAATTAATAATAGAAGAGAAATTTTGTATATTATTTAAGAAAATGCTATGAGGACATGGATTTTTGTTTACTTCCAATATCTTGTTCCAATAAATGTTTTTATTACTTCATTAGAAAAATCTAAACCAAATTAAATAAAATATGCTATATATCTCAGAAAAATAATCTTAAAGTATTAAAATTAATAAAAATTACTTCTAGAAAATAGATTGTTACCATGTAATATGTGCATTATTTTCTAAAATATTCTATAAATGGAGAATTATATTAATTTGTGGATATTGGAGAAAAAAATGAAATTTGGTTAGTTTTGTTAAGTCATATTAAATTGGATTTATTTCATATAAAGTTATAAATAATGTTAATGATTTTTATTTATTTTAAAAGAACTATATACATTCATAAGTAATGAAATCATTGGTTAGCCGTAATGCAAAACTCTAGTACTACTACTATATAATAAACAAAAATTATATCAGTTTCTCTCCATATATATGATCAAAACTTTGTAACATATACATATATCTTCTCTCTATAAGCGTGTAGGATTGATAATAAAGTGTCCCTCTCTCACCATTTAATTCAATTGCACCCTCTCAATTCTCTCTGCCATTACTCTCTCATCTCTCCCATTTTTCCTCTCTCTCTCTCTCTCTCTCTCTTCCTCCAAAGATTTGCACCACCTACCTTTCAAACTTCTTGGCTCGCCAACAAACCGCTGCACATAACCATCAGCGGTTTTCCGATCAGAATACAAATCTCAGACCAGACACCGCTCCCACCCTTCTCTCTCCCTATAGTGTTTTCAGCTGTACTGCTTCGTCCTCTTAGTGTATGTCTCATCTCTAAAACCTCATCAGTCCCTGGTGTTATATTTTATTCTATCATTAATTCAATTTTATAATTTAATGTATTAATTGGATCATTACACTTAAAAAAAATTTCTTAGCTTCTTCATAAAACTCTCACTTTCATAATGATTTTATAATCTCTGTGTTGAATTTTCAGTTAGTGATCATAAATTTTTAATATTAGTTCATTACTTGCTTCTAAATTTTCTTTTAATTCATCTTTTATCTGTTTCTGACTTTCTAATTACTGTTTTATCTTATAGGCAGAGATTGAAAGAGGAAGATTCAAAGGTTTGTATTCTCTTAATTCGTATATATATCATCTTTTTTCAATTCTCTATACGTTTGTGTTTATTATATAAACACGTGATATACTTTTATACATTTATATGGTTATGTATGAAATAAAAAAAAACGTTTAGCTACGATGATGCTTTCCTAAAAAAGATAGCTGGAAAAATTTAATACATATCGCAGGCCTTATGTCACGTTGGTTGTAAGTTGTATATTAACTGTATGTGTGTCCGTCACACCGTGCACTGATATAATAACATTTTTTTCATTTCAGTTTTTTTTTTTTTCTTTTTCATTACACTTTTTTCTTGGAGGATTTATTATATAAATACATATATATTTGCAAATGATTATAATATATTATAATTACGTTTTGTTATGTTTTCACGAAAATATAGTTCTTTTTTCATAAACAGGATAGAGTTGGGAATTTATTTGTACCTACTTTTTGCCTATTTTATTTGCTTTGCACAAATGAGTCCAACGTTTCTCTTTTCGTCTTTGTCTTTCCTCTCCCATCTAAATCAAAAACTGATCAATACACCTCGAAAAAGTTCATTTAAATCATCATCCATCAAAAGTTATTATAGGTTGTAGAAATTTTAACTAAGTTCTTTAGAGACATCAGGTGATTTTCATCTACACTGCATATGCTTTTTGAATCAATTTCAAAGATTTCACTGTACTGTAGTCTGTTGTTTTTTTAAAAAAGGATTTATTTTTTTTGGAGATTTGAATAATTCAGAGTATGCGAAATTCATTATTTTGGGTTGCTTATTTAATAACTTATTAATTCATGACTGTGATGTTTTATTTTTTGCAAGACTCTTTTTTTTCTTGCTTTCAATTAGTGGGTCCTTAATTTGTTTCCTACAATCATCATCTCCAATACTTCGTCTTACCTATTAGCTTATATCGATTCTTTTTGTAAGATCTTCAAGAAGAAAGATAAAAGAGAAAGGTTGTTTTTGTTTATATATTATAAAAAGTAGAAAGTTGTTGACGTGGATTAAGTATTGCCATAATTTTCCAACCTTGGAGAAAATTTCTATTTTTCTTGAGTACTCTCTCGGTACCCCAAGAACAAAACCCTAAATTTTGATACTCTTTTTTTTTTTCTTCTGCTTCTAGGGTTTGCTTTCAGTCTCCAGTATAAGAAAAGATGTTCGAACCAAGTATGTTGCTTGCGGCTATGAACAACGCAGATAGCAATAATCACAACTACAACCATGAAGACAACAATAATGAAGGGTTTCTTAGGGACGATGAATTCGACAGTGCCAATACTAAATCGGGAAGTGAGAATCAAGAAGGAGGATCAGGAAACGATCAAGATCCTCTTCATCCGAACAAGAAGAAACGATATCATCGACATACTCAACTTCAGATCCAGGAGATGGAAGCGTATGCATATAATTAATTTACTCACTCGCTTCAATTTTCTTCATTTTGAAAATTATTTTCTTCATTTTAAAAAATACTTTTTTGACAATTGTTTTGGTTCGGTTTGTTAAATAGATTTTTCAAAGAGTGTCCTCACCCAGATGACAAGCAAAGGAAACAACTAAGCCGTGAATTGGGTTTGGAACCTCTACAGGTCAAATTCTGGTTTCAAAACAAACGTACGCAAATGAAGGTATACTTTTATATTATATATGAACACATATACTATATACTTTGTTTAAATTATTATTATCCATTCATATTGAACGGCTTATGTTTATACTTAGACCTATGCATCAGATCTCAATCACACTCGTGACAATTTTTGGTGGATGGTATTTCAATTAGAATTAATTTATTGACTTTGGTTAGATTTTTAGATCTAGTTAATAGTACAATTGACTTATTTTTCTTACTTTTTCCTCCAGATTTTTTTTTTTCAATTAAAAGGTTGTTGTTTGGCAGAGCTATGTGTTTTTGGCGGATCAGGCCATAGAAATATTGAGATTGTTTGGTTGAAACAAATTTGATTTATTAGCTAATTTAGAGCTAGCCAAAATCTATATAGACTGAAACGTTTTAGACACATATGCTTAAAATACGGTGAAACACATACTGTATATAACGTGTAGACAAGTGTTGTGTGTGTGTGTGTATAAATATACTTTCCCACTTTTTTAGCAAAATCCTTTGTTGCTTCACTTTACCCAAACTACAAACTTGGGTTTCTAATAACTTGTATAAAAGAAAAAGAACTACAGAGATGACGGATCTATAATTAAGTTTTATTTCGTGCAGAATCATCACGAGCGGAATGAGAACTCGCATCTTCGGGCTGAGAACGATAAGCTGCGAAGCGACAACATTAGATATCGAGAGGCTCTTGCAAATGCTTCGTGTCCTAATTGTGGTGGTCCGACGGCTATTGGTGAAATGTCTTTCGACGAACACCAACTCCGTCTAGAAAATGCTCGATTACGAGAAGAGGTAACTAAATAATTAACTTCACAATCTTATAATGTTTGATCATAATATTTAGTCGCATGTTTTGATTTTTGATATTTCAACACTTCAATTAAAATAGATAAAATCATTAATATATCACTATATTATTACATCGCTTTCCATATATCAATTCATTCTATTTAATATAGTATTTTAATAATTCTAACATTAAAGTCATATACAAAATTTTCTATTTGATAATAAAAGCACATTTGTTCGTATTGAAAGAATAGAAATAACACAATTATTTAACTTATTTAACTTAAGTAAATTAACAAAGTTAAACAATTTATATTTGTGAAACAAGTAGAAAATCATAAAACATAACTTGGGAGAAACGTAAGGAGTAACATGGTTCTTGTTTTTGTCTGTGTAGATCGACCGTATATCCGCGATTGCAGCCAAATACGTAGGCAAGCCAGTCTCAAACTATCCTCTTATGTCTCCGCCTCCTCTTCCTCCACGTCCTCTAGAACTCGGAATGGGAAATCTTGGAGGAGAAGCTTATGGAAACAATCCAACCGATCTCCTCAAGTCCATCACTACACCAACCGAAGCTGATAAACCGGTCATCATAGACTTAGCTGTGGCTGCAATGGAAGAGCTCATGAGGATGGCTCAAGTGGACGATTCATTGTGGAAGAGTTTGGTTTTTGACGATGAAGAGTATGCTCGGACGTTTCCTAGAGGGATCGGACCTAGACCTGCTGGATTTAGATCCGAAGCTTCGCGAGAAACCGCTGTTGTGATCATGAATCATGTTAACATCGTTGAGATTCTCATGGATGTGGTGATTAAATATTTTCACTTTGCATATATTTAAAAGTAACCTTTTCTACTGAAGAGTTTTTGACAACATAGTGATATGATGTTGCAGAATCAATGGTCAACGATTTTTGCGGGGATGGTATCTAGAGCGATGACGTTAGCGGTTTTATCGACTGGAGTTGCAGGAAACTTTAATGGAGCTCTTCAAGTGGTAAGTGTTTTATTCTTTCTTTCTGTAAACATTAAGCTTGGAACTGAAGTAACCACTCTGTTTTGCAGATGACTGCAGAGTTTCAAGTTCCATCTCCATTAGTTCCAACCCGCGAAACCTATTTCGCACGTTACTGTAAACAACAAGGAGATGGTTCGTGGGCGGTTGTCGATATCTCCTTGGATAGTCTCCAACCAAACCCCCAGGCTAGATGTAGGCGGCGAGCTTCTGGATGTTTGATTCAAGAAATGCCAAATGGATATTCTAAGGTATATACTAAAAACATTAGCATATATATCTATAAGCTACAAATTCAACAAATACAAAATTTAATGTAACAGGTGACTTGGGTGGAGCATGTGGAAGTTGATGACAGAGGAGTCCATAGCTTATACAAACACATGGTTAGTACTGGTCATGCCTTTGGTGCTAAACGGTGGGTTGCGATTCTTGATCGCCAATGCGAGCGGTTAGCTAGTGTCATGGCTACAAACATTTCCTCTGGAGAAGTTGGCGGTAAGCATAATGTTTTATTTCATAACTACTTTCTCATAATCAAGCTTAGAATCAGAATCAGAAACACAATTTTATATTGACGAAATTGCAGTGATAACAAACCAAGAAGGGAGGAGGAGTATGCTGAAATTGGCGGAGCGGATGGTTATAAGCTTTTGTGCAGGAGTGAGTGCTTCAACAGCTCACACGTGGACTACATTGTCCGGTACAGGAGCTGAAGATGTTAGAGTGATGACTAGGAAGAGTGTGGATGATCCAGGAAGGCCTCCGGGTATTGTTCTTAGTGCAGCCACTTCCTTTTGGATCCCTGTTCCTCCAAAGAGAGTCTTTGATTTCCTCAGAGATGAGAATTCAAGAAATGAGGTAATTCTTTTAGTTATTATTGCTCTTTAGTTCTGATTTGGACAGAGTGTTAATGTTGCTTTTGTGAGATATGCAGTGGGATATCCTGTCTAATGGAGGAGTGGTGCAAGAAATGGCACATATTGCTAACGGGAGGGATACCGGAAACTGTGTTTCTCTTCTTCGGGTAAATGTGAGTTACACCGGGGTTCTAACTCTTGTTATGATCATCTGATCGTAGCTAATAACTTAATCTTTATTTATGTCACAGAGTGCAAACTCTAGCCAGAGCAATATGCTGATTCTACAAGAGAGCTGCACTGATCCTACAGCTTCCTTTGTGATCTATGCTCCAGTCGATATTGTAGCAATGAATATAGTGCTTAATGGAGGTGATCCGGACTATGTGGCTCTGCTTCCATCGGGTTTTGCTATTCTTCCTGATGGTAATGCCAACGGTGGAGGAGATGGAGGGTCGCTCTTGACCGTGGCTTTTCAGATTCTGGTTGACTCAGTTCCTACAGCTAAGCTATCTCTTGGCTCTGTTGCAACTGTTAACAATCTAATAGCTTGCACTGTTGAGAGAATCAAAGCTTCCATGTCTTGTGAGACTGCTTGAAACCAACCCATTAGGTACTTTCTGCAAACATATTCGTCTCGCTGTTACGCCTTTACGTGATCATACTTATCTTCTTTCTTTCTGCAGGAAACTAAAAAAATGGAAAATGAAGAAAAAAAGGAGAAATTTCGGTTTGAAAGAAGCGGAGGAGTCAAGATCGAACCTCACAAGATACACCATTGAGACTGAGTGTTGGTAGTGTGAAGTTTTGTTCTGCTTATTTGATGAAACTAAGCAGTGAAAAACTGTTTTTTACTTGAAAAGTTAGAATGCAAATGGTTTTACGAGGTTCGGGAATTGACTTCCCCTGCAACATACTGAATTAGAAAGAAAAAGTAGGTTAGAAAGTCTTTTTTGGATTCCTTTTTGTGTTACAGTTACTGTTTTTCTTTCCTTGTTGTGGTTAGATGGAACCAAATCAAGAACTTGGAGTTTGTCATTTCTTTTGGAGTTTTTGTATAAATATCTTATACAAGTATTGGTTTTTCACTTTCTTTTGTCTTTGCTTCGTAAGGCTTATGTGAGTTCGTCTATGGGAAAGCTCACATACCAGACGCTCACATACCAGACATTGAGAGTTTCTCTTAAAAGGGTCATTGCAAAGTAGTTTACCTTTCGGTTAAAACCGCACCAAGGCAACCGGAAACTCGTACCATGAATTTGATTTCAATCATGCTGAGAGAATAAAAACTTGAACCAACAAACCAGAGCTATTTCTCTCTCTTTCTACTTTGTTTTAAGATTGCTGGTTCAATTAAACCGAACCAATTCAATCAAGACTCAAAGAGGACCAAAATCTACCAACAGAAGACCTCTAGTCCAGTGATGTAGAAGAGCAAAGAATGAATTTGAATTAAAACCAAAGAAACATTTCATTGTTGTTGAGCCAACAAACAAAAATTCCACAGAACTAGGAAAGCAATAACATTTTCACATGAAAAAAGGATAGTGAGTAAACTAACTGCTTTTTATCTCAGGCCATCTTTTTTCTTGGCATGATAGTTGATCTCTTGCCAACAGATCCGGTGCTTTTGGTGGATCGACAGACTAAACCTCGAAGAACAGCCAGAATCCCAAAACCCATGAAAGGCACATACATCATTAGCAATCTGTCAGATGCTTTCCCTGAACCTATCATCTCTCCTAGGATTGCAGCCTAAAGATTCACAGGAAAATGAAAAAAAAAAAGATTAGAAGTAGTCATAATCAAGACAGAATATTGCCTATTCTTAAACCATATAGATAGAGTCCACAAAACGCAGACCAGACATAAGAGCAGAGTCAGCAGACAATAACCAAAAAACCCTATGTACATCAAGATATATCCACCAAGAAACGCTAATAAGCTATATATATCAAGAAATATCAAGAAAAGTTCAGAACTTTCACAAAACCAATTCCACCAATACACAGTGACATATATAACGGTAAGAAAAGTTGAGAACTTTAACTTTTATTCAGAAACGAGTTTACTACTCCTGATCTAATCTACATGGTTCAACAGCTTGAATGATGTTTGCAGATCCTCAATATCAAAGAACAAAGTTATGATTTTTACATGATCAGCTTCCCCTCAGATCAATATACTAACCTAACTAAAACCCTAAAACCCGAAAATAAAGAAAATTGAAACCAGTGTGTACCATGGAAGCAACGAGGGAAGCTCCATACAACAAGCAGGTGGTACCAAACCACGACTTTCCAGCGAGAATGGCGTAGACGTTAGCAATAGAGAGCGGCCATAAGAACAGAAGCTCATGCCACACAAGTCCAACTAGAAAATGCGGCTTCTCCATGAGCAAGTAGTCACCGAAATCGGCAATGTACTTGCTTTTCAGATCGGTGAGAATCGCCGGGTAGATTCCTTTAGGTAGCGACGTTTGGCCGTCGATGAGCGGCGCAATTATCGCCATTGAAGCGAAGTATACGAAGAGAGCTACGTCGATTAGCTTCCCTAAAGCTCCCATCTTTTTCTTCTTCCTTCTCTGATTGATTGATTGATTACTCTGTTTTAAAATCTGACTTCTGATGAGAGACTCGTTGACCGGAGAAATCTAAGAGAAGAAGAAGACCAAATTATTGGTTTACTTAACGGAGCTAATAAACCGGGAAGAAGACTCCGGTTCAATTAAGTGGTTAAATTAAAGATTTGATTTCAATTTTTCAACAGCAAGAAGAGAAAGATGAGCGAGACGAGACCCGTGCCGAGGAGAGAGAGTCCATGGGGTTTACCGGAAGGTCATCGTGAGCCCAAAGCTCACCGCTGCAACGATCGTGTCGAGGACGTTGTTCAGGTTCTCACTATTTCCTTCCTAGTTTCGCAATCGGTTTTTAAAAATTCGATCTTTTTTCTTGTGATAAACCTCTGGATCTCTCTTCTGCAATTTTTATTTTGGGGTTGATGAGTAATAGACTCGAAGCATTAAGGATGATTACTCTCTAATCAATTGCCTTTTATGAATCTATCTTCAAATGTGTTTGTTGAAGCTTGTATCAACTATTGATTTGTTGTTGTAATATACACAGTTTTACAGCAATTGAAGAACTAAATTTGCTTGGCTTGATCCATGATTATTGCAAATGTTCGTAAAATAAACTCCTCTTTGACCTTATCGATGTTTATAGCATTAGTAACATTTGCAGGCGATTTTCGAGGGAAACCCGTTTAAGACGGTTCCAGGACCTTTTAAACTCTTCTACAGATGCATGCGCTCTAAGCCAGGGTATGTGCTGGTTCAGACTCTACCCTCAATTTTGGTTGATAGTACTTTAGCTGCAGAATCTTTGGTTTTTTGTTGCATTGCTTTATACACTGCCCTGATTCATAAAAGATTAGATCTTTAAGTCTTTTCTGCTTTCTTGTTACGCTTGATCTTTCTTGGTTTGTTATTCACACTAGATGTGGAGCCTGAACCATTCATCTTGTTTTTTTCAGAGAGGAACCAACCGAGCCATTCACATACCTCGACTTGGAACCTCCAAAGAGAGAAGTTAAACTTGAGTAAAGTGATATTCACTCCCCTTGTTTTTTCCCTTCCAATTATTTAGCTGAGCTTGTAAGCGTCATGATTGTGATTTTAAAGTTTCCCTTCAATATGTATCAACTACATCTTATTTTGTCATAATGCCAATAAAATTGATACTTGGAGTTCCATCCATTTCAGTTTTATCTATTGATAGTTCTGCTCACTTGCTAGCTTATCTCTGCTTATCTCTGAAATCTGAACTATGATGAGAAAATAAGATAATTTCTTATGTAGTATCAGAAAAAAGGATTTACAATTTATATTTGGTTTGTGGTTTCCTTGAATTTTTCCTATTACAAAATCTTCTGATAAGTTTATTTACCTTCTAAGTATGTTAATAGTCATTTAATCAAATTGTTGAACTCTTATCTATTTGAGGAATTTCGCGTTGTGATTGTGAACTCCCAGCTGCACTTTGTGTAGCTTTGAGTTTCTTGTTACTCTTCTGCTTAAGCATCTCCTTGATCTCTGCTTCCTTCTTATCCACAACTTTGATCAATTCCGTGAAACTCGGTGCACGTAAACCTCTCCCTGATCGAGATGATGGCTCAGACACTTCACCTGCCCTTTCCTCATCCGCATTTTCTGGTAGTAACCTCTGGTACTGCCAGAAAACCCTCCAGAAGAAGACAGTGAGTGCCATGAAGCAAGTGATGCCACATATAAGGAAGAGTCCCCAGAAACTCTTGAGCGATAGCTGAGAGTCCTCACTGTTTGAGATCTGCATTGAGCATTCATGCTTGTAGTTAAGCCATTTCCTGTGGATTTTCTCGAGCTCGCCTTCTTCAGACAGTTGCAGGATAGCTGTCGACATGTCTACAGCTAAAGGGGAGTCTCTCTGAAATGCCTGCAACAACGGATTATGCATTCTTGTGTGAGAAAAGTTGTAGAAAAATATATACACAAGTTGCGCTAAAGTGATTTTACATACAAAACCCCAGCCTGTGCGTGTGAATTCTTGTCCTACTGTACGGAACTTGCAGTTGCTGTTTGTCAAAAGAACTTCGATGTAAGGAAGCTCGTCCACAATGGCTGCCACGCCCCCATTTTTGGGACCACGTTGAAGAGCAGAAAGGTATTGTTCTTCGTCTTTCAGTGGAACAATCCTCGAGGGAGCTATGTTAAGCTCGTTGACCAGATAGTTCCGAGCAAAGGTACCGTCTTGAACTCCAATTGGTTCATTGCTCGTTACCAAGCTATCTATTCCTTCAATCCGAGATGTCAGCTGTCGAACAGTTAGGATTGAAGTGAGACTGGCCGTGTAGCTCGAGTTGATGATCAAAACCACAAACAACCATATGATCAGCACCAGCCTCCCCAGTGAACTGACCGTGTTCTCCCCTGAAAGATCAAAAGGAAAAAGTAATAAAATTTACTTCTCTCCAACATCCTATAAGCTCTGGCGTGAAGTCTACCAGGTTACTTGAGTTAAAGCTTTCTTACTATGAGAGAAGAACATCGTTGAGAAGCTAAACCTGTAACAATGAAGTGAAGGAAAATGAGGTCTAAATGTAAACTCAAGCTCTCGGTGTCAAGAAGTGGAAACTAAACTAACCAGAAGATGGTGATGAGTTGACGCCTAGGTGGGCCACGGAATTCTTCGTTGAAGCGGTGTTCGAGAATCCAAACCATGGCTCCCACAAAGAGAAAAAAGGCTCCAGTGACAGCCCACATCTCTATAGTGAATGGTTTCAGAAATGACCAAGGACTAGACTTGGCTTCCTTAACTGGAGCCACCACCACAAGCCCTGATTCTATAAACGGTTGTGTGAAATCTACATATCTTGTCCTGTTTGTAACGATCGTGATATCTCCTACAGCTACATCGTATTTCTGAAGAGAAAAAAAACGAAAACATGTTAGCATCTTCTGAGAGTTGTGAACTTGATTGAGAAATGTAGCTACTTACATCTGCAACAAGTTCATTGACGAGATTGTCGTAGGAAGGATTTCTATTTCCGTCTCCATATAATTTATAAGTACGAGGAACAGGATACGGAAGCAATGCGATCGCGGCTTCAAAGACATCAATGCAGTAGCCTCTAACACCAGGTGGGTTCTTATCCTTAGAGACGTAATCTTTATAGCTCACACGGTTAGGAACCCCAATTCTGAGAGGTTTCCCATTGTTAGGAAACACCCAACCACGAGGAGGCTTAGTTACTTCGCCAGGCCATAAGATTTCATAAAGATGCTGGTTTGCTGTAGATGTGTTTGGAGGCTTAGAGTTAATTTCTCTGGAGGCACTACAGAGAGACCAGAATGATTTGACCAGTACCCGACTCTGCGTGGACCTGTACCTACTAAGTTTAGAACTTCATAAGCTGGATTAACCCGGTTTCTATCTGAATCAAACTGGATTGACCCTGTCACACCGGTATGATTCATCCCAAGTATGATCTTCATAAACTTTTCCCCTTCGTTGAAAACATTCAGTGCTGATAACTGAATAGCGCTACCGTTTATTTTGTGTAGATTTGGATCGTTGGAGAAAGTTATTTTATTGTTTTGTCTGAAGAAAACATCGAGGGCACGAGCAACTAACCAAACGGAATCATAAGCATACATGGCATATGAGTTGAAGCCATCATTGGGTGTAAGATTCTTCCATCTCGCCATTAACTGTCTCTTCACACTACTCTCATATGTGTAATGGCGAAAAGCAACTACTCCTTGCAAGAGATCCATCGTGTCCGAATCCACTGGCACCATGGAATCCAAAGCTGTAGGAAGCCAGTCTGTTGCGATCCAAACATAACCGCTTCCTATCATTCCAAGAGATTTAGCCACACGGAAAACATCTAAACCAGAGTCAGGATTCACATGAACAACGAAAACCCGAGATGCCATCAGGTTTACAGAAACCAACAAGTCTTCGATGAAGGTAGTATCTGCACCAGGTGTGATTGCAGCCTTGTAAGAGATCCTGGAGCGTTTCTTGGCTAAAACATCTCCTAGAACAGATATACCGTTCCTACCACACTCATCATCAACGAATATCGCAATGACTTGTCTCCACCCGGAATAGGATACAAAATCTGCGATTGCATGCATTTGGAAGTAGTCGTTCTGCGTGGTGCGGAGGAAATAAGGATATTGCAGAGAAGAGAGAGTTGGATCCGTTGCACCAAATGACAAGAGAGGTACATGAAGCTCATTAGCTACATAGCCAATCATGTGAGCAATCCCTGAAGATTGTGGACCAATGGCTGCAACCACTTTTGTTTCCATCAGCTGCAAAGCTACACCATAAGATTATAAACATTATCATCATTCATTCTTCCGGAGCCTTTTCACAAACTAGTTATGAGCTAAAGGGTCAGTTCCCTGTGGCTACTGTATCAAGAGAGAAGAAGAAGATGTACCTCCCATGGTGCCAATAAACCCACTGCAGTTTGAGTCTTGAAAGACAATATTAAGCTTGACACCCTTAAGTACAGTTTGGTCAGCATTAACGTCATCCATAGCCGCTTTAATCGCAGGTTTAGCTGCTTTTCCGATAAAAGAATCGTAAGTAAACAGAGCTCCAACATTTACAGAGCTAGGCCTCTGAGATAATGTCGGCGGCAAAGAAGAAGAAGAAGAGTTTCTCGAGTAATTTCTTCTACAAGCACATTCTTTTGGAACTACCCACAAGACAGAAACACATAACAACACAACTCTGATTGCTTTCGCCATTGAAACTCCTCTCATCATCATTAAAAATCTCATCTTTAAAGTCCACGGCTCACAGAACCATTTGATCTATTTGGAATAACACCTGCGAAATAAACAATGCCCACCATGAATCAGAATCCAGATAAACACATTAAAAAGACAAAAAAAATAAACGGTTCAGACAAGAAAGAAGAAGGCAAGCAAACCAAGATATCAGGAGATAGATTCTGTAGAGAGATTGGTGTACACACATTTGTGTCTCTGTATATTTATAAAATAATAATGTATTTGTATGATGAGGTCCTTGGATTTTAGAAACTGGTGCCTGCCTACATGTGAATATAGGCACTGAAATTAAAAGAAGTGTGAGGGAGAGCCGTATTAAAGATGGTTTGCAAACAAAAAAAGCAAAAAGTGTAATTAATAATTCAGTGAATAGAGAATCAAATGATGATGGCAGTGAGTGATATGTCAATTAATTAACAAATAATTGTTCACACGAATCAAATAATTAAACATAAAACACACCTTAATTAATCATATCGGTTATATTCCAACTTGAATACAATAAAAAAAAGACACTGCATGACTTTGATTCTACAGAACATGGCAGTGAGTGAGTGGTGGATAAAGAAGAAAAAGTGCAAAAGTGCATCCATATAAGTATCGGATTTTTAATGAAATTTTCTTTATTTATAGTAAACTTTCTTGAATTTGTAATTACTAAATAGAAGATCTATTAGTAGATTACATTCAGAGGATATTGCTTTGAGATTTTGGAACCAAAAGTATAACTTCTTCGTAAGGATAGTATATGTAAGAACAAAAAGGAAACCAACAAATTATGCAATTGGAAAAAAAGAAGAAGAAGCAACCTTGGAATAAATACGAGAAACAAACTTTAATCAGAGATCTGTATTCTTCAGAGGTAAAACGAGTGGTTGAGCACTTGAGCATAAAGAAGAAAGACAAAGAAAAGAAGCAGAAGCAGTAGCAGAAGAAGAACTGTTTCTGAGCTCAAGCAAAGAATAATTTCATAATAATATTCTCTCTTCTTTTTTTTCTTTCTTTTTTATTTTTTCGTTGCTAATTATTACTTGGTTTTTGATCTTTCTGTGATATTGTAACTTTTGTTTTGGAGTGCCAATTCCTGAAGTGGTCAGTGTAGACGTAGGGGAAGGTGTGGGGTATCCATGCTTTTCTTGTGTCCGTATACTATTGGAGAATCAACTTTTACATTGGCTATTATTGGTAACTATCATTTATTATGAAGATACTTAATGCATTTGTTTTTTGGCGGTAAGTGAGCTGCAGTGTGGTTAAAACTGTTAAACGGATAGTTAAATGGTAATTAATTAACTACGTACGTACATGGGGATAAAAGAAGAAGTAAAAGTGTGAATGCGACGACGACCCAAGTGCTCGAACCTCGGACTCGGAGGCCGCCTTCGTCAAAGAATAGTTAACAAGAGATATTTTCAAAACATTAATAGTAGAGTAATAGAATAGTCCTACTACTATTCACTAGGGACCCAGAAATATCTCATATTATGATATAAAAGGTTGCATGAAACACATGGAGTAATAACTCGACTTTTCTTTTGTATTTAGAGTGTTCATAAAGGAATGTTATAAAACAAAACTTATAAGCTTGCATTTGTTCTTATTAGTTTCCTTATTGAGATTTTCATTTGTTCATCTGTCAAGACATAAATAATATGCCACTGAACCCACAAAATTTTAGTGGATATATATCGTATGACTGATATTTTTTATTTATTTAATACAAAAGAAATATGAACCAGGAAAATATACACTTCAATTATATTTTTCCTTCTTTGAAATTCCTCAATTTATATTATCTGGATTTGATTCTAAGAATGAGGGTCCATTTCATCTTTTGTTTGTCTGCTAGAGTAAAGCCATGACCAACTTTAACGTATTGACGACTTCATAACATCACTTAATCGGGAAAGAGACACACAATCTTGATCGTTCTTGACTTCGTTAACTTAATCTAAAACTCATTTTTCAGTTTTTATTTGTTAATGGGTTATAAAAAAATTATCAACTGAACATGTTTGATAAATTGGGCCAAAGAACGATGCTTAAAGTAAATGGGCCTTAAAAATAGTGAAACAACGGGCCGTGAAAGCAATACTCTCAAGTCAAGAGGGAGGGATGATTACAGAAGGGTGACGCTGGATAAGTCTTTTCTGGATAAAACACTCTTCATCCTTCCTCCTCCTGGAGACAGAGCTCAGAGCTCCATTATCAAAATCCCTTCCAATGGCTTCCTCGCTCGTCTCTTCTTTTCAACCCAGGTATATACTCTTCAATTACTCATTAACCCTTTATGCCGTCCTCTTCATTCCTCTAGGGTTTCGTTTTTCTTTACTTGGCATTTCCTACTTTGAATTGGTGGGTTCATGAGCCTTTCAAGTACAAAAAGAGTCTCTTGTTAGTTTTTATCTTTAGAAATCGAAGAAAACGTCAACTTGGTTGGTGAATTTTGAAACTTTTGGAAATTTGATTGTGTTATGTTGTTTATGTGGAACTCAGTATGATTCTAGAAGTTTTCTGAAAGTTCTATAAGAATGCAGCTCTTCCTTAATCTTACATTATCCTAGGGCTCCAAATCTCAGTTCCTGTGTATTGTTTGGTAGAGTTTTATATTTCTAGACATGTTTGGTTCTGAAGATAAGAGTACTTCCTCTTTGTTGTAGGTCAGCATTTTTGGGAGATAGGAATGTGTTCAAGGTATCAAACACGCCATTTGCTCAAGTGGCGTATTCGAGTAAGACCATTGAGTGCAAAGAATCAAGGATAGGGAAGCAACCGATCGCTGTACCTTCCAATGTAACCATTGCTTTAGAAGGTCAAGACTTGAAAGTGAAAGGTCCACTGGGAGAGCTAGCTTTGACTTACCCACGAGAAGTTGAGCTTACCAAGGAAGATTCCGGTTTGTTAAGGGTTAAAAAAACTGTTGAAACTAGAAGAGCCAACCAAATGCACGGCCTTTTCAGGTTACACACTTCTCATCTTTTCAATGGAGGCTTCTTTTAACTTTTTGAGGTTAAAGATTGTTTGTTCTAATCCTTTTTATAACTTATAGGACACTTACGGATAACATGGTTGTGGGAGTATCAAAGGGATTTGAGAAAAAACTTATACTAGTGGGAGTTGGTTATCGTGCAACAGTAGAAGGGAAAGAATTGGTGCTGAATCTTGGGTTTTCTCACCCGGTTAAGATGAAGATACCTGATAGTCTGAAAGTGAAAGTGGAAGAGAACACAAGAATCACTGTGAGTGGATACGACAAGAGTGAAATCGGTCAGTTTGCTGCTACGGTTAGGAAGTGGAGGCCACCGGAGCCGTACAAGGGTAAAGGAGTCAAGTATTCTGATGAGATTGTTCGAAGGAAGGAAGGAAAAGCTGGAAAGAAGAAGTGATGGTCTTCAGTTTCATTGTTGTGTCTACTTACTTATCTACTCTCAATGTTAAATGTGTATTTTGCTCATATTTTGTTTTTAGAAATTGAAGATGTTTGTTTTGGGATTCTTGCAGATTGTTTAAAAGGAACCCATTAATTGTTTTTGATGCTCTGAGAAATGTCATCTGAATGTTTTTTAGTGCTTTGATGGGAAAATTTCTATTTGAAAAGGATCATCAACTTATTAGAGGCATTTTAGCAAAACTTGAAATGTAAATTGAATCTATTCATTCAGTGTTGAGCATAACGTGTTAAATCCTGACCAATTGAACCGAACCGAACCAACCCGAACTGAAACCAAAATAGAAATCAAATCTAAAACCAAAATCGTACCGGTAGACGTCAATGTCGGTTAAATTCTTCTAAAAAACTTGAATCCAATAGAAAATGGTAACTATAACAGCTAACCAAAAACTTCGTTTATATTTGACTAAAATCAAAATCAAACCAAAATCGATTAAAACCGGAATCAATGGAAAATCAAAATCGTACCAGTAGATGTCAAACCAAAAACGGATTGAAATATCTTTTTGGTTTGGGAGAGAGTTCACCGGAGGCCGAAGAAACTCTTCTCTCTCGCTCTCTCGTCCATTGTTGTCTCGGCTACGAAGATGAGAAGCGAAGCAGTGAAGAGACCGAGAAAACAGGTTGACGAAGAAGAGCTAACAATGTCGGAGCCTAAAACCAAGTACGATCGTCAACTCAGGTATTACTCTTTTTTCTCCTCCAACTCTATATCTCTCTCTATTATTCTGGGATATCGCCTTTTCGTAAGATTCTTCTTAGGATGCTGATGAAGTAATCGGGTGGGTATGGGGTTTGATTTGGAAAAAAAATCGTAGGATTTGGGGGGAGCTAGGTCAAGCGGCTTTGGAAGAAGCGAGTATCTGTTTGCTCAATTGTGGCCCTACTGGCTCCGAAGCTTTGAAGAATCTCGTCCTTGGTGGTGTTGGTAGCGTCACCGTCGTTGATGGATCCAAGGTTCAAACTGGTGACCTCGGAAACAATTTCATGGGTACATACTAATTTTTTTGAACTTTTGTGTTCTTGTAATTTCCATCTGGGGTTTTTTTAGGGGACTTATTGGTGTTTATTTTTTTGACATGTGAAGTTGATTTGAAGAGTGTTGGCCAGTCTAAAGCCAAATCTGTGTGTGCGTTTCTCCAAGAGCTTAATGATGCTGTTAAAGCTAAGTTTATCGAGGAGAATCCAGACACTTTGATTACAACTAACCCATCTTTCTTCTCCCAGTTCACTCTCGTTATAGCTACTCAGGTACTATTCTGTTTCTGTTTGTTGAGATGTGATTCTTGCTTATAGTCAATCCACCAGGCAAAGTCTTTTCTATGTTATTGAACTCATATTCCATTTCATTTTCCAATGTTTGTTTCTTGTAGCTGGTGGAAGATTCAATGGTGAAACTTGATAGGATCTGTCGAGAAGCTAATGTCAAGTTGGTTTTGGTTCGCTCTTACGGCCTTGCTGGCTTTGTTCGCATCTCTGTAAAGGTAATTACCCTATATGTGTCGGATAACTATACTGTGTTGTAGTTGATTATGGCCAATAATATGCTGCAGTTTGGATATTGACCACGGGGAAATGCTAAGTTATATTCTTTTCTTGTTTATCAGGAGCACACCATAATTGACTCTAAACCTGATCATTTTCTTGACGACCTTCGCTTGAATAATCCATGGCCTGAACTCAGGAGGTTTACTGCTCTCGTTTTCTCTCTCATTATGTTGTTCTGGCATCCTTTAACATTGTGGTTATGGATGGACGAGTGAGTGATATCTAATATTCTTAATTATTAATTGAACGGCAGTTTTGTGGAGACCATTGATCTAAATGTATCAGATCTCGCTGCACATAAGCACATACCTTATGTCGTCATTCTTGTGAAGATGGCTGATGAATGGGCTCAATCCCATGGTGGTAATCTTCCCTCGACCAGAGAAGAAAAAAAAGAGTTTAAGGTGTAGTTTTTTTGTAACTTGGCAAATTCATTAGTTAGCTTGCTTTCTTCTGCTTCCTTGTTCTAATTTCTATATCTTTGAAATCTTAGGATTTGGTTAAGTCCAAGAGGGTAACTATGGATGAAGATAACTACAGAGAAGCTATTGAATCCGCTTTCAAAGTTTTCGCTCCTCGTGGAATCAGTAAGTAGATATCTTGTTTGGCGTGGGTAGAACTTGACTTAATATTTGGTGCTTCCATGCCACATAGGTTTATTGTTTTAATGGTTGAGTACTTTAGCTGTAGGTTGATATTAGAGGTCAAATCACAGTATCCCCTATGTTGAACCAAATTTGTTTTCTCTTCCAGGTACAGAGATTCAAAAAATTATTAATGATAGTTGTGCTGAAGCAAGTTCAAATTCCTCGGATTTTTGGGTGATGGTGGCGGCTCTGAAGGTTTGAAACTTGAAACTTGCTTTTACCAAAACGCATATTGCAAGTGGTTGGGCAAATTTCCAGGGTTTTTAAATTGTTCAGAGTTTGAATTCAATAAAAATCTTATGCTTCCATTGACCACAACTCACTTTGATTTGACCTCATAAAGTACTCATACATAAACTTTACCTGCAGGAATTTGTTTCAAACGAAGGTG
Organism: Camelina laxa; assembly: GCA_024034495.1. Classification (NCBI taxonomy): domain Eukaryota; kingdom Viridiplantae; phylum Streptophyta; class Magnoliopsida; order Brassicales; family Brassicaceae; genus Camelina; species Camelina laxa. Next base: position 29,234,107 of record CM043884.1, read on the forward strand.
ATGGAGAGGCACCCCTTGAAGGCTCTATACCAGATATGACGTCTTCAACTGAGTGAGTGCACCTGCCTAAATAGCACTGAAATCCATCTTCATTCTATTTTTCACATTAATAATGCAGCTGTATGCTTTTCCTTGCAGACACTATATCAATTTGCAGAAAATTTATTTAGCCAAAGCTGAGGCTGATTTTCTTTTCATGGAGGAACGAGTAAGAAACATTTTAAAGAAAATCGGTCGAGATCCTAGCAGCATTTCTAAACCAACAATCAAGAGCTTCTGCAAGAATGCAAGGAAACTTAAAGTGAGAATACTTACATTCGAAACAAGTTTTATTAGTATTCAAATGTCGATGTTCTGCCTATTGCGTATTTGCTTTTTCTTTTGGGGGAGTATCAGAACATTTGTTTTGAGTAAAACATAAACCGCATTCCATGCTTTGTAGGTATGCAGATATCGTATGTTAGAGGACGAGTTCAGCAATCCTTCCTAACCGAAATTCAAAAGTATTTAGCAGACGAGGACTACAGGTACGAATGTTTTCACAGAATTTTCTCTTTTCATATGAGTACAAACTCAACAGATGTGAAAGATGGCATTTCTACCAAACGGTTGCTCTTTTGTCTGTCACATGATACATGCAGTATGATGTTGTGATTAAATATTGCACGATTTTACAGTATAAGTGATTCATCTTAGGCTTACACAACAGCAAAATAGATGCTGGCTTTAGTTCAAAACTTTTTCTTTTATGCTTGCATGTTTAGCTCTTATGCTGATACTGTTACCGTCACAGTGGTGCAATGGGATTTTATATTCTTCTCAGAGCTGTTGACAGATTTGCTGCCAACAATAACAAGTTTCCTGGACAGTTTGATGGGTAAGAAACTCATTATGGCATGAAGCTCAGTCTTATTTCTTTGTTTGAGTATTAACATGCAATATGTTTTGCTAGAGGAATGGATGAAGACATTTTTCGGTTAAGAAATATTGCCTCGAGTCTTCTTACCGACTTGGGCTGTAATGGTTCTGTAGTCCCCGATGACCTCATCAATGAGATGTGCCGGTTTGGTGCCTCAGAGCTTCATGTCGTATCTGCCTTTATTGGAGGAATCGCGTCTCAAGAAGTCATCAAGGTTCGATATATATATCCTTCTTATTGTTTCAATTTCAAGAGTCTTATGTGGAATCCACCAGCCTATAGACATGCATACCGAGATGATTTAATGTGTAATCGTCTCTCTCTCTTTCTTCGTTGCAGCTTGTCACGAAGCAGTTTGTCCCGATGGTGGGGACGTACATCTTCAATGGCATTGACCACAAGTCTCAGTTATTAACATTGTAGAAGATCTTTCTTTACACGTTGGCTTGAAACAGAGAGAGAGAGAGAGAGGTTGAGATTTTATCATATCCATTCTTCATCTTGCTTCGCTTTGTTTGTGTAACATTGACCAGATTGGGTGAAGCTAGTTTCATAATATGGGCTAGAGTAAGCCCATTTTGCACATGATTCTAGTCAGCCGAAGGTTTTTAGTGAGATGATGATTTCTCTACAATCATACAAACGACAAGAATGTGCATTATGTTAACATCAAAAGTTGCTATCAAGAAAAATGGGGTCCAAGAATAAGATCAATCAAAATGGAATATTAAAATTGTCTAGAGCGTTAATGGGCATAAAAAATCAATTACATCAATTTGCTACTTCAAGAGAAAAGATAAGAGCCACAAATATAATTTGGGGATTTAGAGGAAATACAGACGATTAGAAATGGGTGTGGGGTTATGGCAAATGCATGAATAATAGAGAGGCCATCGAAGCTCGGTGGGTTTCACTACCATGGCATTTATGATGCCCACATATGTATTCGAGCATTGGGCACGAGTTGGATAGTAGGGGTTTGAGGTATTATCTCTCCATATAATATACAGAAAATAGTGGTTTTTGAAAGGAGGAGTTAACAACAAGAAACAGATAGATGGATGGAAATGGGATGTCAGCTTTAAAGGGGTTTGCTTGAAGAAGACCAAACTTAGACATTGAATTAGGTAAAGTGGCAGTCTCCTCTTTCAAGCAAAGCACCTAACTTCTACCATCTTCTCTCACCGATTCATTGATTTCCCAATTTCAAGTTTAATATTTTATGACTATTAATATATTGTTGTTCATTGGTTGAATTATTTTTCACTTATGGATACATGAAAAATTGCTTTCTTTTTCTTTCTTAGTATATAAACAAAATCTCTGTTTTTTCTTCTTTTAAATATCATTAAAAGAAAAAACAGAAAATAATTTGCAATAATTTGTTACAGTTTTTATCTGCCACCTACTAATAAAACTAAAACTATAGGACATTGTTTTTGAGATTAAATATATCTGTGCAACATATCGATAACATTCTATAAATTATGTGTATATGTATGTATGTAGTAGACAAACATGTTTGATATAAAACCATGTGGTTTGATTTACAGCTATTGTGACACACCATACACGTTATACTTGACCATCACCTCTATCCATAAAGTATAATATTTGCTGTATTTCCAAGCTTATGACATCTTATCAACAGCTCTTAATTCAACGTTAAGTACCCCTAGTTAAATTTATTTGGGCTTCAGATTTTGATACACAGATTCCACTATAATAATCACTACGATCTGCTATGTTGTGTAAATGTCAACAACGTCTCTAAAATGAAGTTGAACTTGCAACATTCTCTAGTTCGTCTGGTTTGTTTTAAAATTTGAATGTTAAGTTAGCTGTTAAATATATGGCATAGGAGTGGAATTTCTAGGAAATAATCAAAAAGTTAGAATGATTAGAATAAGTTTACAAAAATTTACGAGTAAAGTTGTAGATCGAAGTTTATTCAGTGTAAAATCACATATTTACATATTTATATTCTATGTTTTCTCGGAATTATATTACACCATCTCCCTGCATCCCTCCATTGTACACTGATCATATCATGATGATACTTTTTTTTTTTAGTTGAGTAATTAAAATATTCTAGAAAATTGGAAATTAACATTGCTAAACCATGATTTAGAGATGAAAATTGATTATAAATTTTTATTTGGGGATATTTCGATTTTAGAATTTCTAAACTGGTTTCTAGGACTATTTATTTTTTTGATTGATCAGGTTTTGCGAAAAATATTTTTACAATCTTTTATAATCTAATCATTTTTAAAAAATTTTAAAAAATTAGGTGAGTTAGGAAAGTGCTAAGGTGTATACATAAGTTGGGATTTTACCTAGACGGATTGGGATATTTAAACAGCATAAAAAAAATATCAATGATAGATCTGATGATATATAGAGCTATTAACATTATTAAATAAAAGTGGATAACATTTTGATCCAATCAATTCATTTCACTGCAGTCTCGTCTGTTTGTTATTCAAACAAATTATAGCACCGACTTCTTGAATGTTCACATGCCATGAGCTATTGAGCACAGCCATCGATGGAATATTACGTTAAGAAATTAAAATTTTGAATTATTTTTGGTTGTTTTTTTTTCCTCCCACCAATGAGTTCGGAAATCTGGTTGAGAAAAAAGAATTAGAGTCCACCAGACACACCAAATTTAAAATAATACGAGTACTATTTTATTAATCAAAGATATGTATTGTGCGTTTATGTTTCAGTTACGACATGAATTAATATGTGTTCCCTAGGACTGAAAAAGATGTCTTTTGAACTGAATTTCATAATACTAATTCTACGACATTGAGAACTGAAATTTTTGTAGATTTGATAAATTAACGTCGTAGAGCATCTTTATATGGAAGAAGACATGATTGGTTAATTAACTTAACTAACACGTACGTAAACAAACTAAATTTTGCAAAATGTATATGTAATCATCGTATTAATTAGGCTTAAAAAAATCCAGTATTTGTCAGAGAGACATTAACAATGACCAATATAGTCGAACAAATTAAACCGAAAAATATAATAATCCCTATCCAGAAAAATGAAGATGCACAGATGCAGAATACTGACCAAAACTAATACCGATCGAGCGACATAACCATATAAATCAAAGGAGGATTATTAAAATTCATGAACAAATCTATGGCCAAAGTCATGTGGCATCATTTTGGACACAAGTTACACAAACTTATGAAACATTCATGATGACACGTGGAAAACCTCGTGACATTGGACCCACTACCTAGTCATTTTTGGGATACTGATTTTGCAGTGAGCCTTGTGATGCAAAACGAGAAACATCACATGATGAGCTAGTACAGTCGCAGAATCTCTCATCTCTCTCTCTCTAATGAACTGAAAAGACCCGACTAAAATAGTAATAACTGCCTCTGACATTTAGGTAACCGATACATATAATGCTTCTTCTTGGTGTTGCATGTAAAAATACTATAGTAATTCAGCGGGTCAAAAATGGACGTGTTACTAGCTATACGATGGTGAGTGGCATGCAATGCATTAAACTAAAACTAGACGAGTGTGTAGGCTAGCATTTATAAGGCTTGTGCTATGAAAAAAAAAACTAACGGTGTTGGTTCGTTAAGATCACGTGAAAATGAATGAATACGCTGGGGTTTTTTTACAACCAATATATATTGAAAATGTCAATTACTATTTACCAACCAATTTAAGTTCCCCCACACCTATTCTGATCATGTGGCGAGGGCCAGCTCTAAGCTTAGCTAAAGTCAGAGTCAACCAATAAAAGTACCTCTCATTCATTCCAATATCGCTAAACGCATATAAACACATGGCATTTGTGACACACCTAGTAACGTGATTAACGTATTTTAAAACTAGGCTACTTTACATGTTACGTATAACATATTACAACTCGAAAATAAATAAAATTTATCTAGCTTGTTGTTTTCTATCAACAAGTATATATATCTAATATATTAAGAGACCAAAAGACCAAAAATCGTGGTACCATACCATGCTTCTTTTTTGTTTGTAATAACGTAATTGGTAAACATTCATTAAGAAATTAAAAAATCATACATATAATTACTTTTTTTATTTTTTCAAGTGACAGTTGCGTTTTGTTTGCATCATAGTGATTGGGTGAATAAAGGTATTTTGACTTTACAAGCATTATATGAATCGGTGCAGAACAGTTAAAAAAGAAAGAGATTGTGGTAACTTTATAAGCATTATATACATTTGGTTAATAACATAGGACAAAAGAAAACCTATTTACCATTCATTTAAGACAATCTGAACGTATAATAATATCCCAAAGCTTTCTTTTCCAGATTAATATATTTTTCTCATCAACAAAAGTTTTGTTTCTGTGTTACAAAAAATTATTATTTTAATTTATAATTTAAACAGATGATAGGGGCAGATTAGAAAAATTTAGAAGACACGAGGAGGGTATTATTGCCAATAAAAATGTAAATTCGAATTAGGAATCATTAAAGATGGTGAAGAAAAATAATAATTATATTTATTAAAAGGGACAGATCGGTAAATGAACCAAAATATAGGGACGGATTGGTAAATTTAACAAAAATATTGGTGAGTTAATTAATTAAATAAAGAAGTAGAGAGACGGTTAAGAAGTCGTTCTGATTTCGTCGTCTCTTCTCTTTAACGTCGTCTTCGTCTTCTTCATCTCTCTCTCTCTCTCCAATATTTTCAGCTTCTTTCAATATTAGATAAGAGAAGAGAGCTTCTTCAAATTATCTCTCTAGAACTGTGAAAATCTCAGGTTCTGATTTTGGAAGCTGTTGGCGAATTTAGTTAGTTCCTTCTTGGGTCTATTTGATGTTATAGTGTTAGGTTCTTCCGATGATGGAGCTCTCTGGGTTGTTGTTGAGATAGCTATCTCGATTGTTCTGGGGATCTTTAATGGAGAGGAAAATGTCGTCGACGAAGATGAAAGGAGAGTATTCTTCTTCTAGAAGCTTCGTTTCAAGGAAATATACAATGTTACTCTGCTTAGGAAGTTTCTGCCTCGGTTTGTTCTTCACCGATCGGTAAAGTTTTTAAGAGTATAAAATTTGATAGCTTTCAACCCTAAGATACTTAAATTTTATGGCTTTTTGCTTACTTAAATTTGATGGCTTTTTGATGATTCTGTTGTTGTTTTGGTGGTTGCAGGATGTGGAGTATTGAGGAATCTAAAGGAATGTCTCGTCCATCTGTAACAGAAGCTGAAAGATTGAAACTCATCTCTGAAGGCTGCAATCCAAAACCTGTGAGTATTCAACAAACAACATCATTGATTTTGTTCTTTCTTGGTTGGTTATATGAGAAAATCTGATTGGGTTTCTCCATTAGCTTTATCAGAAAGAAGTCAAAAGAGATCCTCAGGCTTTGCTTGGACAAGTAGCCAATACACATATTGCATTACAGTAAGTTTTTTTTTTCATCTTGTGCTTGTGTGATTACGGAAAAAGGAAGAACTTTCTTGAACTTTTTTGATGTTTTAACAACCTTTTTTTTTTGTGTGTGATTTGCAGGACATTGGATAAGACCATTTCAAGCTTAGAGATGGAGTTAGCTGCAGCAAGGTCTGTGCAGGAATCTTTACAAAACGGTGCTCCTGTCTCAGATGATATTGGGAAGAAGCAACCGCAGGTGAAGAGACGGTATTTGATGGTTGTAGGGATTAATACAGCTTTTAGTAGCAGAAAGAGAAGGGATTCTATTCGAGCAACCTGGATGCCTCAAGGTTTTAATAACACTTTTCCTGGCTTCAGCCTCTTCTGGTTTCTTACTAACATGTTTACTTATTTCTGATCAAATATGTTCCTTTATGGTTTTTAGGTGAAAAAAGAAAGAGACTTGAAGAAGAGAAAGGGATTATTATCCGGTTTGTCATTGGTCACAGGTGAGATTTCAATGTCCATTAGTGTAAATTTAGTGTCTCATGTGAGTTTTTTTCATTCTTGTTCACTGTATATTGATGATGTGTGTCGTTGATTTTATAGTGCCACGGCCGGGGGAATTCTAGATCGAGCTATAGAAGCTGAGGACAGGAAGCATGGAGATTTCTTGAGACTGGTATACATCTGTTTTAGTTCACACGTTGAACAAGTCCAAAACCAAAGTTTTCAGCTCTTATCTTCATTTTCATTGCTCCCTTGTTTTTAATAGGACCATGTGGAAGGGTATCTAGAGTTGTCAGGCAAGACGAAAACTTACTTTTCTACAGCTTTTTCAATGTGGGATGCAGATTTCTATGTCAAAGTAGATGATGATGTTCATGTAAATATAGGTAAGTTCTCCAAACTTGTTGAATTGGTTTTTATGTCATGTTGCATATGTTATGCTGGTAATGCTAATGGATTCAATGTTCACTGACTTGTATGCAGCAACTCTTGGGGAAACACTTGTTAGACACCGGAAAAAACCACGGGTCTATATCGGTTGCATGAAATCTGGTCCTGTCCTCCATCAAAAGTAAAGCATCTCTCAGTTTCCTCCTTCAAACCATTTTTTAATTTTGTTCTTCCTAATTGCTAAGTAATGTTGGTTTTGTGGAGCAGAGGTGTGAGATACCATGAGCCAGAGTACTGGAAATTTGGTGAGAATGGGAACAAATACTTCCGTCATGCTACTGGACAGTTATACGCTATTTCAAGAGACTTGGCATCTTATATATCAATCAATCAGTAAGCTGAAGATGAGATTACACTGTAGGCATGGCTCATCTGTTACCTCGTGAGTCTCTTCGTTCTTATATATGTTAAATGTTTCAGGCATGTTCTTCACAAATATGCGAACGAAGATGTTTCACTAGGTGCTTGGTTTATCGGGATTGATGTAAAACACATCGACGATAGAAGATTATGCTGTGGCACTCCTCCTGGTATGTCTTGTGTGCTTTTTTTTTCTGTCTCCTGCAAGTTTACTAGGCTTGGTTTGATACTTTCTAGATGTTTTTAAGTGTATAGATTTTGAGAGCTTAGATAAAATATCAACATCATTGGTGTTCTGTTGTTCTGCACCTAACTAAAGGCTTATAGTGAAGAAACCTTATCTAAAGAGATGACTTGTCCCTATCAAAGTCTCTACTGATACAAAGTCTTACCAAGAACAATAACATTAAATCTTACTTGTTGTTTCAAACCTGATCAGAAGATGTTAACAGATTTAGTTTTGGTATATGCAGATTGTGAATGGAAAGCACAGGCTGGAAACATTTGTGTAGCATCATTCGACTGGAGCTGCAGCGGAATCTGCAGATCAGCAGATCGCATCAAAGAGGTTCATCGACGTTGCGGTGAAGGCGAAAAGGCTCTTTGGAGTGCCACATTTTGACATAGAAACACATACAGTAAATGATAAAACATAACGGTTTTGTTCCTCAAAACAGCTCAAAGATCAGACAAAAGTACAGAGAGACAATTCCAAGAGGCAAGAGTTACCCACTTTTTGTATCCATAGGTACATAGGAGAGGCAGGATTAGAGAGATAAGAATCGCGATTGCGTTTGGATATGTTACGATTGTGGCGTTTCCGTTTTAGTAGTATATATAAGGAACGCCATGCTGTATTCGTTTCGGGAGCAAGTTGTGGATTTGTTTACATCAATACAAAATTATGCCCTCCTTCTTTTGGCTATCAAACTACATATTGCAGCATAGACATAAATCTAATTACAAGGAGCTTTAAACTTCTTAAGCTTAACAATGTCTATAAAGTTCCTTAGGTAAAGAAAAAACTTGCGAAAGTTGGAAAATTGTGCATAAAAATTGATACTTTTATTTTGTCAGACACACACACTTTGGTTCTGACCTAGTGAGAGAATTAAAGAAGAAATTGGAGATGCTGAAGAAGGTGATTGCGATCGGTTTATTGAGGCATGGTGTTCCGTTTGGAGAATCTGAGGGTCAAGTGGTCTCTTTTGTCTCTAATTGCTTTAATAGAGGTATGATTCTCTCTTTAGCTTCCCCGATTCCTCTGCATGTGTGTCCAATCCATTATTCTTCGGTGGCCACCAAAGTTTTGGTTTTTGTTCTTGTTTGTTGGTGTCTGAATCCGAGTGTGAAGTGGTCGTTACTTCCAAATCGAAGTTTCCATGACCAAGAACTTAGTGAACTTCCTTGTGATCTGGGTATAGAGAATTACGTTCAGAGACGACAAATTAATGGATTGTTTTAGTTGTGATTAAGCTTTAACTGATTAAAAGTGAACAACTTGAAGACAAATGTGAACAAAAGGGAGAAATTGATAAGATTTTTTTTTTTAGTATTGATGCTATTTGAGTGTTTTGTTTCTCTACTGGGTTTGGGATTGGTGTATTGTTTGATTGATGTGTTTTACTGTTTCCTATTTGCTCTGTACGTATAGTCTCGTGGCTCTTACATTCCTGCACCATCTTCGTTTCCAGGTTTTGCATTCTTCTATAATTTAGAATCTCTCTTTTTTTTTTTCCATCAATCGAGATTAAGTCACATATCTTTCACATCAAACTTGCATTCAAATCCTTGTATTTTGGGACCTTAAGAGTAGTTCTTGATTGTCTAAATTTGTTTGTTCATTCACATGGATGGGGTATCAATGGGACCTTGTTGATGAATTGGTATGTTTTTAAATGGTATATACTCATGCTTGACACATGGAAGAACATGGTGTGTCATTGTCATAGAAAGCCCACAAGTCCCTTATAGAAATCTCATCTCCTAATAATCCAGTCAAGATTCTCTTGTGTCTGTTTAAAGAAAAATAAGATGTAAGAGATATATTGCCAGTTTTATTTGAAGACTGGTGTGCATACCATGTAAGTTGTAACAGGTGTGTATGATCTTATACACATATCTTCATGAAGAGGAGGATGCAAATATCTATATAAATGGGAAGACAAAAGGGCTGGGAACTTAACTAAGTAAAATACAGCTATGGCGGAAACAAAGAATTGGATCCCAGTATGGTTTCCTTTGATGGTGTTGGGATGTTTTGGTCTGAATTGGTTGATCAAGATGGTGAACGTGTGGCTCTATGAGTTCAGCATTGGGGAGAACAGGCACTATCTGCCACCAGGAGATTTGGGTTGGCCTTTCATTGGCAACATGTTGTCTTTTCTCAGAGCTTTCAAGACTTCTGACCCTGACTCCTTTACCCGCACTTTAGTCAAAAGGTAATCTATTTTTATGTTTTAAAACCTAAGGTAAATATGTAACCAATTCCATGGATATGTTACAGATTCTGTCCGTATCCATGTTATATCTTGGTATTCTCTATCTCCCATAATTCTTGTAGTGGATCCGTGTTATACATTGACTAAATTTCAATACTGTAGTTAATTGTTCGATCAGTCTCCACTTCTAGTCCTTATGTGGCAAAATTCTTCTAGTGCGATCCATTTTTTTACCTTGATTTTGATTTTGGGACTTAATTTTGTTGTCAATGATGTGTAGGTATGGACCTAAAGGTATCTATAAAGCACACATGTTTGGGAACCCAAGTATAATAGTAACAACACCAGACACTTGCCGCCGTGTGCTGACAGATGATGATGCGTTCAAGCCAGGTTGGCCAACATCTACAATGAAACTAATTGGAAAGAAATCATTCATTGGTATCTCATTCGAGGAACACAAGCGGCTTAGGCGTTTGACTGCTGCTCCAGTCAATGGCCATGAAGCCCTCTCTAATTACATACCGTACATTGAAGAAAACGTTATTACCGCTCTGGACAAGTGGACCAAAATGGGAGAGTTGGAGTTCTTGACTCATCTGCGTAAGCTCACCTTTAGGATCATCATGTACATCTTTCTCAGCTCTGAGAGTGAGAATGTAATGGATGCATTGGAAAGAGAATATACCGCTCTTAACTATGGAGTTCGAGCAATGGCAGTCAATATTCCTGGATTTGCTTATCATAGAGCACTGAAGGTCTAACTTAAGCCACTTTTTTTTTCAGTTTTTCATTATTCTATCTCTTTAAAGATTTTGAGGATCATCATGTTTGATTTACAGGCGAGGAAAACACTTGTATCTGCCTTTCAGTCAATAGTTACTGAGCGCAGAAATCAAAGGAAACAGAACATAGTATCGAATAAGAGAGATATGTTAGACAATCTACTTAATGTTAAAGATGAAGATGGAAGAACTTTAGATGACGAAGAGATTATAGATGTTCTTCTGATGTATCTTAATGCCGGTCATGAATCCTCTGGCCACACCATTATGTGGGCTACCATTTTTCTACAAGAACACCCTGAGTTTCTACAAAGGGCAAAGGTAAGTGTAGAGGAAAAACTATTTTATTTCCTTATCGTCATCTTATACTTTTTTCCAGGCTGAGTCTTATGGTAATATATGTGTTGCATATGATGGCACTATAGGCTGAACAAGAAATGATCCTGAAAAATAGGCCTGAAGGACAAAAAGGTCTAACTCTAAAAGAAACCCGGCAAATGGAGTTCTTATCACAGGTTAGATTTCAATCACCTATGAGTTTAGCACATCAGAGATTTTGTTGGCAATTTATTTTAGGTCATAGAAAGAGGTGTTTCTTCACCAGGTTGTTGATGAGACACTTCGAGTCATAACGTTTTCACTCACCGCTTTTCGGGAGGCAAAGACTGACGTCGAATTGAATGGTTGGTATATATGTAAATACATGAGTTATATGAAATACAAAACACCTTTCTAAATGGACATATGCATTTAGCATGATTTGATTAATCTTGCAGGCTATTTAATCCCAAAAGGTTGGAAGGTTTTGACATGGTTTAGGGATGTCCACATAGACCCTGAAGTCTATCCGGATCCAAGAGAATTTGATCCTTCTAGATGGGATGTAAGTTTAGTGTTATCATCTTACATTGTTGGAGCCACAGAAATTTGAATTCATTTTGAATGTGTGGAGAAATTTTTCAGAAGGGGTTTGTACCAAAAGTTGGTGCGTTCCTTCCTTTTGGTGCTGGAAGCCATCTATGCCCTGGAAATGATCTTGCTAAGCTTGAGATTTCAATTTTTCTTCATCATTTCCTCCTCAAATATCGGTAAGACTTACAGAATTTGAATCTTGAAATCAAATATCTCTCGTGTTATAGCTTGATATATCCATGGAGATCCATATTGGCAGGGTGAAACGGAGCAACCCAAAGTCCCCTGTGATGTATTTGCCTCACACCAGACCAACTGATAATTGCTTGGCAACAATTAGTTATCAGTAAAAGTGACTCTCATCTTCACCGTTAAGTTTTGGTTCATCAATTATGTAGTCTTGCGACTCTTGTCTTTATCTTTAGTTGGAAACTTCATCAGACTACATACTCTGTTCCATGAGACAGAGCTTTGTTTTTCTTCAGTTGGTGTAATAATATCTTTGTTTGCAAATCATAAATCACTTGTTTTAAAAGAATAAGCCATGTCATTCACGCAACTTTACTCCTTAAACATTCTTCTTACCAAATCATACACGTATCTAGATTTTGTCGTGAACTTGAGTTAGTTCAGATATGTTATATATTAGGATCTTATGTGAGAGATTAGAAGTGATAGATAGCTGTCAAGATGAATAATAATAGGATAAAAAAAGGTTTAAGGAGAGAATAATAAGCCAACACCAGTACACCACACCCTGACAATACTGTCAACACTTATCTGCTTTCATACAAAGACACAGAGACAAAAGAAAACAGCTTGGAGTCCTTTTGTAATGTATGGACCGTTTGATAAAAAAATATTACGACTTTGGTTTTTTTTTTTTTTCCTCTTTTCTTTCTTAAAAAAAACAGTGGAGAGAAGAAGCTTTACAGATCAGAGAGAGAGGATCCAATGTCGAGATTCTCGCAACGAAGCCCTGAAATTAATCAATCTCCCCTCTCCTCTGTTCCCTGCATTTGATTTCCTTTTTCTGGGTGGTCGTTGTTTCCTTATCTTGAATCCTCTGTTCTGTTTTTGAGATTAAAGGCTGAAACTTTCCTATTAAAAACATGGCGACTAGAGGAAGCAGATCGGAGAAAGTAAAGAGAATATTCCAGCAATTCGACGGGAATCGTGATGGTGGGCTTAACCGAGAAGAGATGGCTGCTCTGGTCGTAGCTGTTAACCCTAGGGTTAAGTTCAGTGACGAACAGATCAATGCGATTCTCGACGAAGTGTTCCGAACCTACGCTGAATTCATCGATCCAAACAAAGGTTTGACCTACGATGGTCTCCTCCGTACTTACGACGATGGCGCTGGAGATGTCGACAGAGATTTCGATGCATTAGGGCTTGAGCTGATTGCTGCTGATGAAACGATTAAAGGCTCTGAGGCGGCTTCTTCTTCTTCGATTACAGATGAGAGAGCTGTTGAAGCGCAGAAGAAACAGAGGACAGCTGCTTGGGCGGTTTCGCCTAACCACGGGATCGTTTTCGACGAGACGTGGAAGTTAGTTGACGATTTGGAGATTCTGGTGAAGAGATTGAAGTCGAAACAGGAGAAAGATGGGAAATTGAAATCTGATACTAATAACAACAATAACAATAACAATGTTGATGCGTTCTCTGATGCTGGATGGTCTAGAGAGTTAGGTCCTTCGTCTGAGATATCTGATAAGAGAATCTATTGGGAAGAATCGAGTCATGACTATGGTGTGTTTGTCAAGGAATTAGGTGTTTTGAGAAGTAAAGCAGATGGAGCTAGATCGAGAGAAGAAGCTTTTGATGGACATATGGCGATTGGTAGGGTTTTGTATGAGCACCAGTTGTTTAAAGAAGCTCTCGTTAGCTTCAAGAGAGCTTGCGAGTTGCAACCTACTGATGTGAGACCTCATTTCAAAGCTGGGAACTGTCTTTACGTTTTGGGGAAATGTAAAGAGTCTAAAGATGAGTTTTTGTTGGCATTGGAAGCGGCTGAGTCTGGTGGGAATCAATGGGCTTATCTGCTTCCTCAGATTTATGTCAATCTTGGTATCTCTTTGAAGGAGAAGGTATGGTTTTGAGTGCTTGTGAGTATTATAGAGAAGCTGCGATTCTATGTCCTACGCATTTTAGAGCCTTGAAGCTTCTAGGTAGTGCATTGTTTGGTGTAGGAGAGTATAGAGCAGCGGTTAAGGCATTAGAGGAAGCTATATATTTGAAACCGGATTACGCTGATGCTCATTGTGATTTAGCTTCGTCTTTGCATTCAATGGGTGAAGATGAGAGAGCTATTGAGGTTTTCCAGAGAGCGATTGACTTGAAACCTGGCCATGTTGATGCCTTGTATAATCTTGGAGGGCTTTACATGGATTTAGGTAGGTTTCAGAGAGCTTCGGAAATGTACACTAGGGTCTTAGCTGTATGGCCTAACCATTGGCGTGCTCAGCTCAACAAGGCGGTTTCTTTGTTAGGTGCTGGAGAGACCGAAGAAGCTAAACGAGCGCTTAAGGAGGCACTGAAACTGACGAACCGTGTTGAGTTGCACGATGCCATATCTCATTTGAAACATTTGCAGAAGAAAAAGGGTAAAAACAATGGAAATGGTAATGGAGGAGGAGGTGAAGGTCCGTTTATTATAGTGGAACCTTCCAAGTTCAAGACTGTGGGTGAGAAGACGACTTTGAGACCAGACTTAGCCACGGCTCTACAAATTAGAGCCTTTCAGAAGGTTACTAGGCTAGGGAAATGTGATGTGGAGGCTGTGCGTAAGGAGATGAGAGACAACGATGTTCCTGTATCATATTCCGGAAGCGGCGGGCCAACGAAATCAATTCGGAAACCAAATTTAGAGGAGATTCTCCGGCGTCTGCTTAACTCCTTGAAACCTGAAACATTCCAAGGAGCCATCAAGGCGATAAATGAGAAAATCCTATCGCTTCTCGATGATTCTGGTTCAGGAAGAGTCGATATGGGTATGTTTTACGCTGTGATTGCTCCTTTATGCGGTGGACATTCGGACAGACGGAAAAGAGTTGCTTTTGATGCACTACTTTGGAGACCTGTAAACGAAGGAAGCTCTCAGATTACAAAAACGGATGCAGTCAAATACATTAAACTGTTGAGAGCTATTTACATTCCATCACACGGTATGAGTGAAATGTTAGAAGTTCACGGGGAAGAAGAAGCTGACTCCTCAATGACAGTTACGTATAATCAGTTTCTAGCAATGTTTGACGATCCAGATTGGGGATTTGGTATCATGTCTACGATCCTTAAACTAGAGGCAAACGATAGAAACCGTCATGGAAACCAAGTTTGTTCGGTTTGTCGGTATCCGGTTATCGGATCACGGTTTAAAGAAGTGAAAGCCAGGTTTAGTTTGTGTAACCAGTGTTATAGTGAAGGGAAGGTTCCTCCTTCGTTTAAACAGGAGGAATACAAGTTCCGAGAATATGGGAGTGAAGCTGAAGCCATGAAAGCTAAGTGTGTTTGTTTTTCGATGCAATCTCATAAAAAGCCTATCGCCACCTGATATAGACGAAACAAAAAGGAACTAACTCATCAAGCGTGTTTGTTCTGATCTCTCTGTGTCTAATTTGCAAATTGTAACACTTTCTTTCTTTCTTTTAACTTGTGTGCATAGTTTCAGTTAAGTGTATGATGATGATTGATGAAGACTGTGCAATGTTGTTTTGGTAAATCACGCAATTGCGTTATGTTGTTTAGGTTTCTCTCATTCTCTTCAAAAAATACATTTTGTGTTCTATCTCCAAAAAGATTACAACATTTCTTTGATGAAATCAAGATTAAGTGTATCCTTGACGATGAGAAACAACCCGAGGAATAACACAAGCATGATTCCAGACGACATGATCCCTTGTTCCACCTCTAACGGTAACTTTCTCCCGCCTCGAACAGCTTCCAACAAAATCAGAGCCAATGTTCCACCATCTAGAGCCGGTAAAGGCAACAGATTGATCACCGCAAGGTTTAGATTCAGCAATGCAGCAAACTGGTATAAACCATCCGCGTTTGATCTCGCTACTTCCGCTCCAACCGCAATGATCGCAACTGGACCAGCGACTTTACTAGCGGTTTGAGAGAAGTTCAAGAAAGTCTGTTTCAAGCTATCCAAGACATTGTAAGAGAGTCCAAAGAACTCTCTACCGACAAAACTAAAAGTCTCCGGTACATTCTTCGGTTTAACCTTCGAGAATCTAAGATTCGGTGAAAGCTGAACACCTATTTTACCAGTCCCATCGAAACTCTTATCCGGAGTGATCCGGATTTCGAAATCCTCTTTCCCTCTTCTGATCTTCAGCAACACATTGTGGTCCGGGTTGCTCTTAACAACATCAACAACTTTGGAAACAGAATCAGAACCGGAATTGGAAAGCTCAACGCCATCAACGGCTAAGATAACATCTCCACGAAGCAATCCATCACGAGAAGCAGCAGAGAAAGATTTAACATCAGGAACAAGAACTCCAGGGAAAGATTCTTGAACTGGTAAACCAACAGATACAACTTGAGTAAAGATTATAGCGTAAGCGAAGATAACGTTAGCGACGATCCCAGCTGAAACCACAATCACTCTATCCCAAATCGGTCGGTTCTTGAGAAGGTTTTTATCGTCTACAGGGATATCACTGTCTGGATCGTTATCAGGGAATCCAACAAAACCACCTAAAGGAAAAGCTCTAAGAGAGTATTCAACATTCTTGGAATTGAACTTAGCTAGAATCGGACCAAACCCTATTGCGAACTTACTCACACGGATACCTTGAAGAGTAGCAGCTAAGAAGTGACCAGTCTCGTGGACAACGACGATCGCTGTGAGAACAGCACAAGCTTCGAGAACTGATTCGAAACTACTGGTATCGAATCCAGCGAGAGCTCGTGGACTGTGATGTAGGTATCTCTTCTTGTTTCTGAATAAAGCTCTGTTCTTGGTACCGTAGAGACTACTATGGTTTGAGAGATTGGTTGAAAGATGAGATTTTGGGAGATGGGTTTTGGATTTTGGAGGAAAATTTGAAGCGGGGTTGATGGATTTAGAGAAGAAGTGAGGGATACGATGAGAAATTTGAGAAGAAGAGATGTTTAATAGCATGATTTCGTGAGGTTTAGAGAGTTGAGAGTACAGAGAAGAGGAACTATTGAAGCCATTGAAAAACAGATGAGATGATGATAAAAGAGAAAAACATTAAAGCTCTCTATGTGTCTGTTTGTGGATAGGATTGACCAATGACGACAACACTCTCGTTCCAAAATTGGTATCTTCTTCTATTTGTTTACATGTCGACGATCGACCAAATTGCAGATTGCTTATTGTCTGTTCTCATAAAATTATGCAAAACTATGTGGGCTTCCTATTGGGCCAAATTTGAACCTCAAGCCCAGTAAGAGTGTGATACTTTTTTTCTTTGAAGAAAGCTCACAAATTTGAACTACATATAACCCATTTGATTAACACATGTATTGATGATGATAGGATCGTTTTCACTTTCCAATTGGTTGATAAGAAAGAAAAAAAAAAAGCGTTTATAGATTCATCTTTTCACGGAGTGGAAATGTTGTAGCACAGGCCATACATGCACCTTCATCCATTAGTAATTGACGAGGTCCGAACGTTTGTTCAAAGAAAGAAGATAGTATTAGTCAATGCTTGCTAGGTGTGCTGGATCTTATCCAAGAAAATTTCGAGATCTATTAAAATGCGGAGAAAAGAAAAATGATGAATTCTTGTACCAGAGGCAGAAAGAGTGGAGAAACTAGCTGGCGAGCACATTTTAGGGTTTACGTGAGACAAATGATATCAAATCGAATAGTTAGGACACATTTTCTCTACTTTACTTAAAAAGGTTTTTTGGGGTCAAGCTAAGTGATAGTTTACCATTAATATTGAAAGCGTAACATTCTAGTGGGTGATCATACGCCAATAATTCTTTCTTTTTTGCCGACATACGACAATTATTCTATAACAAAATAAATTAGTAGTACTGTTTTAGACTAGCTAGCCAACAAATATATATATAAAGAAGAAAACAATAGATATAGAATAAAACACCTAACGTAGTGTGTCATGAACAAAAACAACGTGGCCATTATGTTTTCTTAATCTTTTTACTTATGCAACATGATTGTATTTAGGCTTATGACGAAAATGGTTTGTCTTTTGGTTATAAGGTTGTCATTTCCAATGATTTCTTCTTATATGAGTTTATTATTTTCATTTTACTATTGAATTAATCAGATTATTTTATCTCTAGCCGCGTGCACGAATAGTGAAGCCATCATCAGTGTTTGAATTCATATTTTTCAAGAGACGAGTGTCTTTCTTTTTTTTATTTGGTTAAAGGAGACGAGTGTGTCTTTCAAATGCTAGTAAAAGATGATCAATTTGAAATCTACACTTGGTTGGTTTTTCCAATCCGTAAACGAAAAAGGGACCAGGTTCAGTGAACCTGTAAATTTCATTCTCCATGAATTTTCAAACGTAAGCATGCTTAAAAGCAATATATCATATATTATTATATAATATGAAAGGAACCAAATAAACTAGTCATCTTTAGCTTTTCATCTACTTGCTTATAATTGAAAAGGAAGAAGTTGGTGAAACATATATGTTTATAATAAGAGTCGTACGCACCATATGTATGCACAAGACTATATGATGCATTATGCATATGGTTTGGGCCGAGAGAGAGAAAGAGAGCAATGATCCTTATGACTTCTCAGACTACTCATGATCATCACTTCATCCTCGATCGTACGTCTCTTGTTTCGTCTAATCTTTATCATACTCAGCAGATATTGTTCGTATATATACTCCACGCTCCGTACATATATATACGTATATACATGTGCATGTGTGCTTGGGATTAATACATGTTTGTTGACTACATCTTCAGGATCAAAGGTCGAAGAAGAAGGAAACATATATCGATCAACTGATTTTATGTTCCGAGAAGATTGATGAGAAAATGATCAACGATATGGATTATTTATATATCAATATTGGTTTCGAGTTTGATCCAATCGATATTTCGTTTCTTTCGATTGCTTCGAAGAAAAAGATGGAAGACGCTCATTGTTTGAGGCAAGTAAAAGATCACCGGTTCCCCTTTTCACAACTTCAATCTCTTTGTTTAATACTGTTACAACATACTCTATGTTTTAACTTTTAATCAAATTAAAGGACTCAGTTTTTTTTTTGTCGACGACTCAGGTTCAATTCTATATAAAATCTCTCTATAGTATTCACTGATACTCGATTAACAACTCCATAAGTATTCCACATATCAAAGAAAGAAAAAAAAATTAAAACTAAATATTGTTCCGGTTTGTGTATGTAATTTGGATGTGTTCAATCCGGATTCTGTTCATTATACACATCATTCATTACATCTATATATTTTGTAGATATGCATATGTATGTATAGCGTTTGCTATATATAGCAAGCGTCTCTAATTATGCGCCAACGTTAACCGATAGTGTCTATTTCCAATGTTAGACTCTTGAAACTTGCCTAATCCTTAAAGGACCGAATTAATAACACACATAATAATAACATCTCATGGTCACTTCCAAGTTCCAACGTTTTGAACACTTGAAGTGAGAAGAAGAAGAGTCCCTTTGGAGTTTGGAGCAATGATCAACGTGGAACATCTTTCTCAAACGGCTTGTGCTTTTTTACAAAGCAAAATAAAAAAAATTGTGTACGGTCTTTTGTCGATTTAAGACTTTTAATTGGATAAATTTAATTAATACCTTCTATATAAATAATAATAATAATGTTTGCTAAGAAAAATAACCATAATTATTTATAATCGTGTCTGTAATTAGGCGGTAATTAAAATAAGAGTTAATTTTCGATTTACCATAACTTTCCCAATTTCGTAACCCTCATTTAGTGCAAAATCTCTTATCCAAAAAAAAAAAAAAAGGAAAAAACGCAAAAGTGAAACAAAATATTTTTAAGTTAGAAGATTTAGTTTTCTAAATTATGACATCACAATTTGATAATCGAACCGGTAGGAAGTGAACACGTGTGAATAATGTTGTGTTTCCCGCCGTTATCGACCACTAAACTATCTCTCTCTATCTTCTCTCTTCTCTTAATATAAAACGGAAAGATAAAAACCTAATTTCACTTTTTCTTTTTTGCTCTTCTTCCTCTTTCCTCGACTTTACGAATTCTGGGCAGACAGAGAGAGAGTGAGAGATGGAGCTACGACCCCGCAATAAGACGATTGAAGGTACCCTTGTTCGTGATTTCGCTCTATTGATTCTTGGGTTTACTCGTTCCCATTGTATTAGTGGAACTAGTGTCTGTGTTTTCGGCTCGATCTGTACTTCAATTAGTTGATTTTTCTTGGTATTGTGCTCGATGATCTCCGTGTAATTGATTAAAGATCGTGTTTTTCTTGCTTGATGTGTTAAGCAATTTCGTTATTGTGAAAAGATTAAATTTTTTTTTTTTGCTTAACACAATGTGCAATTAAAAAAAAAAAAAAAAAAGTGGGACTTTTCAGTAAAAATTGAAACTTTAAAAGGCGTAGATACCGTCCGGTGATAAATTGTTAATCTTTTCTTTCTTATGAACTAGTTGTGGATCTCGAGAAAGAAGTTGGCTTCAACTCTGATGAAGAATCTTTTACTATACCTTCAGACGACGATTTAGTCGACCCTGAATTTCAAGGTACCGTTTCGTTGCTTTGCTAAAACATAGTTAAAGTTTATGCATCTTCGTTAATGTTATCTGCTTTTCAAGTGTTATTGATTTGAAAAGTTTCTGTTATATATTCATAATTTACATTGATATTTGAACATAGGTGACGAGGAGATGGAGGAGGAGGAGGAGGAAGAAGAAGTCGGTGATAATGATGATTTACCAGTTCCTGTACCTGTTCTTGCCCCTGTACCTGTGGCTAATGTAAATTTACGAAGAGCAGGCACTAAAAGGAAAAAACCTGGCCCGAGGAGAGAGAAAGATGTGTTAATGTGGGAGGTATGGGAAAAGGATCAGAAGAGATGGATTGATGAACATATGACAGAGGATGTTAATTTGGATCAGCAGAATGCTGTGATTGCTGAAACTGCTGAGGCCCCTTCAGATTTGATTATGCCGCTATTAAGGTACCAAAAAGAATTTTTGGCTTGGGCATCAAAACAGGAACTCTCAATTGGAGGAGGCATTCTCGCGGATGAGATGGGAATGGGAAAAACAATACAAGCCATATCTCTTGTTCTTGCCAGACGAGAAGTTGACAGGGCACAATTTGGGGAAGCAGTGGGGTGCACCCTTGTACTTTGTCCTCTCGTTGCTGTTTCCCAGTGGTTAAATGAGATTGTTCGGTTTACATCCCCAGGAAGCACCAAGGTTCTTGTATACCATGGGGCGAAGAGAGAGAAGAATATTAAAGAATTTATGAACTACGACTTTGTTCTGACAACATATTCCACAGTGGAAAGTGAATATAGGAGACATATGATGCCGCCCAGGGTGCAGTGTGCATATTGCAGCAAGTTATTTTATCCGAAGAAGCTTTCGATCCACCTGCGGTATTTTTGTGGACCTTTGGCTGTCAGAACGGCCAAACAATCTAAGCAGAAAAGTAAAAAGTCTACAGCTTCATTTTTAAAGCAAGGAAAGGAGGCTGATGCAGTAAAAGATAAAAATCTGAAGAAATCTAAGAAGAAGTCCAAACAACCAAGAGAAGAAGATGACTTAGCTTCAGATGACAGAGGGAAGTCTCTTTTGCACTCGATCAAGTGGAATAGGATCATTTTAGATGAGGTCAGTACCAAGACCCGCTGTTTGTTGGTGTTAACCTTTTGTTGCCTAATTTTTTGGCACACTTTGCATTAAAATTCAGGCATGTAAGTTACGGTGCCTTTCATGCCTGTTGTGGGATAGGAAACCACAGCAGGGGAGCTCACTGTAAACTCATCTTCAGAAACCTAAGTTTGCCAAAAAATAATTATAAGCCTGTCTTTTTATCTTTTGAGTCTGCTCGACATGATCATATTATCTTTTTGGCCTTTAGTGGGTGGAATTATGGATTGGATCTGACCTTGATTAATTTTAATCTACATTTTGTCACACCAGGCTCATTACATTAAAGAAAGACGTAGCAACACAGCAAGAGCTGTTTTTGCTTTGGAGGCTACCTACAGATGGGCTCTGAGCGGTACCCCTCTTCAGAATCGTGTTGGAGAGCTTTACTCCCTGGTTAGTCAATCTTTCCTAAAGTTTTCTTGTAGCACTTAAAGATTATAACTAACTTGGTTGATGTGACTATTTTGTTTGTCCCAGATTCGCTTCTTGCAAATTCTCCCATACTCATATTACTTTTGCAAGGATTGTGACTGTAGAATTCTTGATTACATGTAAGTTTTTCACTCTCAACTTCTAATTATTTTCTCTTTTCTCCTTGTTCTGTTTTATAGTTAATAACAGTATATGCTATTCAATTTTCTTTGTCATCTGCCTTTGGTGGTGATTACAGGGCACATCAAAGTTGTCCTAGCTGTCCTCATAATACAGTTCGACATTTCTGTTGGTGGAACAAGGTAAGTTTGATGTGTCACGTTTCTTATATTACCTATTTTTTTAAAGCAGGATCACCATTATATATCTTGTCCTTCTGTTTTTTTCTTTATATTCTTGCTAGTATGTTGCCAAACCAGTAACTTTACATGGAAGCTTTGGAATGGGAAAGCGAGCCATGATATTGCTTAAACACAAAGTCCTGAAAGACATTCTTTTAAGACGTACTAAATTGGGTCGGGCAGCTGATCTTGCTCTTCCTCCTCGAATCGTATGTTCCTTTCTCTCTCTTGTTTGATGTAAATGAAGCTTTGTATAGTTGCGTGCAAGCTTTATTTATCTCCACATATAAATTTGGCTTCTTATAGAATTCTTTTAGGTGTGATGCACTGGATGGAAAATTATTCTGAATATTAAGAATCACTAAACAAAGCTTTAGCTCAACTTTTAAATTTGACTTCTTGTAGATTTCTTTGAGGCGGGATGCACTAGATGTAAAGGAGGCTGATTACTATGAATCTCTATACAAAGACAGCCAGGCGGAATTTAATACGTAAGTTACTTATATTCAATGGGCTTCTAATGGTTTCTGCTCCTTGGTTTGTATAACAGAACTTTATTATTGACCATGCCATGTACATTTTTGTTTGCAGGTATATTCAGGCTGGTACATTGATGAATAATTATGCTCATATATTTGATCTTCTCACTCGTCTGAGACAGGTGAATGGCATCTACAGTCTTTTGGTTTAACTAAACAGCCAATGCACTAGTATTTTATAGATATGTAGATTTGTGATGTATTTTGTCTTCAATTTTTTCAGGCTGTTGATCATCCATACCTTGTGGTGTATTCCAATTCTAGTGGTGCAAACGCTAACTTGCTTGATGAGAACAAAACTGAGCAAGAATGCGGTCTCTGCCACGACCCGGCCGAGGACTATGTTGTAAGCTGCTTTTATTTTACACTTCGTTCAAGAATCATCAGATTACTACTATTGTTGGACTTTTTCGTTTGATATCCTTCTTTGTTTCTTTTACTTTGAAGGTGACGTCTTGTGCACATGTGTTCTGTAAAGCTTGTTTGATTGGTTTTTCTACGTCCCTGGGAAAAGTCACCTGCCCAACATGCTCGAAACTACTGACTGTGGATTGGACTACCAAAGCTGACACAGAGCATCAGGCAAGCAAGACAACACTTAAAGGATTTAGAGCCTCAAGCATTTTAAATCGGATAAAGCTCAATGATTTTCAAACAAGTACAAAGATTGAGGCTTTGGTATGTGCTCTCAAGTATCCTTCTAAGTTTCTTTCGAGTTTTGAGCGTTTTTCTTCCTTTTTCTAGCCATTTGTGAAATGTTATGATGTTTGATTATTTGTATGCAGAGAGAGGAAATCAGATTCATGGTTGAAAGAGACGGGTCTGCCAAAGCAATAGTTTTCAGCCAATTCACATCATTTTTGGACCTTATAAATTATACCCTTGGGAAGGTAATCTTAGGAGCAAGGTCACTAGGCCACTACTTAACATTGTCATGAATCAGAATGAATCATGCAGAAAATGACGTTTGTTTACAACACAGTGTGGCGTTAGTTGTGTTCAACTGGTGGGAAGCATGACCATGGCAGCTAGAGATACTGCTATCAACAAATTCAAAGACGACCCAGATTGCAGAGTTTTCTTAATGAGCTTGAAAGCGGGAGGGGTTGCTCTTAATTTAACTGTTGCTTCACATGTAAGTGTATAGTTAGCAACTTTGGAAAGCAATGTATGTGTATGCAAACATGTTCTCACTTTGGTTGTTTGTGGAAAAATTCTGTTAGGTTTTTATGATGGACCCGTGGTGGAACCCAGCTGTTGAGAGGCAAGCACAAGACAGAATTCATAGGATCGGACAGTACAAGCCAATAAGGTTACACTTTAATTCTCCTTCAATCTCTGTTTGTTGGTGGGCAAGAACAATTCGTTGGATACATGTGTGATTTTTTGAATTACAGGATTGTGAGATTCATAATAGAGAACACAGTTGAGGAAAGGATTTTAAGACTTCAGAAAAAGAAGGAACTTGTGTTTGAAGGGTTAGATAAAAGATTCTCAACTTTTTTCTTTTTCCGAACCTTAACTATTATCTAAGGTTATTATGAACACATTTTTGTTCATTACAGGACGGTTGGTGGCTCTCAGGAGGCCATAGGGAAGCTGACAGAGGAAGATATGAGGTTTCTGTTTACAACATAACTTTAGATAATAGATTATGACGGTTTTGTATGATCGATCATAAAGATCTGGTCTGGGTGTAGTATGGTATGGTATTACCGTATGAGTATGGTATGTTTTAAAACTTCTTACATTCAAAGATAATTTTTTTGATGATGATGACGACACATCTATGATTTGATACTCCCTTGTAAGAAAGTGTATCTCGATGTTTCTTGTGAATACTAAATTAAGTGAAAATGAATTAAAAAACCAATTTAAGGGTTTAAGTAGTAACAAGTTAGGTTTCAACCTTTTCAACTATTAATCATATGATAATTAGAGATTTGTGTGGAAGCGAAGGCATAATGAATGAATCATCAAAATGGCCTAACAAAAGCTTACCAAATTTCCCAAAAAAAGAATACAAAAAAAAAAATGAAAATGCGAATCCTTAACAAAGATTCGATAAGAATCTTTCTAGTTTGCCTAAACCCTAAAAATGACCAACTAACCAACCAACAAACCAATTGGGCATCTTTTTGTTGCCTTCATTTCTCACTTTCCCCACAAGTTAAAATCATTACACTGTCTCCACAAAAATACTTACTTGGTATTTGTATTATCATAGTTCTCACTCCTTCCACCTAACTTCACTACTTCCAACCCTCATAGAGTTGTGTTCAATCATACTTTGGCAAAATAACTCGTGCAAGTACTTTGCATAAATACTCGGTTCCTCTGCCCACTTATGCTATTTAGATGAAGACATCAAAACAACCAATCACAATTGTCCTAACTAATAAGTTGTTGTTTTTATAAAATCATGACTTGTATTACATAACATAATGAAAATAACAAAATTTGGATTCCGGGGAGTAAAAAAAAATGATGAATTAACAAATGTACATAAAAATTATCTAAAACTCCACACTTTCTAATACTTCTCTACATTCACTTGGAGACTAAAAACAAAATTTTCACTAATTGAAATGAATGGGAACAACCAACGCTCCTTCCCTCATGTGAACCGACTAATCATTATTCCGTTCGGACCGTGATCCAATCCGCACCGTCCGTGTCCCATGTGGACTCCACCACAAACTGACCAGTCCAGCTTAGCACTCCAATTCTCTCATCCTCGTGACATTCCCACCAGCTTGGACGGTCCTCTTCCACTGACCTCCAGAACATCTGATCCGTCACACTTGTCGGTGAGTTCGTAACCAAACCGGTTACCAATTCCGGTTCATTATCCGGTTTAGTTATCAAGAACGGATGGTTTAACAGTTGACTCGCTGTCCATCTCTCCTTCGCATCTTTTTTCAAACACTTTCCTAAAAAATCCTTTGCTTGTTCCGTAAGCGAGCAAGGCAGCTCAGGTGACTCACCTAAATACCCGACCCTGTAAAGAACCGAAACCGGGTCGTTCGAATCCGCTCCACTCCACGGCGTAGACCCGGTAACCATCTCTATCACCGTACACCCCACCGCCCAAATATCACTCTCTTTCCCTTGTCTCTCTCCACGGGCCACTTCCGGTGCCATAAACGCCGGAGTTCCTCTAACCGGTTCGGTTATTTCCGGTTCAATACGTTTCGCACACCCGAAATCAGCGATCTTGGCTTCTCCGTTCTCTCCGACCAACACGTTGCTTCCCTTAATGTCGCAATGCGCAATTCCCATGGAGTTGTGAATATACTCCAATCCAAGAAGTATCTGGCGCGTGTACTTCACGACGTGAGCCTCGTCGATGGAGCCGCCGTTCTTGGAAGCCACGTCGGCCAACGTCCCGTACGGTGCGTACTCCATGAGGAGATTGTAAGTCGTAGCTTCTCCGTTGTAGTTGTTGAAGGACTCTTTTGTAATTTGGCATCCTCTGTATCCGATAACGTGTGGAGAATTCAAAGAAGAGAGAATCTTGGCTTCTCTTTGCAAGAACTCCGACCGGTGGAACTCGGCGGATTTCACGGCAATTGTTTCGCCTGATTCTTGCAAGGTGGCGGCTGAAACGGTGGCTGTTGAGCCACGGCCTATAATTTTACCTCTAGTCCAATTCATTTGGAGAGTGACGATGAATACTAAAAAAAGAATGGTGTGTGTGTTTTTTTTTTTTTTTTTGTATGTGTTAGCTTTCACTCGGTTATTACAAAAGAAAGTATATATATAAGGGTTTTAGATTGTTGTTTTTGGTTTGGTAATTACTAATTAGATAGTGTATACTTTTGGTAACATCGAGTTTATCTACCAAAGCGAAAATAATTGTGTATATGTGTATCGTCCATACACGTGGAGTCTCTTAAGAAGAAGTAAAAGTTGATTACCAAATGTGATCCAAATTTCGAATCTTCGATGTGATTACCAACAAAAGTATATATAACATTCAAAAAAAAAAAAGTATATATGTGTAGAGAGAAGAAGAAGAAAAAAGAAGAAGAAACGTGAGCAAAGAAAGAGGAGTGACGTGGGCAGTGAACGTATCTAAAGAAAGGTTCGATAGGAAGTGACGTGACACTTCGTTAGGAATGGTAGTCTTATTGGCCTTTGTACTCTTTTTGTTGAGTCTAGAAGTTGGTGACGTGTCGAATTTTCAGGTAGTCAAAACAAGTAGTATTTGTTTCTGTTCCGACCACCAGAGTTCCGTCCGTATATGCCTCGAGCCACGTGTCGACAGAGGTTAGATTCTACGAGGTGTCGACAAGTGCTCAAATCTTTCGCAAGAGAGTTAGGTAAAATACAAAAACAAATAATAACAATATGTAAAGGGGAAGTACGGAAATTTGGTAGATTCTTTCTTTGGTATCATAAATTTGGTAGATTTCATTGATCATATTTTTTTTTTCTTCACTTTTCGAAGATTTTACATTTGTTTGGTTTTACATATTTTTGAGAATTATGATACACACCTTTTTTTTGTTTAATTGCGTTTGGAAAATATAGAAGATGCTTGACTGGAAAGAGCGGTGGGTTTAACCACCATCGTTATCAAATCTGATTAGGTCAATATAGTAGTATTCATGGCTATATCTTAGTATAGAACCATGGGTCTCTCTCTGTAAGATTTTTTTAAAAAACCTTTGTATATATGAAAGAAGCGACAAGATGAGTTACCTAAGGCAGTGTTGGGTACGTAAAAAGATAAGAGAAACGATTTTGGTCAGACATTTACGGCTGTCCACTGCAATACGCACATTCACAGCTCATACGCACATGTACGCTTTATTATTATTAACCACATGCAAAATTAATAACTTGCACATTCACGTGTTTTTAATTTACATAAGTTTTTTTTTTTTTCAAACTTAGTTATTTATTGTACTGCTATTATTATAAATGTAACAAAAAAGAAACAGATGACGAAAAGGTGTGCTAAGCATTTATTGTGTACATTGCCAAACAATTTTTTTTTAAAAAAAAATTTTGCGTACACTTTTGCAAGAAAGTGCTCATGATTACCAATTAAAACCTGTATCAATTATTACGATTCTATGCATATTCTTAGATGATTATGCAAGCTTGAAGTTACTAACTTACTATAAATTTTTTAAACAGGGAGTGTTATATAACAGGGGTAATTGAATTTGATAAATCAAACTTCAAATTAACATCAACATTTCAATGACACAGATATATGTATACTATGATTCAGTGAAATCAATTTACAACTTCACCAATATGATAAGACGAATGATTTTGTTTTGAGTTATACTTTCTGAGTTTCGCTAGAGATATTTTTATATGTAAACCCTAATATTGAAAACCAAATGAAGTTGTGACGTTGTTTAATAAGCTTTCTCCTGTATGTTATCAAGGCGTGTGAGTGGTAGGAACAACACGTGGCATGAAAATAAAGAGAAGTGCAAAAGATTCGTATAATGACGAACGCCTACTTCAAGCAACAACCTACTCAATTCAAAATTTTGCATATATATAAGAAAAATCACAAACACTATGATAGCTACTTTTAAAGTATATATCATTTGTAACTATCAAGTTCGGGTTGTAGACCAGCATGGTAACTTAGTTAATTTTTCTTCACTGTAGTTTACCTATTTCTCCTCAAAAAAAAAAGAGTAAATTTTGGATTCAGCAAACTATATTTCTGACCGTTCCTATATGTAAGTATCTGGTTATAGGCATTTGTATTTGAATTTCATTTCATTATGCTTTAGATTTATTTAATAATAGATAACTTAACTTTGTGCTAAATTTAAAACTTAATATTACTATTAAGTTAAAGAACCAAGTCTATTAGGCATGGTAAATGCTAAATAGAGCTTTTTTGTTGCTTCAAAGTACAAACTTTAGATATCAAAATCGAAGAGTATGACATAAGTAACTCATATATTCTCCCTCTTTTATAGGGAAAAAAAAAACTTTACTTTCTTTTCAATGTTCGAAGAAGATGATGATAATAATATAGTACTAGTTTACGTTAATCACGTTTATAGCTCAATTGATCTTATAGTATATGTAAACTGCTCTTAATTACGGATAACAAAATCAATTGGCTGTTATTGAAGTTGTGATTTCTAAATTCATATAAAATTGTAAGTAATGTATTGGTAAAAAAAAAGAATTGTAAATAATGGAAATCAAAACATATGGATTTTGAAATAACATGTTTTATCTTTGGATTTGAATTCTTCTATTTTACACTTTCAAATTTATTCAAATTCATTTAAAATATAATGTGGATTTGAAATTCAAAAACAAATCATTAAATGAATAATATGGGATTTTAATAAGTATTTGTAAATCATATAATCAAATGACACTTTTGATAAATATTTTAAAATCAATGATTGAATAACATATGATTTTTGTTTGGATTTTCAAATCTATTAAAATCATAGAATCAATAACCCTAATAGTGATAATCTAACTCGATTTTTTGGTTAATAGATCGGATATACTGTACGAAAATCCTACTATCTTAATTGGAAAATACAAATATAAAATTAACCTTATAAAGTGTAAAAAATTACATGACAATGCCACTGGTCTTAAGGCAATTATTTAATTTTTCAGTAAGGGTAAAAATATAATTTCAATATTAGACTAATAAAATATTTTAAATAATTATTAATTTCACAAAAAAAGCTCTCTCTAATTAATTATGAACGAAAATTACTAATTAATTTTTAAAAATTGTAAACCAATCAGAATTTTTAAAAGTAAGAGTTTTATATCTAATTATCCAAATTATTATTTTAATAACTATGTTTGGAAGATTTTGTTAAGATTCTAAATTATGATTCTCCTATCATCTTTTTTATTTCATTTTTTTTAAATTATCATATAAAATATATATGATAAATAAATATGTAAATTTTTTTCTACATATGTTGTGATTTGAATTTTCAAAAAAGAATATATATTACTCAATATATGAAAAATGTATGTTTAATGTTTCTCATCGTCGTATTGGTAAATTTAAATTTGTATGATTGATAAATTAATAATTTTATTTGTGCACAATTAAAATATAATAATTACTATTTTAAAATGTTTCACAAAATAATGATGCAAATACAACAAACAAATAATATAAAATAGTAACATACAAATAATTAGTACTTAAAAAGATATATGTAGATTTACTAAACAAACAAATTAAACTATTATAATATTTTAAAATAATTAGTATTTGAAAATATATATGTATATTTACCATGGTAATATTAAAAGTAAATCTTGTCTCAAACAAAATTATATATTTTTTAAAAAATATAACAATAATTTTGGTTATTATATTATAATTTTTGTAAAAATATTAATCTGTTTTTATGGTACAAGATATCTCCTAGTAATATTAAAAAAGAAGATTGAATATTAATGTGAACTAGTTAAAGAGTATATACAACTTGCGCAAACGATGATTCAGTTCAATTTATGGCAATGGCCAATGTGGCTCGAACGTGATTAATGTTAAGATGAGATGGCCTATTTTACTTGCATCCGTAAAAAAAAAAAAAAAAAATAACATATTTATGGAACAAAATAAAACAAGTAAATGTTCCCAACTGGTTTTTCTGTCAGAATTTTCAGGTTTACGTACGACAGTCATAAATTGCACTCAAAACCCAACGTGACGAAAAAAAGATTTTGAGGTTGTGATGTATCCAATTAAACTCAAAGGCAAATCAGTACTTTAATTTTGATAATTAAGATTTATTTTATTTTATTTTATTTTTAAATTATTTACTTCTCTTTCGCATTTTTGTCCTCACTTTCATTTTTTCTTGAAGATCTTATGTATAATTGCTTCTGATATTTTCTTGCATCTGTTTTCTTGAGTAAAATCTTTATACATTAGCAAAACATCATGCTTTGGAGAATAATTCCACAGATTCTCAATATGTAAGGCGACGGTAAGATTTGTCTAAATTCATGTATATCGTTAAATATGTCTAGATGCATATTGGAGTGAGCATCCATCTAATTACAAACAAGAACGTGTATCATGTGGAGATATACTTTACTAAATAAAATTGTTGCTCTCAAGAAAACGACTGACTAACAGTAAATTACGTCGGTTGCACATGTTTAATTTCGATTTTTTCGGTTCAAGTGATGCCAGTAGTCATTATATCATCAGAAGAAAAAAAGGAAAACAGAGTGACTCTGGATTTGGTGGTTACTTGATAGAAAATATAAAAAGCTTAAGCAGAGAAACAGAGCAACCAAGTTCTTTTTTAATAACTAGAGACTGAGCTGAAATCCAAACAAATTCTACAAGTCTCAGCTGAAAATACCACTAGACTGAAACTACTTGTGGCTACAGAACAAGCAAAACTGAATCCTTTGCAAGTTATTGAGAATGAAATATATATATACGTGAAAACAAGCAGCAATCTCCAAGCCCCAGGAAAAAAACAAGAGAGATAGGAGAGTACAGTGTGATAATATTACTCTGTCTTGGAGATTGGAGGCACAGAAAGTTTGGTCTCCAGCATAAATGAGAGGTCATGCATCCGTGACATCAGCTCCTCCGCAACCTCACTCTTTGACTTGGTAGCTGTTGTTGTTGTTGTGCCTGCAACAAGATCAACTGTTTGATCTTTACTACCATCAGGATCACTCGTTCTGTAATCGAAAGCCAAAAATCCAAAAAAAAAAAACCCGGAACATGTTACTAAAGCTCCTTGTAAGTACGAACTGAAGGTATTTAGAGAGTTTAGGGAACAAGTATTTGACTAGAAGATAAGAAACCTGTCTACGGTAGAGGTTCCAGAAGGTATGACTTTGGCTTCCTCTCAGTCAGTTTTGCCGCCAATACTTCCAGAAAAGAAATCAGAACGTGTGATGCTGTCAAAATCAAGGTCTCTGTGATTGTTATTTGCCCCAAACAAGTTCATTTCCGGAGGAGTCTTGGAGTTAGCCGAGCTTGCAAAATCACTCCAGTCATCTTCATCATCTTTGACATATGTAGGGGTCTTCTCAACGGATTTCGTTTCATTGGTTTGCCATAGATCATCTCCAATCCAATCAATATCCATGGATAAACTTCCATTGCCGCCCACAACCTGTCCCTCATTCTTATCATGGACAGCTGAGTCGTTGTTTTGGTGCTCACCAGTGACATTACCAAACACATCATTTTGCAACCAATCACCAGCTTTGGAAACATAAGCAGTTGAAGAATCTGCCGGTTTTGCATAGAGTAAATCTTTTCCGGAACCAAAGACAGAATCCATATGAGCAGCCAAATCAACCGGAGAACTTACAAACTGGTCACCACCAATCTTTTTCTGAGAAGGATTACGATCAGCAGATTGAAAGTCAGATTCCCAATCAGAAGACGAGGCAACAATCTTGTCATCAAAAGACTTAATGTCAGCATTTGATGATGGTGCACCCTCAAACAAACCAAAATTTTCATCCTCTTCAGAACAACTATTTCTCTGAGCATCTTTACCTTCAAACAATCCAAAACTCTCATCATCTTTAAAAGAACCAGTTTTCTGAGCATCTTTACCTTCAAACAATCCAAAACTCTCATCATCTTTAGAAGAACTAGTTTTCTGAGCATCTTTTCCCTCAAAGAAACCAAGATTTTCACCTTCTTTAGAATAACTACGTCTCTGAGCATCCATACCCTCAAAGAAACCAAAACTCTCACCCTCCTTAGACGAACTAGTTATCTGAGCATCCTTACCCTCAAAGAAACCAAAACTCTCATCCTCCTTAGAAGAACTAGTTCTCTGAATATCTTTTCCCCCAAACAGACTAAGGTCTTCGTCCTTTTTAAAAGAGTTCGGAACATCTTTTTCCTCAAAGAACCCAAAGTTTCCCTGAGCTGCTAAAGAAACATTTTCCTGAGCATCTCGTCGCGCAAACAAACTAAGATTCTCATGTTCCTCAGAAGAAACATTATTCTGCACTTCTTTCGCCTTAAAAAAACCGACATTTTCGTGCTGCTGGTCTCTGTGATTGTTATTTGCCCCAAACAAGTTCATTTCCGGATTTTTTTCACCAGATAGATTCGCATGATTGGTGGGAGGCTGCATAGACGCCTGCGGAATGGTTGGGGATGTGAAACTATCCCAAGTTCCAAAGAGATCATCTTCTAGTCCTTTGCCTATGTCAGACATCACGCTTGTACCAGTATTCTGCTTCTCCTCTACGTTCTGTTCTTTAACACCGTTCTTAACTTGCGCCTGTCCATAAAAAATCTCTTCTTGGGAACTTTCCATGTTTTGAGAAAGTGGTTTATTAGGAGTCTTGGAATCAGCCGAGCTTGCAAAATCATTCCAGTCATCGTCATCATCATTGACATATGTAGGGGTCTTCTCAATGGATTTCTTTTCACTGGTTTGCCATAGATCATCTCCAATCCAATCAATATCCATATCCATGGATGAAGTTACATTACCGCCCACAACCTGTCCCTCATTCTTATCATGGACAGCTGAGTCGTTGTTTTGGTGCTCACTAGTGACATTACCAAATAAATCATCTTGCAACCAATCACCAGCTTTGGAAACATAAGAAGTCGAAGAATCTGCCGGTTTTACATAGAGTAAATCTTTTCCGGAACCAAAGACGGAGTCCATATGAGCAGCCAAATCAACCGGAGAATTTACAAACGGGTCACCACAAATCTTTTTCTGAGAAGGATTATGACCAGCAGATTGAAAGTCAGAATCCCAATCAGAAGACGAGGCAACAATCTTGTCATCAAAAGACTTTGATGATGCACCCTCAAACAATCCAAAACTCTCATCATCTATAGAAGAACTATTTCTCTGAGCATCTTTACCTTCAAACAATCCAAAACTCTCATCATCTTTAGAAGAACTAGTTTTCTGAGCATCTTTACCTTCAAACAATCCAAAACTTTCATCATCTTTAGAAGAACTATTTCTCGGAGCATCTTTAACTTGAAACAATCCAAAACTCTTATCATCTTTAGAAGAACTAGTTCTCTGAGCATCTTTACCTTGAAACAATCCAAAACTCTCATCATCTTTAGAAGAACTCTGAGCATCATTTCCCTCAAACAAACCAAGATTTTCACCTTCTTTAGAATAACTACTTCTCTGAGCATCCTTACCCTCAAAGAAACCAAAACTCTCATCCTTCTTAGAAGAACTAGTTCTCTCAGTATCTTTTCCCCCAAACAGACTAAGGTTTGCATCATCTTTAAAAGAGTTCGGAACATCTTTTTCCTCAAAGAACCCAAAGTTTCCCTGAGCTGCTAAAGCAACATTAACATCTTTTCCCTTAACAACTCCCGGATTCTTTACACTATCGAATAAGCTAAGACTACGTGGATCCTTAAAATCATCATCATCATCATCCACGGTTTTGCTCTCTGCTGATTCCACTTTTGAAAGATCTCCTCTTCTCTCAACGAGAATATCATCAAGATTAATTCCTCCCAAATTCAAGGGATATCTATTCTGCGCTAATTGTCCATCATCATCAGGTGTTCCACTGTTTATAGACTTATCCTCTGTTGCAGACCATTGTACTTCCAAATCAAGAAACTTAGAAACAGCAATTCCTTTAACCACAGGCGCTTTAGCTCCTCTGCTTGATCCATTTGTTTCCTTTAACGGCTCTACCATCTCCTGCAGATAAAAAGTTCGTTTTTTTTTTTCAAAAGGCGCAACACACCACATTACTACATCTGACTAACACACAATCAGAGAGTGAAACAAATCCTCAGCAAAAATCGGAATAAAAAAATTAGTGGGAAAAGGTTTCGACTTTTTTTACCGATCCATCGAGATTGAGAGAGTTGAGAAACCATTTGTAAGCAGAAGTGGAAGTGAACTTGATGGGATCAGGAGGATTATCGCTGGTACGTTGCTGATTGCCGCAGAAAACGCAGATCAGAGACTCGATTCCACGCAGAAGCTTTCCTTTGCAGTTCCGGCAACGGAGGTACGAAGGGGAAGCATCTACTTCTGCAATTGCCTCCGCGGATGTGGGAAGGGTGTAGAGAGATGGGTCTGAGTTATCCCCGTCGACGGGATCGAAGGAGGAGAGCTTAGCCTCTTTTCGAAGCGAGACCTTGAGTTGGTTTATCAGATCTACTGAGATCTCCATCGGCATTTCGTAAGGAATCTGGGATTGATGATTACTGATGATGAGTCTTCTTCCATCGGTATCGAGTACGCTCATTCTCTGACTTATGAATGGTTTGGTCTGATTTTGAATTGGTCCGGTTTAGGATATTACATTTTGTTGATTTGAATTGGAACCACCGTCGGAGCAAAAAAAAATTATTCATGGGTGTCAATGTCATAATATTTTTTTTCAAAAAACAAATAAATTATATTTAAAAAAATTATTATAACAAAAGTTCAAGTTCTCAAAAAATTATGCTTTTTCCGTTTAATGTTTTAGGGTTTTTTTAATCAATTTATAATTATCTTTAGCTATACAAATATACAATCGATTAAGATTTTGTTAAAAACTAACGCCAACAGTTTGTCAAAAAAAAGTCTAATAATCATATGTTAATATCTTAAAATTATATAAAAACTTAGAGAAACAGAATATATGGTATTATTGGATTAAAAATTTATAAAGTCATTAAAAGTTTTGTGTTATTCAATTAAAATAAAATAATCTATAATTATTAATGAATTTAATTATTGTGTTAATTGTTTATGATTTTATATATTTTTCTTCACAAAATAAAATCATGAAAAATATGATTGAAATATTTAGATTGTTTGAGAGATTTTACAAGATTATAGAAAAACTAATCAACAAGATTATAGCAAAGGTAAAAAAAAAAATGAATGTACTACTACCCTCGCTACTAAATGACTATGAAGAGTGCGGAGAATAAGATAGCACAACAAACCCTGGAAACTAAGTGAAACCGCATAACTTGGCCCCGATACGGTTCCTCTAATTCTTCTCCTTCGCAAGTCTTTTCTTCTCCTTATTGGCCTTCTTTAAGGCATCCTTCTCTGCCTTCTCCTCCATTTTTCTTGCATGATCAGCTTGCTCCTCTTGAAGCCTCCTCAAGACCAATTGTTCTCTTCTCCTATAAGCTTCTTTCCTTGCTTGCTCTGCCTCAATCTTGGCCTCTAAGATAGTAATCAGAGTAAAGGAGTCTTCAACCATGTCCACTGGCTGAGAGTAAGTGGCAGCAAGCCTATCCAAGACTCTCCTAGGCACCTAAAGGTTCACAACAACAGCATGTTAAGTTGACAAGTGACGAAATCTTCCGGAACCAGCCTTAAAAGTGGTGTAAATAAATCTTCTCCAAGCATATTTTGTACATTGTATTTAATTTATCTTCATTTTAGATAGTTAAGAACAAATCTGACTATTTTATAATATTTTGATATTACATAAGGATTTTAGAATTTTTATTGACTATGAAAATCATGACAAATTAATTTTGAAATTACATGTTTTACCTTTCAATTTGAATCACTCTATTTTTCACTTTCAAATCCATTTAAAACATATATACTATTACTTTTGAAATAAATACTCACTTTCAAAACAATTCATTTTCTTTAATATAGTTATCAAAAATTTAAAATCAAAAAATATGTATTACGAGAAGGACTATGACACGGCTCAGCAAGTCATTCGGTCTTTGTTGTTTGTTATACCGGTTCAAAACTTGGAAGAAAGCTATTTATCAAGTAGACAAGTACCAAGAAAACACAGAGTTTGAATTTCATATTATTCACATCGAATCAATCAACAATAATGAAATATCCTAAACCGGAACAATCAAAATCAGACCAAACCGATTATGTTTGAGACATTGGAGCAGCAAAGAAACCGTTTATTACTTATCTATGTGTGTAAAAAAAAAAAACTTGTAAATGGTTCATTAACAAAATCACCATATGAAAAGGTAAGGTTTAAAACTCTCAACATCACAATGAAGATCAACATTTGACTTATGAAATGTGAGCATGGTTTAATCAAATATATTTGCTATTATTACACACTAGTATGAAATTACATGTTGATGCTTCAATAATTACTATACCGCTAATAAATTCGGTTTGAGTAGCTGTTTTTTTAACTCTAACTAACTGCAACCGAAAATATATTGAATGGGTTTGAGTTGCTTTTGGCCCAACACACGTTCTTCTTCGTTAGGCCCAGCTTGAACTCTTGATCATAATGTTGTTGTTGTTTTGACAACTACCAAACCCTAGAAACTCGTGTGTTTTTTGTGTGTGTTGCTTTTGACGCTGAATGTTATATGCTTCGTGAAGATATGGCAGAAGCCAAAATTGAAGAGACCGTTTGTGAAGATAGGATCAGTGTTTTACCCGATGATTTGCTCGTAAAGATATTGGATTTTCTCCCGACAAAAGACGCAGTGGCCACCATGTTTCTGTCGAAACGATGGCTTTCTACCTGGACGATGGTAACTGAACTCGAGTATAAAGACATCGATTGTGAAAGCAAGAAAAGCGTTTGGTGGTTTCTTAACAAATCAATGGAACTCCACAAGGCACCTTTAATATACAGCTTGCATATGGAACTTGGTCCACAGTGCCCTACTACTGATGATGTTGATATCGGAAAGTGGGTTGCAAAAGCTGTTGATTGCTTGGTGATTGACCTATATATCAAGCTCCTCTGGTCCGCTGGTCCAACCAGCTTGCACAAGAGCCTTTACTCTTGCGAATATCTGGTTGACCTGACTCTCTCCGACCAGATTCTCGTGAATGTTCCTTCTTCTTCCGCCTACCTCCCATCCCTCACAAACCTCGAACTAAACCGTGTCGTGTATAAAGACGAGGATTCTCTCGTTAGCTTGTTATCGAGCTGCCCTGTTCTAGAAGTCTTGTTAGTGACACGGAGAGAAGATGACAATGTCAAAAAGTTTACGGTCAAAGTGCCTACTTTATGGGACTTGTGGTATGATAATTATTCCTTTGGCAGCAGCAGCAATGATGTAGTAGACCATACCGATAGGTCTTTGGTTGTAGATGCTCCTGCAATGACCGGCTGTCGAATCACTGATTTTTCAGGAGACTCTCACTCCATCGAGGATATGCCCTGTCTCCGGGATGCAATTATCGACGTTGAGTCTTGTTATCAGGATGACAAATTTCTAACTTCTTTTTCTTCAGTCTCGTCTCTTTATCTGTACTTGTCTGATGCAATGGTATCTATCTTTCTAATTTAACTCATTGTAATTTCATTGCTGCATCTACCTACTCTCGCTCTTAATATATTTAAGTGTTTTGTTTGTTTCGTTTGCAGGTTAAGTTTTGTACCACCATCAACTTCTCTCGACTCATAAAGTTAAGCATATTTCCATTTGGACCAGACTGGTTAACACCACTCCTACTTTTGCTTGAAAATGCTCCAAAACTAAAAGAGCTTTTGTTAGATGATGTACGTATAATCACCCTATCCTCCTCTGTTCTAGCTTTAATGTACTAATTTTTTTGCTTACCATATATATATATATATATATATAACCTTCATTGCTTCTCTCAGAAAGATATCTATAGACCCAAGCATATCCCATTTGCATGGAACCAACCAAGTCCTGTTCCCGGATGCTTGTCATCACAGCTTGAGATATTCGAGTGGAGAGCATATGGGGATAGATTAGAAGAGGAAGAATTCTTGACATACATTTTAGCCAACTCTATGCGTTTAAAAACGGCAACAGTCTCTTTGAGGTTGGATCTTGAAGACCAAGAGTTGATCATCGAGGAGTTAAAAGATCTTCCTAGGGTTTCAACAACATCTCACCTTTTGTTCAAATGAATAGTCTACACTACACTACACACTTTATATACAGTTTGTTTGGAATTTAGCTGTTAGATGTTGGTTTTCTTATAACTTTTAACTCTCTTCTTCTTCAGAAACATGTTTGATTAAGGGAATCGTATGTATGTATGTATACGAGAATGACTAGGAGAACGTCTTTGCAAGGGACCAGCGTCTAATTAATCTGACCAGTTTTTAAACCGGCCATCGTTACCGCCTTACCGGTGATTCGTTTTTTTTTTGTTTTGTATTGTTGTAATACCGGTTTAAATCTTGGATGAAAGTTGAAACCAACAAAACACAATATTCAATTTCATATTGTCACAAAATGAAACTATACGGGTCAATTAATACACAGTCACTCACACAGGACATTCATTCAATACACCTTTTTTTTAGCAAAAGAGTCAAAAGTGTGTCAGTCAGTCAATTCATTCTTTTATACCACCGAATTTTTCAACATAGCGTCTTCTTTCTCTCATCAGACAGCTAAAATCCCACTCGCCGGAAATTTCTAATTTTTACCAAAACCACCCAGATCACCGTATCTCTTTATTAATGCCGAGACACGCGGCGGCGTTGAAGATCGGGTTAGCTTTGCTGGGACTGAGCATGGCTGGTTACATACTTGGTCCGCCTCTCTACTGGCATCTCACTGAAGCTTTGGCCGCCGTTAGTCATTCCTCCGCCGCCGTTTCAACCTCCTCTTGCCCTTCCTGCCCCTGTGATTGCCCTCCTTATCCCGCTATCACGATTCCCAAAGGTAAAAAAACAGAGTTTTGCTTGATCTGTGGCTAAAGTTTACTCCTTTTTTGTAGAGGGATGTAGGAATTTTTGGTATTGTAGCTGTTGGAAGTAAAAGGATTAGTACTTACTTGGCTTTTCAAGATTTGATTTTTTTTCTTTTTCTTTTCTGGTTCTGAAGTTACTGAATTGCATGCTGTCTTTGAGCTTGGTTCGTCTTTGAGTATGAATCTGAGTTCTGAAGTTACTGAATTGCATGCTGCCTTTGAGCTTGGTTCGTCCTTGAGTTTGAATCTGAGATTGATTTAGAGTACTAAGTAAGTAGGTGTAGAGCTACTTGAATTGTGCTTCACTTGTGATGATACTCTCAGTTATTTGTTTAGTTAATTCAAAGAAGATTGAAGTCTTGAGTTGGAATCCATTGTTTGTAATTATTGTTGTAACAGATTTCTTAAGTCACTACTGTATATGTTTCTTGCTAAGCTGAGTTTATATTCTTCTTCGGATGTGGTTACCAAATCCAAAAGATTGATCCTTTTTTTTTTTTTTTAACTTGTTTCCTTTCTTCTTGCAGAACTCAGTAATACTTCTTTTGCCGGTGAGTTATTTGTGATGGGTCATATTGACAATCCTTTGAGTTTTGAGCAATCGAGTCTTTTTTGTATCAAACAACTTGCTTTTGAATGTTGTAGATTGTGCAAAGCACGATCCAGAGGTGAACGAAGACACTGAGAAGAACTATGCTGAACTTCTAACCGAGGAACTGAAGATGCGGGAAGCAGAGTCTTTAGAGAAACACAAACGAGCAGACATGGGACTATTGGAGGCCAAGAAGGTAACATCTTCATACCAAAAGGATGCAGATAAGTGCAACTCCGGTATGGAAACATGTGAAGAAGCTCGGGAAAAGGCGGAGTTAGCACTCTCCGAGCAGAAAAAACTAACATCCAAGTGGGAAGAGAGAGCTCGTCAAAAAGGATGGAGAGAAGGAGTCACCAAGTCAAATGTTAAAACCAAAAGCAATCTTCAGGTTGCTTAGGAAACCCCAAGGGATCAGCAAAAGGTTATTTAGTTCCAAATCACTCATATAACTTGGTTGGTTGTGACAATATAATGTCAACTACTATTATAATCTTCAACAACATAACAATCATTAATTATATATGCTTGTAGAAAACACTCAACACAATCACCCAAATTACATCAAAGTGACCACCATACACATTACACAATGTATACACTACAAAACAGGTTTAATGTAAATTCTTGTATGAGAATCCAAAAGCAAATTTTACCAATTATTGTAACAGTTTTGGACCTTCCCTTTGGTTTATAGTGTGTGTGGTGAAGACAGCAGAGATTCTATCTAAAATTTGTCTCAACAGATATGGAGTAGATAGTCCAGATTTCTAATAGGCCCAAATCCAATAAATCTGGCCAATGTTTCCCTCATGGTCGGCAACATTTGATAATCAGGAAAATATAATATTATATCAGCCGGAAACTATGAAAATACTATGACATTTAGACAATAATATAACCACCACCACGAACGAACAGTTCAATGTTTGACATGATGAGAGATGTTGAGAATTTTGCAGCTGTAGTCGGTTTTTAAAGTTAAAACATGAGATCTAGTATATAAAGCTAACTCTAATCTATCGACCAATAGACCAAAGTCGTTTTCACTAGTCAAAATATTATAAAACGTAGGTTTTTATTCTATTATTGATAATCATGACTTTTGAATTAGTCTGTGGAGAAAAAAGAAAGCAGAATTTTCCGGTCTCAAATCAAAAAAGGTCAACAGAAGTAAAAAATGTAACTTTATAAGTAACTTTGTCTCTTGTGTTTTCCATATTGTTGATGATATATAATGATATTCATACAAAATCATGCCGCTATTCAAAGCTTCATCATTCTGCATACGAATGCTTTAATCCTTAAAAAAGCTTCATTACATTCACGCGTAAGTAGCACAAGCTGATATGTTTAATGAACTAAAAAATTATGTTTTACGTTACACATGTGAAAACTAATCTGAAAATTAATCATTACAAAATATTTACTTATTGACCAATATGATAATCTCCACGTAAACCACATCCACATGGTATTGCTATATATATATATATATACTTATGTCTATGTGTGTGAACTTCAACATGTATTGATGTATGGGCATGTGTGTGTGTGTGTGAGTGTGAACACCACATTTAATTAGAGCTACTGGATATTTTTATTTCCTTGTGAGTTGAATTTCAAAATTGTTGCAGCTATCTCTTATAATCAATACTCACTTTTAAACCGGCCATTTTTAGGTGGGAAGTGGGGTTCACCGTTCACCATTGTATTTATCAGATTCTCTCCATTACAAGTTACTGACAGTTCCACAGTTATACATATTTTGTAAATTTTGTAAACATAATAAGTAGTAATCGACGGGCACATTTGTAAAACACTTTAAATTCTTACATATATATTTTCTTAGAGGACTGTTTTTTGTTGGTGTTGTTACTTCTATATTCAGATCAATTGTTTATTTTTAGAAATCAATAAAATAGTTTATTTTATGTATTTATGATAAGCAAAATATACATATTATGATAAGAATAACTACTTCATATTTTCAAAGAAAATATGTACTATACGAGTTTGAATTCAGATGATTATACGAGTTTGAATCAAGATGATAAAGCAAGGATCGATGACATTAACACTAATTACTAGAGTATGTTTTGGTCTAGTTATAAAAATAGAGATTGTAATATTTTGACTCACATATGTATTAACTAAATGGCACCTCAAATTATATTACAAAAAAAAACTTGTAGAAATATAGTAAAATATAAAATTAATGTTGACAAAGAAGAAACTTTAAGAAGTGGACCATATATGTCGATACCTAATCCCTAAATAAAAATGCAAATATATATACACACTCGCAACAACACATATGGAAGTTTGTGCATCACACCTTGTTTCTCATAATCATATATACCAAAAATCTCTCTAAGAAAAAAGAAAAAAACATTCTTCAAGAGAGGTAAAAAAAGAATTTTGTTTTCTTATTAAAAAAAAAAAAAAAAAACAAAACACAAAGAGAATATGATGAATCCGACTCGTCGTATTCGTTGTCTCATTGTATTTATCTTCCTCGTTGTTCTATCTAAAGCTTCAAGAATCCACGTCGACGAGAGACGAAGCTTCTCCTCCAAACCTTCTACTGGCGAAGACAGAGTCTTTATCCCTTCTAAACCTACTTTACCGGTCGTTGGCGCCGGAGAAATCCTACCGGAGAAAAGGAAGGTAAAGACGGGATCAAACCCTTTGCACAACAAGCGATGATGAGGAACGCACAACAACAACAAAGAATCAGATAAATTTATTAGTTTTTTTTTTCTTTTCTAAACTCTCTCTCCTCTATTTTGTTAATCTTAATTAACCACAGAGATTATATCACATATGTATATCTACTACTACTACACGAATATTAATGTAGGATTAATCCAATCTTTTTTTGTTCCATTCTCTTCTCAATACTTTGTTTATAATATGATGAGAGCTTGAATCAATATCTGTGTGGATGTGGTACATAGTCGTAGTACATACATCTTTACTCTTAAGTTCTTCTTTATGTATTTTTATAAATCGAGGAACAAATGATGTAATAATGGTTTTATTTGATCGGTTTTGGCCAAAAACGTAGTTTATTTTGTTGTTGACCAAAAATATTACTAGTCTTACTTATTAATAACTTCATTATTGAGAAAAACAAACGACGACGTTTCGTTTGCGCGAAGGCACTCTGGCTCTCTCGCCGTCGTCGGCAAGATTTCTCAGTAACGTTTCCTTTATTTTGTGACTGATAATTTAGCAAAGAGATACGAAATCTGACTACTGCGGTTGTTCAATGACTTAAGACAGAAACAGAGGACTCCAGTTCTTATTAGTTCTTCTACCGATTCGAATCACTACGGTTTAAACCCGCTCTCACGGCGGTAGTGATACTATCTCACCGTCTTTACACCGCTCGTAAGTTTCGACTACTCTGCTCTCTGTTAAATTCGGTTGCTTTCGAGGGTTTTAACGAACGTCCGATCGAAAAGTTTGGGTTTTGCGATGGTTGATTGCGGATTCAACGAAGAAAAGGTTGAGTCTTTGGAAAAGTTTTTGGATTTGATGTTTAGGGTTTATACGGATAACGCAATGTTCGATGAGAGTGTGAAGATCTTCTATTACGTTTTGGAGAAAGGGTTGAGTATTGACGGGAGATCCTGCATTGTTTTTCAGAATTTTTCTCGTAGCTGCCAAGAAAGGAGGGAACTTTGATCTTTGTTTGGTTTCAGGAGGATGGTTGAAGGATTGTGTAGGAGAGAAAAGAGTAGAGAGTTGATTGATGAGTTCTCTCGTAAAGGTGTTAAAAATGCTTATGCTTACAACACCATTATCAATGCTTATGTTAAAAAGAGAGTATTTTTGGCTGGTGATGAAGAAGGAGAACGTGGTGTATAACGCTGCTACATATACGATTTTGATTGGGTTTAGGTATGAATAATGGGGAATTGGTTGATGCTGAGAAGTTGTTCGAAGAAATGCGTGAAAGAGGAATAGAATTAGATATACATGTGTATACTACTCTTATAAGTTGGAATTGCAGAAAGGGGAATGTCAAAAGACCGTTTTTGTTGTTTGATGAATTGATAGGAAAAGGGTCTTTCACTGAGTAGTCACACTTATGGGTGCGGCTGAGATGCTGCTGTTGAAGAGATGCAGAGACGTGGAGTTAACATCACTCAGGTGGTGTTCAATACTTTGATTAATGGTTACTGCAGAAAAGGGAGGATTGATGATGCATTAAGGATTTATGATGTGATGGAGAAGAAAGTTTTTCAAGCTGATGCTTTTACTTATAACACGGTTGCTAGTCGTTTAAGTGATTTGAAACGATATGGTGAGGCAAAGCAGTGGTTGTTCACGATGATTGATAGAGGTGTCAAGCCTAACACGGTTAGTTATACTAATTTGATAGATATTTACTGCAAAGAAGGGAACTTGAAAGAGGCAAAGAAGCTATTTAAAGTAATGGGCGTCGAGGGAGAAGAACAACATAATGTTGTCACTTACAATGTGATGATCAATGCGTACTGCAAGCAAGAGAAAGTAAAGGAAGCTCGGAAACTAAGAACCGTTGCTTTGGGGGACTGTGGCCACTGATCTCAACTTGTTACGAAAGCAAAGTTGGTCTCTTTTCTTCAACCTCTGG
Organism: Camelina laxa; assembly: GCA_024034495.1. Taxonomy (NCBI): domain Eukaryota; kingdom Viridiplantae; phylum Streptophyta; class Magnoliopsida; order Brassicales; family Brassicaceae; genus Camelina; species Camelina laxa. The sequence goes on from CM043884.1 coordinate 29,278,914, forward strand.
TTAAAAAGTCAAAAAGAGCTTCTCCCCAAGAAAGTGGAATTTATCCAATCCATCTTCGTCCTTCTTCAACCCTTGATCTCCAAGGTTGGGAAATCGTTTTTTTAATCCTTAATTCATTTACTTTTGATTAAAAAATCATATCTTTATATGGATTTATGTGACCGATGAGGATAATATATGTATAAATAGAAAGCCACGAGACTAATCAAACAACGAAACAACAAAACAAAAATAAAATGAGTTTTCTTGCAGCAGGGAGACTCGCGGGAAAAGAAGCTGCCTACTTTTTCCAGGAATCCAAACACGCCGTTAATCGTATCGCCGAGAAATCTCCGTCCACCGGCAAAAAGCTTCCATCTTTTCCGGCGGATCCACCGGAAATTCAACCTGACGTTCTTCCGGAGATCCTACGCCATTCTCTTCCTTCTAAAATCTATGGCCCTCCTCCTGATCCTTCGTCTCTCTCCCAATTCTCCAAATGGGCTCTTGAATCAGACCCAAACGCAGCCGTTTCTATTTCCCCTGACGTCTTGAATCCTCTCAGAGGTTATGTGTCTCTGCCTCAGGTCACATTCGGACGCAGAAGGTACTAAACTTGAACGAAACTAGGGTTTTATACTCTGTTTCACTTGGGGATTTCTAAATTCTCAATTTTGATTGCAGATGGGAGTTGCCGGAATCTGAGAATTCGTTTTTGGCGTCAACAGCTAATGAATTGAGGAGAGACAGATATGGTACTCCTGTAAATCCTGAAAAATTGAAAGCTGCTGGTGAAGGACTTCAACACAGTATGCTCACTTCTCTTCTTTCTTTACCTGGAAACCAATCATTTTGAAGTTTGAAACATGGACCCTAGAGTTATCTACAGAGTAACATGGCTCGATCTGGATTGTTTGCTAGAGACAGAGAGATTGGAATATCTACGTGTTCTGTGTATACTTCTTTGATTTTGCTAATATTGGTCATGTTAAATGCTAACCCAAACTTGTCTATTTTACCCTGTTAGGGACTGAGATTGCATTAATTCTGATGAGGTTCCAGCTTAGTTTAGAGAAATTTCGTTTTGTATGGTTATGGAAGTCTAAATTATCCGTGGCTTAGGGTTAATGACTGTGTAATGTAACAACTCCATGACAAATAATCTAAGAATTTCTCTTACAGCCAAACTTACATCTGAGTCATCTGACAATTTTTGGTTATAGGTTTAGCAGTTTGAAGTATCTCCCTGTACTAGTAGTTTCTATCATGTGGTTGTTTTATATAAAGTGGGCCTTCAGTCTAGAATAGCAGAAACTGCCACCGAACAACGAGATTGAGATGTTTGTCTTTTGTGGTTCCTGATGTCGTAAATGAAGTGTTTGAAAATTTTGCCTAATGTCGACTCTTCCAATTATTTCTGGTTTCTGCAGTCGGAAAAGCATTTGCAGCCGCTACTATTATCATCTTTGGCTCAGCCACTTTGGTCTTTGGAACGGCAGCCTCGAAACTAGACATGCGCAATGTAAGATTGCATGTCTCTTATGTTTTTACATTTGTAAGCTCGCTTGACTGATCTTGAATGCCATTTTCTTCTGACTTGGTTTACTGTGTGATTTTCTTTTTGTTAGGCTGATGACATAAGATTGAAAGGCAGAGATCTTTTTCAGCCAAAACTGGAGTCTGTGAAGGAACAAGTAGAGCCCCTAAGAACTTGGGTATGATGTCAAAGAAAAAACAAAATTTGATTGCTTAGTTACAAAGGTATTGGGTCAGAATGATTTCTATGATCGTTAATGCTAACCAAAAGACAATAAATATACAGGCGGGTAACATGTCGAAGAAGTGGCATATTGAGAATGACGGTGGTAGCACTATGAAGGAGAAACCAATCTTGAAGGAGCTTTCGAAAATTCTGGGACCCAAATCTTAGAAGGCTAAGACTTTGGATAACGTGTTACTATATGGATTGAGAAAGCCAAAAAGGGATATATGTGTGTGTAAGATGGAATAAGATCTTAGGTGAATTATCAGATTGTGCTGTAAGACGTTTTGATGTTGATATACAAATGATGTATTGAGTGATTAAGCTTTGTATATAGAGAAAGTTTCAATGTTTGTCTTGTTTTAGTTTCACTGACTTGGAAAATGCCCTTGCCTTGCCACTAAGCTTTATTGTCAATATATACTACGTTAGGCAATCTTCAAGGAGAGATCTTAGAGACATGACCAAGTAAAACAGAACAAACCTTAGGATTATGAAGGATCGAAGTATACATAGCATGAGATACTTACACCATAATCACGAACACATAGGAATATATAATACAAAAGATACTTTTACACAAATGTTTCATGTCAAAGGCGAAACAACTTAAAGAACAACACTGGTTTGTATAAAGATATCATTTGTCCGATCGCTACCCCAAACAAGACTCCGGGGGCATACCCTATTGCTGCTGCTTTCCAGTTCAACACTTGTTTCCACGGCTCTGAGTGTTGCGTCTGTGTTGTTGTTGGTGGTACATTTTCTATTTCCCCGAAGCAATCTTTATGAAGAGGAAGACCACAAAGATCAACATTCCCTTCAAAGGAAGATTTACTTTGCCCTCCAATCTGTGTACTCTGTGGTATATGGCCTGTGAGTCTGTTATGAGATAAGTTAATGTATTCCAAGAACGTGAGGGTTGCTAGCTCTTGAGGTATTCTCCCAGAGAGTTGGTTTCGCGATAGGTCTAGTGACTCAAGGTTGATGAGCTTCCCCAAAGACGATGGGATATAACCTGTGAAACTGTTGTTGGATAAGTCAACTACAATGAGAGACTTCAATAGACCTATTGATTCAGGAATCTGTCCTTCAAGTCTGTTTCCAGAGAAATCAATGGCTCCAAAAGTTCTTAAGATTTTCTCCAGCTTTATGTGGAGTCCTTTGTTAGCCACATACATGGATGGTTGAAACCCAAGTGAGTAAGAATCTCCCATGTACTCTGGTCGCCGTTGATGATCTTGAGGGATGTTCACCAAGGATGCACTCCAGTTCACAAAGTAGTCCGGTGGTAGACTTCCGGTAAAACTGTTACGCGATATGTCAATTATGTGCAGCTTTGGAAACGATAGAGGATTTGGTGGAGAAGATATATGACCATAGAATCTGTTTGTTCGTAAGATAATGACTTGCAGATTCGGTAGAGCCTTCAGCCAAAACGGAAAAGTATCTGTGATTCTATTGCTCTCCACATTTAGAACCTCGAGGTTAGTGCAATTCAGAAGAGATCTTGTAAGCTTTCCACTTATATGATTATGGCCAACATCAACTGTCTTTAGTGAGTTGCTTCTGTAGAATATGTCTGGAAGTCTTTCAAGGTTGTTGTCACGGAGATTCAACACTGTTAGTGACTTACTGATCAAGCATCCTGGAACTGAACCACTGAAATAGTTGTTTGATAAATCAAGATATGACAGGTTCCTTGGATTGCACAACGAACGAGGAATATCTCCTGTGAATTCATTATTTGATGCAACCATGTACCTCATGGTTGGTGGTGGAGTCACAGGAAAAGATCTTTGAAAGGCGTTTGAATTCAAATATAAGTAGACAAGTGACGAATTAAGGAACACTTCCGGAGGACCCTCAAAACTATTGAAGGAGTTGTGGGAGAGAATCATTGCGTTCAAAGACGGTAGATTCCATAACCATTCAGGCACTTTTCCTATAAATCTATTGTTTGAAAGGTCTAAAGAAGAAAGTTTGGTTAAATTGTATAAGAGGGGAAAACTACTGTTGAACTTGTTAAATGAAAGGTCGAGGTGGGTTAGGTGGCTTAGGTTATTGATTGAGGATGGAACATTACCGACTAAGCCACTAGATTTAAGATTCAAGAACTTTAAGCTGGTGAGTCTGGCAAACTCGGTGTGGAATAAAGACGGGTTAAAGTTGTTGTAAGAGAGGTCGAGATACCTGAGGTGGTGGAATCTGAACAGGCTACTATTAGCCTCGAGAGGGCCAGTGAGACATGCACCACGTAGGTCTAGACTCGTCACTACACCGGTCTCGTTATCAAATTCAACCCCATCAAAATAGATAGCATCAACGATCCAAGAATTTGTCACTGAAATGCAGGAGGATCGAGTCTCATTCTTAAAAGCTAGAAGTGTCTCAACTTGGTCGAAACGGCGGTAAGGTAGAGAAACAATAGTGGTTACCGAAAAGCTCAAAGCAAAAACACAACATAAGAAACACGAGAATGAGTAAACATGAAAACACAGTGCCATCATGGAAAGAAGAATGACTTGCAAATAAAGGAAGGGCACTGAAGAAGAAATCCCTATATATAAATGGTTTTTGCTACCTAATAATTTATAACCATAGTAGAGGATCTAATTTGATACAACTTGACTTGGAAAACGAAGGAGTCGTTCATTATGTAACAACGTTCCACATGATTATTCCACATAATGCAAGACCCTACCATATAAGCATGGTCCTTTTTATAATCAGACATGACTCTTACGTCCATTGTGTGTGAACACATTGTATAATTCAATGATACTGATTTGGGCTCCAGTTCCACCTTTCATACGGCTTGACTTGAAAAAGGTCCAAAAACAAAAAGAAACAATAAAATACATGGTAAGGCCCCCAGTCTATGTGGAACAAAATTTGTGCTGATGTGCATGGTCAATAAAGAATAGAAGACTTCTAAATTTCCAAGTCATGCTGTATAATTGGTCTTTACCATGGTTATAGATTATTAGACGGCAAAACACTCATCCACGTATAGACATATTTTCGTTATATCTTCCTTAACTTGCAAATCATTTTTTGCCATGATGGCTTTACATGTGTGTGTTTACTCCACCTTTCATTTCTTTTGTTGTGTCTTTGCTTTGAGCTTCATGGTCACTACTCTTGTTTCTCTACCTGATACTCATCCCAACCAAATTGGGAGCTTAATGGCTTTCAAAAATGAGTTTAATCTGTTCTGTAACAATTCAGTAACAAACTCCTGGACGAATGATGCTATCTCCTTTGATGGGGTTTCTTTTGATGAAAAGACGGGTGCGGTGACAGAGCTAAAACTTCGAGGTGCGTGTCTCTATGGCACTCTTGATGCTAACAGTAGCCTTTTCAACTTACACCAGCTCAGGTACCTGGATCTCTCTTACAACAACATTTTCTCTTCATTCCCCTCTGAGTTTGGCAGACTCTCCAACTTAGAGTTCTTGGATCTTCACCAAAATGGTTTTACCGGTGAAGTTCCATCCTCCATCAGTAACCTAAGTCGGCTAACCTACTTGGACCTTGCAAATAACAAGTTCACTAGTGGTTTTCCCTATGTATACAATTTAACCAAACTTTCTTCTTTAGACCTTTCTAACAATACATTTGAGGGTAAAGTACCTGAATGGTTATGGAATCTGCCTTCTTTAACTGCAATGAGTCTCTCTCACAACTCCCTGAACAGTTTTGAAGGCTCTCCAAAAGCGTCTCTTAATTCGCCACTCGTCTACTTATTGTTGAGTTCAAACGCCTTCCAAGGATCTTTTCCTAATATTTCACCATCCATGAGGTACATAGCTGCAGCAAATAACAATTTCACGGGAGAGATACCTCTTTCAATATGCAATCCAAGGAATCTGTTATACGTTGATCTATCAAACAACAGTTTTAGTGGTTCAGTTCCGAGATGCTTGAGTGAATCACTAGTACTGCTGAATCTACGTCACAACAACCTTAGAAGACTTCCTGACACATTCTCCAACAGCTCACTGAAAATGCTTGACGTTGGCCACAATAAAATAAGAGGAAAGCTTCCAAGGTCTCTTGCAAGTTGCAAAAGCCTAGAGATGATAAACATGGAGAGCAATCGCATCAATGACACATTCCCTTTCTGGATGACCGCTTTACCAAATCTGCAAGTCATTGTCCTACGATCAAACAGGTTCCATGGTCCAATCTATTCTCCTCAACATCCTCTATCGTTTCCAGAACTGGGGATATTTGACATATCACGTAACAAATTTGACGGGAGCCTGCCACCAAATTATTTTGTGAATTGGAGTACAGTCTTGGTTAGAGGGGTTAATTATGATGGTCGTCCAAGGTACATTGGGGATTCTTACTCGCTTGGGTTTCACCCTTCCATTGTTATGAATTCTAAAGGAACAAGCATAGAGCTGGAGAAAATCAGAATGAATTATGCACTCGTTGATTTATCTGGAAACAGGCTTGAAGGACAGATTCCAGAATCCATAGGTCTCTTGAAGTCAATACATGCGTTGAATTTATCGAACAACGTTTTCACAGGTCATATTCCACCGTCCATGGCAAAACTCACAGAGCTGGAGTCACTCGACTTATCTAAAAACCAACTTTCCGGGAACATTCCACAAGAGTTAACGAACCTCTCCTCCTTGGCGATCATTAACATATCATATAACAAACTAACGGGACAAATACCACAAGGTACACAGTTCATGTTGCAAGATGACACTTCCTTTGAAGGGAATATCAATCTTTGTGATCCTCCTCTTGAGAAAAGTTGCTCAGAGAAAAAAGGAGCACCATCACCACAAACTCAAGAACAACTAAAGCCGCCGAAGCAAGAACATAACTTGAGCTCGAAAGCCACAACGATAGGCTATGGGTCTACCTTGATCCTGATGATGATATTTGGACTGGGAATCGGACATGTTGTTAGGACTTAGGATAAATTGTGTACTGTCCCTCATTATCATTCCCTGTATTACAATATATATAGATGCTTGTGTGTACGATGATCACTTTTGTACTTTCTTTCATGCTTCTCAATGAATAATATTTGATTACAAGCGTAATATATGTAATGTAATACTCTGTTCCACTTTCTTAACTCGTTATAAAGAAGCCTAGGGAAACTGTCTGTACAAAGCTGTGCTGAACAACAATGCCAAGGGTGAAGAGCGCCTAAAAGACGCTGTCGTTTAGCAAAAGCCTAAATTGAACCAAAGATATGGGTTAAATCTATATATAATAGCAAACCCACTTTTTTGTGTTAAGTTTTAATCCAACGGATGAGATTAGTTCCAGTTTTAATCCAACGGTTTAAAATTATTAATCGTGTCTTTTCGTTGCACCCCCATCTTTCAAAAGTCACACCTCTTAGTCTTTGCATCTCTTTGTTGTACCTCCTGGTTTCAAAAATCACATCCATTAATTTTTACACCTTTTAAATCACACCTCTTAGTCTTTGCATCTCTTTGTTGTACCTCCTGGTTTCAAAAATCACATCCATTAATTTTTACATTTTTTAAATCACACCTCTTAGTCTTTGCATCTCTTTGTTGTACCTTCTGGTTTCAAAAATCACATCCATTAATTTTTACACCTTTTAAATCACACCTCTTAGTCTTTGCATCTCTTTGTTGTACCTCCTGGTTTCAAAAATCACATCCATTAATTTTTACACCTTTTAAATCACACCTCCTTAGTCTTTGCATCTCTTTGTTGTACCTCCTGGTTCCAAAAATCACATCTATTAATTTTTACACCTTTTAATTTCACACCTCTTTGTTGTACCTCTTTGTTGTACCTCCATGTTTCGCATCTATTAATTTTTACACCTTTACATTTCACACCTCTATGTCTTACACCTCTTTGTTTATTATATATAAACTTTTCTTGACTACATAAACAAGTTTCGAAAATTATTTTCTGAGTACTAAAGAATTGTATTATTGAAGTATTTTTTTAACTTTCAAGCATCAATCTCTACTTCAAGGTAATTTAATATTTTTGCTGCGAATGACCTGTAGTGTTTCTCGGTTAGATTATTATTACTGTTAGTCGACACTATTAAGTTCATACATTAATCTTAGTTTTGTTAACTTTTAGTCTCTTCAAAATTTTTAGTCTTTCCGGTTTTCATGTTTTTGCATGGCTAATGTTATTAAGTACGTGTGCCATATTTTTGCATGGCTAATATTTTTGATTCTCAATGTGCATATTTTATTTTTTGACTTTCTGAAAAAAAACAAAACCAAGATACGAGAGGCATGATGATATGCACTGATGCTAGAGCTACGGATAAGCCAAAATTTTTTAACAAACATGGTATAATTATAATTTTATATATGTTCTTATTTTAACCTATTTATTTTTTCTAACAAACATGGTATAAATGTTATTATTTTTTTTTTTCGATTAGATGTTCATGATCCAGGTTAGTTTACATTTTTTGTAAATAAAGTTTTTAAAAATTTTAGTTGAATTATAATTTCTTATACTTTCTGGGTGTCAAACATTTTGATAATATATAGAAATATTACAAATGAGCATGGAAATAGAGAGTGCCGAAGAAAAAGGACATACTTGTGACAACACAAAATCAAATTCTAGAAAGCGTAAGCACGACCGACAAGTCAAGTTAGAAAGAAAAGATCTACTAAAGGTAACTTATTTAGTCTTTGATGACTTTCTAATCTGTATATACAACTTTTTAAAAACATAATGTATAACAGTCACTTTTAGAGTGATCTGGAATGCCCAAAAAAAAAAAAATGCAAGAAATTTATAAAATTAGTGTTTAACCTAAAGAAGAGACATCAAAAGGTGAGATATTATTATCACATGTTTCACCACATCGACTTCGTTTTATTGTCGTTTATTGAAGATGATGGTACCGATTCATAGACATAAGTGGGAAATCAAATAAAGGGAATGCAGCCTGGATGGAGAGCAGCCGACATGGTGGAATGGGATGGATTGGGAGAGACCAACATAAAATCCTCTGTTCTATATGTTATTAATTTTCGAACTTTTGTAGTTTAATTGAATTGCTTTGATTGAATAGTGATGAGTGTACAAGTTTTTGTCTATATGCATTCTTAGTCATTTACGTCTTGATTTTTTCTTTTCCAAAGAGGAATATGTGATTTGAAGCAAATATTACAAATCCATGTATCAAATGTGTTAGTAGGAAATAAAGCAATCAAGATTAACCCATTAAAAGGGAGGAAAGAAGGAGTCTTTTGAGAGAAAACGTGAGACCAACATGCATGGAACTGTGGAAAGCATTACAGCCAAAAATATATCTCTAAACGTTGTAGCTGAAGAATGTGAGTTACTCTATACTAACCAATTAGGTTTGATTGGTCGGTTATATAAAACTCGGTTTTGTACATATCTAAAAGTGAGAGAAAAAAATATCCACAAGCATAAGTGAAATTTCATATATGGTTAAAAGTAATGTTCATAGTAAATTATTTGTATACAAACTCCACTTGCTTACAGCATCGGAATATTGATTGTGATTTGTGAATCAGTAATCTGTGGAAAGAGAAATCACGTATCAAAGTGAAGGGGAAACGAAACTCAATCCAGCCATCTACTCCGATCCCAATCTTCGATCTTCCTTCGACAAGTGGCATTTAGTACTTTCTCGATATAGTAAATAAACCAAGAGAGAAAGCTCGTATGTATTTCGATTGATAATGATCAACAACAAAGACAATTTCTAATAGCGAATTAAGAAAAGATACCAATATATAGCACCATATGGTCGAAAACAAACATAAGTGAAATTTTATATATGGTTAAAAGTAATGTTCATAGTAAATCAAGCTCTAAAAAAGGCTAACTTTTGTGTGTGACAACATAAAATAATAACATTGAAATGAATATTTGGCTTTTTAATCAGCAGAAAGCATTAGCAAGAAGTGAAAACGATCAAATTGATTGAGAAAAGAAAGAATTTAGGATGAATTACAAATGTTAAATTTCAATTTAGGATTTCACCTCCCCGTGCGGCAACGCACGGGTCGCTTTCCTAGTATATACAAAAGAAAGTTTTAGTTGAAATTGTGAACTTTATTAATAAGAAAGGGGTTCTTATGTAATATATTTATTTATTTATTTCAGTTTGAGTTCTCGTCTTCTTTTTGTAATTAGGTTTCTCTTTGGCTGTGAGAGAGAGGTTTTAATTTAATTAAGGATGAGTAATCAAAGAAAGAGGTTAACCGGAGAAAGAGAAGACGAAGACGACGAAGATGCGGAAGGTATCGGCGAGTGGGAAAGAGCTTATGTTGACGACAGATCCTGGGAGGAATTGCAAGAAGACGAGTCTGGACTTTTGCGGCCAATTGATAACAGCGCTATTTACCATGCTCAGTATCGTCGCCGTCTCCGCATGCTCTCCGCCGCTGCTGCTGGTACTCGTATCCAAAAGGGACTTATTCGCTATCTCTACATCGTCATTGACTTCTCCCGGGTAAACATTTCTATGCAATTTTTTTGGTTCTAGGGTCTATGGAATTGAATTGAGTTGCTGATTTTGTGAATTTTTTAAGATTCAATGCTGTATCCTCTGAGTTGATTAGCGAGTTGAGCATATGTTACTTCCATTAGACTTATAGAGATGAGAAACTAGTGCACTTTGGGGGCAATATATATATATATAAAGAGAGATGTGTACACTGCTTTTACTTTGGAATCGTCGGTTTAGTTCACTCTGTATTGTTTGCAATGATAGTTTTGTTCTAAGTGTGGTTTTGATGTGGATGTGATTCTTATTCAGAGTCTTTATTGATGGCAACATTATGATTTGGGTTTAAATTTCTACTGTTTCAAGATATGCAAAGTCTTACACTTTGGACTGTATTCTCGTGTCTAGGCAGCTGCGGATATGGATTTCAGACCAAGCCGGATAGCCGTAATGGCAAAACATGTTGAGGCTTTCATTAGAGAGTTCTTTGACCAGAATCCTCTGAGTCAAATAGGTTTAGTGTCTATCAAAAATGGAGTTGCGCATACTTTAACTGATCTTGGTGGTAGTCCTGAGACTCACATAAAAGCGTTGATGGGGAAGTTGGAAGCCTTGGGTGACTCCTCTTTGCAGAACGCCCTGGAACTTGTGAATGAGCATCTCAGCCAGGTTCCTTCTTATGGTCATCGCGAGGTTCTGATATTGTACTCAGCTTTATGCACTTGTGATCCTGGCGATATCATGGAGACTATTCAAAAATGCAAAAAGTCCAAATTAAGATGTTCTGTTATTGGGCTTTCTGCAGAGATGTTCATATGTAAACACCTCTGCCAAGAAACTGGTGGATTGTATTCCGTTGCAGTAGATGAGGTGAGTTTAGCTACCTTCTACTTCCACTTGTATCTTTGTAACATGTTTTTTTGTTTGCATAACAGTGTGTGTGTAATTGTCTTTTTCACGCAGGTGCACCTAAAGGATCTTCTACTCGAACATGCCCCTCCACCTCCGGCAATAGCAGAATTTGCAATTGCAAATTTGATCAAGATGGGTTTCCCACAAAGAGCTGCCGAGGGTTCAATGGCAATCTGTTCATGTCATAAGGAAGTCAAGATTGGAGCTGGTTATATGTGCCCGAGATGCAAAGCTAGGGTGTGTGACCTACCTACAGAATGCACTATCTGCGGTCTAACACTTGTCTCATCGCCACATTTAGCGAGATCATACCATCATCTCTTCCCAATAGCTCCATTTGATGAGGTGCCTGCTTTTTCAAGTCTGAATGATTCTCGGAGAACATTGGGAAAGAGTTGTTTTGGCTGCCAACAGAGCCTAATTGGTACAGGTAAATACTTGAACATCAGTCTATGTAGTCTTCATACATGTTTCTAACTACTAATAAGTAATAACCATTGGCCAGTAGACCCGTAATTGAACTTAAGAGACTCATGGATTACCGTTGTTAAAGTATACACAAAGGGACTTGTGTATGTTCCACATTGCATCAACTGAATATAAACGCTCATTTTGATTTGTGCAGGGAATAAGCCCGGCCCATGCGTAACATGTCGTAAATGCAAGCACTATTTCTGTCTGGACTGCGACATATACATCCACGAGAGCTTACACAATTGTCCTGGCTGTGAGAGTATACACCGTCCCAAATCAGTCTCCTTGATGGAAGAATGAGAGAATCTGGCGTTCACACTTGCATATGCTGAATTAGAAGTACAAATGTATTTCAGCATACTTCTATTTCAAAAGAACGAGAGAATGAGAGAATGAGTCTAACAACACAAAAGAATAGATAATTATGATGTAGTGAAATTGTGGGATTAGTAGATTAGGGTTTTATTTATATAATTTGTTTTCAGTCCAAGAAATATGATTTTGATATTTTTAAAAAGAATTAATGATAAATTTTTGGCTTTAATGTTTTGCTAAATTACAATTTTAGATAAATTTGAGTAAATGATAAATTGTTTTGCTAAATTTGAGTAAATGATAAGTTAGATTAGAATTTTAGGTTCTTATCGTTCGTAACATCATACATTATGAGTATGTAACATTTACAAACGGAATATTTTTACAATATTTTATATATATTCCTATTTCTGCTACTAAAACGGTTAAACTGAATTATTTATTCTTTTGTTTTGTTAAAATTTTTTCTAAACTTTTTAACTAAAACTCATTAAATTACCATTTACTCACATTTTTTGTTTTTCCTATTATTATTATATCCGAACTCATTACACAAATATATGATTTACCGTAATCGACTGCAAAATAAAAATATAGCATATTCTAATCTATTAAAACCGTATATAAATTAATGAATATTTCTCCGCATTGTAGCGTTGGTCCGATCCTAGTTATAATAACATTTGATATGGTATGTAATTGATTCATTACTTTGTCCCTTTTAGCGGATTCAGTATTATTCTCTCATCCTCATAGTCGATCTAAAACAAACCGGCTGAAATATCTGGAACTATATATTTTATCACCTAGAAAAAAAAAGAACTTACCATCTACAAATGTATTCTAAAGGAAAATTGTTTTAGTAATGCCTAATCCTTAAAAAAATTAACATCCTTAAAAAAAATTAACTAGACATCAGTGGTTCTATATTTAACTATGCCTACATAATTTTTTTTTTTTTTTGACAACAACTATGCCTACATAATTTGAAATAGGAATCAATGGTTCCATATTTAACCATGCCTACATATTTATTTATGTTCTATAAATCTTTTCATAGGAAAACAAAACAAGACCGTATCATATGTGGTATGTTGGTACCCGAATTAATATTTAATATAATAATAAATGAAATCATAAATCAAATATTAATCATAAATAATAAAAGAGAATAACTTTTTTGACAAAAAAATAATACCAAAAAAAAAGTCGAGTATGATAAGACATAAAATCAAGGATTTCACATATTTTCTCCTTATCACAAAAGATGATTCTGTACAAATTTTTCTCATATCATATGGAATCATCAATTAATGTAAAAATATATAAATTTTAAAATTATTAAATGAAAATCTAATTCTCATAGTTATCTCTTTATTTTTTAAGTTTGTCCTCTCATTAATAAACTAGAAGTTATAATTAACAATTTTTTTTTTTTTTGTTAATTTTAGTTTGATGGAATCAGAATCCACAAATCTATTACCTCAAGAAGATTTGTAATACATTTTTTGTAGACTCATCATTATATTTAGTTTTTATAATCTAAAATATAATTATATAAAGATCATTATAATGTATATCTAATTCAAAATTTTGAAATTTAATGATTCTCTATATAAAAAATGTAATTAAAAATACATATTTAAAAAAATTATTTCAATACCACTTTTAGAAATACCATTTTTAAAAAATTTATTAAAAAAGTATTCTCAGAAAATTCTCATAGTTTTACGATTATTACATAATCTAAAATGAATTAACATAATTAATACAACAACCAGTGCATTACCTAGTTAATCCTACTATATTAATTGAGAAGTACAAATATGAAACTAAACTTATAAAGCATAAAAATTGCATTGTCAGCCATTGGTCTTAAAGCAAATGTTTAATATTTTAGTAAGGGTAAAAATATAATTTTAATATTGGATAATAAAATCTTTTAAATAATTATTAGTTTCCAAACAAAAATTATCTCTCTAATTAATTATTTACGAAAATTACCAATTAATTATTTTAAATTTGTAAACCAATCAGAATTTAAAAAACTATGTTTTTATATCTAAGTATACAATACTGTTATTTTTAATAATTATATTTACAAGATTTTGTTAAGATTTTAAATTGTGATTCTCCTATCATCTTTTTTTATTTATTTACAAACTGTTTTGAATTATCATATTAATACATATCGTTAATAAATATATAAATTTTTCTACATATGTTGTGATTTGAATTTTTAAAAACGAATATATACTACTCAATCAATAAAAAAATTGTGTTTTAATGTTGCACATCGGCGGATTGGTAAAAACTAAATTTATGCAATTGATAAATTAATAAATTTTATTTGCTCACCATTAAAATATTATAATGTAATAATGTAAATACAACAAACAAACACTATAAAACTGTAATATACTAATATACACCAAACAAATTAAAATACTACAATAATCTAAAATAATTACTATTCAAAAATATATATATGTAAATTTACCAAAAAATTGCGATATTAAAGTAAATACTGTCTTAAACAAAATAATTTTTTTTTAAACATATAACAATAATTTTTATTATTATATTATAATTTTGGAAAAAAAATATGGTCCCATGCTATATTTCCCAGTAATGAAAAACAAAAGAAGACCGTATCATATTCAGTGGTTTGTTAGTACTACAAAGACGCAGCTACATCCCCAAATATCTCTGACAGTTTGTTAGATAAGTTATTTACTAGAACCTTTTTAGTGAAGTAATTGACATAATAATCTCTGATAAAAGTCCGTTGAAACACCATGAATGAAGAAGATAATAATGTCACCAGCTTCTGCAAGGCAACGTCAGTGTCTAAAGTAGCAGCATTTTACTTCCTCGAATGCTTTAACTGGATTCTCGAAGACGCCATCTCTGGTTTCCTTCGTGATCCTCCACTCAAATATCCATTTCCTAGTCACAAACACCACGAAGGTTTAAGGCGTTGCGATATCGATCTCGAATTTCTTTGAAACGAAGGTGCTCTGCTATCTCTGTCTCGGATTCTAAGCGTAAGATGGTCCAAATGAAATAACCATAATGAGAAGCTCTGACACCGCTGCTTTGGCCACCAGGTGGGTGACTAGGTGATCTATATTTTCTGAACTGCCTCTATTATATAATATTAAGGGTGTTTGTAATCAAATCTTTAATCTTGTTTTTGGATGATAGTAGAGAGCTTCATGATTCTGATGATGTATGCCATGGAGAAAAAATTGTGTCTATACCTAATCCTATAATTCAGGATTTTAAGGAAGAGGTAATATTCTACTCTTGCTTATGAATTATTACCTATAATCTCAATTATTTCCTTTAAATGTTTTGTATTACTATTACCTTAGGGATCATCATCAGTCACAGCTACAAAGATTTGTGAACCCACCTCCATAGAAATTGACTTGCCCTGCTCGGATCCTGATTCGGACTCTCACTAAAGCTGAATGGGACTTTTTCTTGAGCTGGAAGCAGATTGATGTATGAATCCTTTCCTTTGGTACTTTATCCATCAAACTCTATCAGAAATCTTGCTCACGTACTCAACATATGATCAATTCTTCAACATACCATCTCTACTCTTAGCTTGTCCGTGCTTCCTTTTGTTCTTTCTCTTTCTCTGTTCCACTCTCGAAGGAGTAACTCCGTCAAAACTTTCTTTGTAATGCTTTGTAAAGATTTCAAATAATTTTACAAGTTAATTATCATTAAACAGTTAACACGAATGACTAATTCAATTACCATATGTAGTCGTTAGACTTGGCTGCATCTGAAGTGGAGTTTAGTATCCTTTACACAAAATCATTAATGTTTGAAAAAAATCTACTTTTAGTACTTTTGTGGATCCGAATAAATTACTTCACCCTTGTTTGACGTATAATATGGTATAAGATTATTCGCCCGTTTTGACACTATGACATGGAAAATATTGGTTTCTAAACTAGTCCCCAATAAGTGTGGTGTGCTACGAAAGAGATGATGAAAAGTAAAACACAATTTCAATATTTTTGTGGTATTTTAGTTGGAATAAATATGTGGCCGAGACGTAGTGGAAGACTTGCACAGTCAAGCAGTGTGAACAGGGCTAGTTAATGTCATCGATCGTTATATATATTTGCTAGAATGGGTTAGAAATCATGATTCATACCCATTTCTTCTTCGATATCTTCCTTTGTAGTTTAAAATCTGTTGCTCTCTATATATAAATGATGATAACTCGTTTGCATGTTTTCTCCATCACAAGTTTCTTCTGTTTTGTCTTTGTCCCCATCTTCTTAAGTAATACCATTGTTTCTCTGCAATTCCCTCTTCCTGAACAAACTGAGATCCTTCTGGCTTTCAAGGATGAGTTTCCATCCCCAAGCTGCAACCATACGGTGCTAAACTCTTGGACCAGAAGCACTTCTCAAAATAGTACAAACTCATTTGATGGGGTTGTGTTTGACAACAAGACCGGTGTAGTGACGGATCTACACCTTGATGACGCATGTCTCCATGGCACCATCCAGCCTAATAGTAGCCTCTTTAAATTCCACCACCTCAGGTATCTCGATCTCTCTTACAACAACTTTGACCTCTCCTCTTTCCCATCTGAGTTTGGCAGACTCGCCAACTTAGAGGTCTTGAACTTTCGCTATGTTGGCCTGGTCGGCGAAGTTCCATCATCAGTTCAAAACCTAAGCCGCCTTACCTTCTTGGACCTTTCTAATAACAAGCTCCGTGGTGGTTTTCCCCTTGTGTATAATCTAACCAAGCTTTCTTTTTTAGACCTTTCCAATAATAACTTTTCGGGAACCATTCCTTCTTCTCTATTTACCATGCCTTCCCTGTTAGAACTTGATTTGAGCCAAAACCATCTCAGAGAACCCCTTGAAAATCTGAATTCTTCTTCATCATCTAAGCTTAAAAGTTTATATCTGGGTAGAAACCTTTTTAGTGGTCGTATACTAGAGTCCATCTCAAGATTAGTCAAGCTCACGTATTTAGACCTGTTTCCTTGCCACTCAAGTCTCTAGAGTATTTGGATCTATCCGGGAATACTCTGTCAAGGCTTAATACTACCAGTTCAGATCATGCCTTGACAAATCTGATCGGATTGTACTTGTCGAGTTGCAACCTGGTTGAGTTCCCTGAAAATTTGAAGACTCTACCAAACTTGCAGGAATTAGACATTTCCAACAATAGACTCAAAGGAAAGGTGCCTAAGTGGTTATGGGATCTGCCTTTGACCAAAGTATCTCTGTCAAACAACTCCCTCGATGGTTTTGAAGGTTCGCGAGAGGTGGTCCTCCCTTCGTCTCTTGTAACGTTAGACTTGAGTTCAAACGCCTTTGGAGGACCTTTTCCTATTCTTCCACCAACCATTGACTCTCTGATTGCATCGAAAAATAACTTCACAGGAGACTTGCCTATTTCATTGTGCAATCCAAGGAAGCTAACATTCCTTGATCTCTCGCACAACAGTTTCAGTGGTCCAATCCCCCAATGCTTGGGTGATATAGTTGAGGGTATCATGAATCTCAGGCATAACAACCTCAATGGGATGCTTCCAGATATATTCTGCACAAGTGGCTCCTCACTTATTACACTTGACGTGAGCAAGAATCAAATAACAGGGAAGCTTCCAAGGTCTCTTGCAAAATGCAATAGACTAAGGATTCTTAACGTGGAGAACAATATGATCACTGACACCTTTCCTTTTTGGTTGAAGGCTTTGCCGCTTCTGCAAGTAATTGTCCTAGGATCAAACAGATTCTATGGTTCTATCTCTTCTCCTCAAGATGATACTCTATCATTCTCAAAACTGCAGATCATTGACATATCTCGTAACAACTTCAACGGTAGCCTGCCGCCAAATTACTTTATGAATTGGAGTAGTACTACATCTTCGGAAGATCATGGACGGCGGCAGGAGAATGATCAATACATGATGATGAATGCGTTTCACGGACGAAGACGAAACATTGATTTCTTAAAGATGCTAACGCCCTACACAGCCATTGATTTCTCGGGAAACAAACTTGGAGGACAGATTCCAGAATCCATAGGTCTCTTGAAGTCACTAGTTGCGTTGAATTTATCAAACAACGATTTCGCAGGTCAGATTCCGTCGTCTATGGCCAAACTCACAGAGCTGGAGTCACTAGACCTATCTCGAAACCAACTTTCAGGGAACATTCCACAAGAGTTAACGAACCTTTCCTTCTTGGCGATCCTTAACATGTCATATAACAAACTAACGGGACAAATACCACAGGGTACACAGTTTAATACCTTTACGGAATCCTCCTTTGAAGGAAATATCAACCTCTGTGGTCCTCCTCTTCAGAAGAGTTGCTCAGGAGCAGCACATGACTTGAACTCGAAAGCCGCCACGATAGACTACGGGCCTACCCTGATCCTGATGATGTTGTTTGCACTAGGAATCGGACATGACGTTATTGCTGCATACATACCGACGTTGTTCATATAACCTAATGGTTTTTTGTTTACCGCCTCTTTAATTTGCAGTAAAAAACTTAAGATGTTATCATTAGGTATGTGAATGTGAATGAAGTTTTGTAAAGCTATATATAAATATGTTGTCATTGTAACGTACGTGTGAGAATGCAAACGAAAATTGACAAACATTACACAAATATTGTATACTAGTAAACCAATGATGCCTGGCTTTTTACAAATGTTGAGACATTCTTGATTTATATCTCAATATAATAATCTATGGTTCTAAGAATCGTGAGTCCATATACATTTCTTAATATTTTTCTCACAAACTCTTGTTAGAACAACTCATAAGCTATATATATATATATATTCATATGTGATATTGGTTTGCACGTCTCACAAGTCTTCTTGAAAGGGTCCTCAGAGAGTCTCTAGCCATTTTATTCGGCCTTTCCCTCTCTATTTTTAGTAGAACAAAAACAAAAATTTGAATATCTTTTTTCTTAGAGAGAGAAAAATAAAAAAAATTGAGGAAAAATCTTTCTTTTTTCCCCCTCAATTGAAAAAAAAAAATATATATTCAAATTTAGTTTTTAATTGCGTAATTAATCGCTAATTCAAAGTTGATTAAGAAATTTAAAACCCCCCTTGAGGAAGAAGGAAGAAGAAGAGACGATTGGGTGAAATTAAAAAAAAAAACGCGACGACGACAATGCCGAGCAAGCTGAAAAAAGCGATTGGAGCGGTTAAAGATCAAACGAGCATCAGCCTCGTCAAAGTCGCTAACGGAGCAACCGGAGGAGGCGATCTCACGACTCTCGAGGTAGCCATCTTGAAAGCTACAAGCCACGACGAGGAAGTCCCTATCGACGATCGTCTCGTTTCGGAGATCCTCGGGATCATATCCTCCAAGAAATCTCACGCCGCCTCTTGCGCCGCCGCTATCGGACGCCGTATCGGTCGTACGCGGAATTGGATCGTCGCGCTCAAATCATTAGTCCTCGTCCTAAGGATCTTCCAAGACGGTGATCCTTATTTCCCTCGTGAGGTCCTCCACGCCATGAAACGTGGCGCCAAAATCCTCAACCTCTCCAGCTTCCGCGACGATTCCAACTCGTGCCCTTGGGATTACACAGCTTTCGTCCGTACGTTCGCGCTCTACCTCGACGAGCGTCTCGATTGCTTCCTCACCGGGAAGTTACAGAGACGGTACACGAACCGAGACCAAACCGGAAAAATCAGCACCTCGAAATCCCGGTTTAATCCTAAAACCGGAAATAAATCCGACGAACCGGCGGTTCGTGATATGAAACCGGTTATGCTTCTTGACAAAATCACGTATTGGCAGAGATTACTAGACAGAGCAATCGCGACGCGGCCAACGGGAGACGCCAAATCGAACAAGCTCGTGAAAATGTCGCTTTACGCCGTCTTGCAAGAGAGTTTTGATCTTTACAGAGACATATCCGACGGTTTAGCGCTTTTGTTAGATAGTTTCTTCCATCTACAATACCAATCTTGCATCCATGCGTTTCAAGCTTGTGTTCGAGCTTCGAAACAGTTCGAAGAGCTTATCGGGTTCTACGATCTTTGCAAATCGATTGGTATAGGAAGAACGTCGGAGTATCCTAGCATTCAGAAGATCTCATTAGAGCTTCTTGAGACGTTGCAAGAGTTTTTGAAAGATCAGTCGTCGTTCCCTGCGAGTGCGGGGTTGTATCCGTCTCCCAATAGTCTTCTTCCTCCGCCTCCTTCGTCTAAAGATTCTGTGGTTTCGAGCTCGCTTGATTTTGGAGATTCAACGATTGATACGTCCGAGAGGTATTCTGATTGCGGGTCGTCGTTTCGTAGTACTTCGTTGGAGGATTTGATGAGCAGGACTGAAGCAGGGACTAGTAGTCCTCCAATGTCTTGTCACTCTGAGCCTTACGGAGGAGTAAGGGATGATCCGAATGGGAATAATTTCGATACGGTTTCTACTAAGTCTCTTCCGAATAACCCCTCTGTTTCTGCTTTCAATCTCACATTAGACCTATTGTCGTTGGATGACGTAAATAACACGGCAAAGGCAAATGATGTCCAAGACAAGAAGAAGCGTGAAGATTCAAAGGCGGAGACTTTTGATCCTTGGGAGGCGTTGATGTTGAGAGATGATCCGAGTAAGAAGACAGAAACGATTCCGGAAGAATCTTTCATCTCCGAAGATCAGAAGGATTCAGGGAACTGGTTACTTGCGTTGGAAGAAACCGCCACACAAGTGCAGGATAATAACTCGATGGCGATAGTACCGTTCGGATTAAATGATCCGATGCCTGCCTTTCAAGACGCAATGGATCAATACAATCCATTCTTGGAAGAACCAGTTGCACAGTTAGCTGCAGCTGGTGCAACCGGAGAACCAATGACCACGTTCAATCCCTTGGCTATGACAGAGTTTCAACCAGAACCGACGTTTCAGGTGAAGAACGTTCCTGAAGATTTTGAGCCGTCTTCTACACCAACGTTTAAGGCCACGGGAATATTGCCGGTGAAGGGTGACCCATTTGCCGACACATTCGAGAGTTTTGGGTTTGGAGACACATTTTCAGAAAATGGAGGGGTACATGAGCAATCTGTGTTGCAAGAACAGCAGTTATGGTTGCAGAACCAGAACAAGATCTTAGCCAAGCACTTGAATTGATATCATTTTTGTTTGGCTAGACAGAGAGATTGAGATGTTTCTTTGAGTTTTTGTTTGTTTGTTAATACGTTGTAAACTGAACTCTTAACTCATTTTTTCGTAACTTAGAAGAGAATGTGAAATACAGAGATTGTTTGATTATATAAAATATGTGCTCAATACACTTCAATATGATCGGATTCTATCTTCAATCCTGCAAATATTATACTTTGTGCCTTGTATATTCACATTGAGAATTTGAATGTCAAGTAATGTTTCACCAATCGACTTAATAAGATTTACATTTGGGATTTTCGGTTCTGTTTTCTGAGTTTGAAGTCTGTACTTCTGTTGGGAATAGAAATGTAACTAGCATTTTTGATAATTGTGATGTTGACATTTTATGTTTCTTTAAAAAATATTTTATTTACTATTCATCTTTTATATTTTCTCTGTTATAATAACTCTTCACGTAACAGATGCATGCATCTAGTGTGTGTGTCTATGTATGTATATCTGGCAAACAAGAAATCTAGATTATATGTTTTTCTTCGGGTCCGTCCGATATGCTTGTATGTATATCGGTGGAGGATAACCGAAGATGGAAGGGAAGCCAAATGAAATTAAATTAAGTAGGTCCACTAGTATGTCAAGTGGGTTTTGTGATGTCGATTACATGAGATTGACCGAAGCAGTAGCTTGACCCCAACGCCACGAGGGAGAGATCTACCAAACCAAAATCATCACAAGAGACATCGCTTTCTAAGATTGATCAACACGAAAACTAATTTGTTTTACAAGTTATAGACCAAAACTTTTATTCCATATATTGACTAGAGTCGTCGTCTTTTTTTACGATGATTAATTTGATTTTGTAAACCACACAGTGGTGAAAAGCTTCTAAAATAAGTAAATTTTGGATTCCACTTATTTTAGGTTTCTCAGTAGTCAGTACAAGTCTTCCTTCTTGACTTCTCAATTTGTTGTGTTTGTATACTTTTATGTAAGTTTAAGTACAAATATGTTTACAAGTCATACATGATTGAATATACATAACAATGGCTGCTAATTAACTTGCTAAGCCTATTAGTCTATCTTTAAGTTTCACTTTCAAGTCCAAAATATTAGAGTCCAAAATATTAGTCAACATGAAATAAAAACACGTTCTTCATTTTCTTTTGCATATTAATCAACTTTAAAATAGCAAATACTGAAGAAAATTCAAATCAATATAGTTGCCAAAACCCCCTTCATTGTAAGAATGACGTCGGATATGATATATGATTGTGCGGATGTGTGAAATAAAGGTGAGCATATCTTATTAATTCTTATTGAATTATCAATTGTTTAATCCTTTTTCTTATATGATAAAAATATGAATGCATGTTACGCACTAAAAAAGGTACCTTTCTCCAAATGGAAAGGAAGCAAGGAACATTAGTGATTGATTAACAATATCCATCGGATTTTGCTTGTAAATCTGTAAAAGAGTTTGAAAGAGAAGAAAATATCTTAAGATTATATATTTTGTGGCCAAAGAAGGAACCACGTGATCGAGCCTGAACTTCTCTCCGCATAAATGGGACAAGTTATTCGATCTGATTTGAACGGTCAAAACATATAGACTTGCATATAGAGGTGTTTTAACCCTGGAAATTCGAGACTACCTAGCAGCTTCGCAATGGACGGACACAAAGAAGAGATCAGCGTCCATTGGTCCATCAAAATCAAATACAAAAAGAGAATGACTACTCATACGTGATAATAAGAATTAATAGTGCAGATTTTTATTACATTATCTGAATTGATTATAACAAAACTTATATAGATTTATAAGATAATTTTGTATAGTGTGCGCTTACTTGAAAACAAGAGAGTGTTCAAAGTAGAAAGATTGATATGTAAAATAATATTATAACCTAATCTAAACTAAAAGTAAAAGGAAGAAAGGTGAAGAGGAAGATTAATCCACACTAAAAGTAAAAGGAAGAAAAAACGGGTCAAACAAATGACTCGTGCGAGCCGAAGACTGAGTAAGCATGGAGGAGACTTATATATACGTCGCTGTCAAATATTACTGAAATATTTACTAATTTTCTATAGTTAACACTTAACAGTTACTCCTACCAAATTATAATGGTCATGCATAGTAATCATGACTTTATGTCACTAAAAGGTTGTTTACCTCTTTGTGTGTATATTTATAGATTTTTTCGATGGTCTCCTAACCTTGTGGTCTTGATATATATACTTGTTAAGTTATGGTTATATATGTGGATTAATCCACGGTTAAGCATCAAATACTCAAGATGCTTACCAACAAGGCAATAACTAATCTGGTAAGACCTAGACTTTTAACTCTCTTTATTTCCACTTTTTTTTTCACTTGTTTTTAAATCTGTTGCAATATAAGCCAAACGATGGGTTGATTTGATTTATTTTCTTCTTCTTTATTGAATTGATTAACTTTGTTTGCTTTTGTTGTTGATTAAATACTCCACCACCATAACATCAAAAAGTGATCAGGCTTTTTGGTCGACCGTAACATACTTTATTGAATTATGTGAGAAATCTCTCACATAAATAAATCTAATGCCTATTATGGTGGTGGGGTCTAAATTAAAAGCCAAATAATTACTGTAGAAATGATAACTCATGGAGGGGTAACTCAAAAAGCTCCTCCTCTCTTCTCTCTTCTGTCTATAAAAGCAACTCCTCTGATCATCAGATGTAGATCACAACTTCATAAGCAGCGTCACAACATAAAGTTAGGCTATCCAATAAACAAAGAAAAAAAAGAAAGAAAGAAAGATGGAGAGTTTCCCGATCATTAATCTCGAGAAGCTTAATGGAGAAGAGAGAGCAATCACGATGGAACAAATCAAAGACGCTTGTGAAAACTGGGGCTTCTTTGAGGTATCTTTTTCACTTTTTCCTTGAAAAGAATAAATATAAAGCTCAAAGCTATGGAATTAAAACGGGTTTATCTATGAATTACAACAGTGTGTGAACCATGGGATTTCGCACGAGCTTTTGGACAAGGTTGAGAAGATGACCAAAGAACACTACAAGAAGTGCATGGAAGGGAGGTTCAAGGAATCCATTAAGAACAGAGGACTTGACTCTCTTCGCTCTGAAGTCAACGACGTTGACTGGGAATCCACTTTCTACCTTAAGCACCTCCCCGTCTCTAATATCTCCGATGTCCCTGACCTTCACGACGATTACAGGTAGGTAACCTTTTAGTTTCTAAACCGGTCCGTAATTTTTACATTAACCGGTTACAAGATCCCAGATTGGTACAAGTAACAACGTTAACCGGTTATGTTAATACTTAATTAATGAGTGAAACGACGCCGTATTGTTTTTTTTTCTTTCTATAACAGGACGTTGATGAAAGAGTTCGCCGGAAAGATAGAGAAGTTGTCGGAGGAGCTATTGGATCTGCTGTGCGAGAATCTTGGATTAGAGAAGGGTTATCTGAAAAAGGTGTTCTACGGTTCGAAAAGCCCCACTTTTGGAACCAAAGTCAGCAACTATCCACCTTGTCCTAAACCGGACCTAGTCAAGGGTCTCCGAGCCCACACAGACGCCGGCGGCATCATTCTCCTCTTCCAAGACGACAAAGTTAGTGGACTTCAGCTCCTTAAAGACGGCGACTGGGTCGATGTTCCTCCGGTTAAGCATTCTATCGTTGTTAATCTCGGGGATCAACTTGAGGTAACCAAACCGTACTAAACCGAACCAAATTGAATATAGATTTCTGAAGGTTAACATTTTGGATTAATTAAACCAGGTGATAACCAATGGGAAGTACAAGAGCGTGGAACACAGAGTGATATCTCAGACAGACGGAGAAGGACGCATGTCGCTTGCATCATTCTACAATCCGGGAAGTGACTCTGTTATTTTCCCGGCGCCGGAGTTGATCGGAAAAGAACTGGAGAATGAGAAAAAAGAGAATTATCCGAGGTTTGTGTTCGAAGATTACATGAAACTCTACTCTGCTGTCAAGTTTCAGGCCAAGGAACCGAGGTTTGAAGCCATGAAAGCTATGGAGACAGCCGTGGCCAACAATGTTGGACCATTGGCCACTGCCTGAATAAAATTACTTACTCTATATATATAGTATATACTAATAAATTGGTCATTATATAATGGTTTTAGAAACTTTAATTTTTTTAATAATGTTTATGTAGTATACGTCCTGTTGTACGTTTAATAAATGTTTGTTTATATATGGGAATTAAATATTTCAGTTTATAGAGTTAATACAAATAAACTACAAACAAATTAAAACAAGGCTATTTAATACAAGAATTGTGTTTATTACTAATAAAGGTTTAGAGAATATTAATCTTTTTTCCTAAAACAATAAAAACCTAAGAAGCTGAGTGATACTAATGTGCGTCAATATAACACTCAAAACAACCAGAGGAATGCTCAAATTCGGGGGACAAACAAAAGAAGGAAGGCTCAAAGTGACCAAAATGAAGAGCAGATTCAAAACATGTAACAGCATCACTGACTTTTTGGTAACCAGTTCCCTTACGTCGTCTTCATTTTCTTTCCACTCTCCATACATATCCTCTTCTCCTTCGACATCGTCAAGTTTCGAGAAAGAGCTAACGGTCTGATCATATCCCTCTTCACTCTTCTTACACTCGTCCAAAAGAGTGCGCAGCATCTCTCTTGCATTCCCATTCCCACCATACATCTCCGAATAGACTCTAACGTATGCCTTTGCCATTACTCTCTCCAGTTTGAGTCCTTCTTCATGAACCCACATTCTCATGAACATATGCATCACCTTTACATCGGGTCCCGCAGCATCTGCCTTCAAAACATGGTTTGCAGTGACATTGTCGGGTTTCACTTTGTTGTCTTCCACCATCTCATACCATAGCTTACCGACTATGTTTGGTTTTCCTAGCTGGCTGTAAAGTGACATCATCGAGTTGAACGGTGAAGGATTCGAGAGTAGCTCGAGTTCTCTCATCTTCTTGAAAGTAGACTCGGATTTATCCAGTGGTTTCTCCGATTTCGTGTACAAGGTCAAGAGCGTGGCGTAAATAGAGTGATCCCTCATGTTCGCAGGGATGCTTTTGAAGAACTTCTCTGCTTCTTCCAAACCCAACACTGTCTCAATCAGATGAAGACGAGCTGCATAATCTTTCGCAAGAAGAGTACACACCTTTCTTTCAACCATCCTTTTTGATGCCTATAGTAATACCACAACCAAGAGCACACAATTATGTTCGACTTAAAAGAACATAAGCGAATTCATTCTTCCTTAATTTGGTTTTAACAGTACCATTAACAAGATTTAAGGTACACAGATTGAAAGATCAGATTTTATATAAAAAGAACCTCGAGTTCTTGAGAGAATCGACTAGAATCTGGTAGATTCTTGATGTACAACTGTTTCTCCTGTTGCTGCCATTGATGGGGCAAGGGTTGCGAAGGATGCAAAGCGGCAACGATCCGAACCTGCAGTGTTTGGCTCCTTGGCTCGGGTGACCATAGGGTTGTGTATGAACGGAACAAAGAACTCTTGTAACCGAAAGCATGAATGCGCTTTGCGTGTTGTTGAAAAATCGGAGTCATGCTTTTTTAGTTAAAATTATACTAAATGATTGATAACACTCCACTGAGGAGTACTGTTTCCAAATTCGTGACTCAACAACTATCTCACTTATAGCTAAAATTGCTAGTGGCCTTTGGCCTAGTTAGGTACGTGGTTTCATATTCGTGACTTAACAACTTTTCACGCATTTAGCATGTTTTTTACAATAGAAATAATAAATGATTAATTCCGTAGATGATATATAGTACAAAAATTAGTCTACTATGAACAAATTATTTACATACTGATGGTAGTACTCATGTATTCACGAGAGTGAACACTTTGAATAATAATAACAAATCATGTTCTGATGAAATGAAATATAAGTATGATCGGGAGTAATAATCGTTAAGCAACATTTGGGATAACCCAAGATAATATATAAAAATCTTCCTAGCTACGTACACAAACCTCCTATATAACTTACTCTGTATACGTATTTATCTACCTTCTTAGTAATGCCTTACACTGAGCAATAGTGGAAGAAAAAAAAGAGTAAGATCTATTTTATCATAAAGAAAATTAAACCTTTTCTTTTTTCGAAATATTTATTATTGATTCCAGGGAAAGGTAAAAGAAAGAGAAGTATGATTCCTCCTCTGGAACTGTAATATGATTAATCTCTCCTTTTTGATTTGCCTTTTAATCCATTGTTGTTTACCTGATGGAACAAGAGAAAGACATAGGAATATGATTGAAGCTTGAAACATCGAATGTCTCCATAAATCTTTGATCTGAAACTCTTGCTTTTGCTGCTGCAAATCGCTGGTACTCGTCGAATATCGAAGTCAAACACCATTGCTGGAGTTTTCTCAAGCAGCCTACTAGACAACCAGTCCTATGCTGCAAATTCCAGATTCACACTTTTAAATTTTCATATTTTTGACTTCAATGGTGGAGACAAAAGATAACTTGTTGAGGATTGGAGAGAAATATTACCTTGCCTCGCTTACAATGAATCAGAACAGGATGGTTTTTCTCATCTGATGATTTTAAAATGAAGATGTTGATAAGTAACGAGTTAGAGAATTAAAAAGCATAAAAATAAGTGTGTGTTCTATATGATTCATACTTACCTAGAAGTAATTTGAGTGCCATACGGATTTTGTGGTCTGGTATATTCACAAATGGCTCCTAAAAACAAAAACAAAAAAAGAAAAGTGACATCTTGTTTTAGAATTGTAAGATTTATGTGAAAATAGTCTAAATTGAGCAGATTAGGATATGATAAGGCAAATTAGTAAGCAAGGTTCATACACAAGCAACATCGAGAGAGACAACCATGTAAAAAGATTCATCAACAGGACAAAATCTACAAGTTATGAAAGCATTCCAAATGTGATACCTTTTACTGGTTGCGTACTGAAGAGAAAGATTCCTAACTTTTTCTATTAAAAAGTTATCCCCACACACAACAACAACAACAACAACAACACGGAATCAACACAAAGGTCAATTGTAAGACGAATCTATGGGAAAGATAAAGCTTAGCAAACCAAGAATATCAACGATAAAGGTTTCCTATCAAGATCATAGCTGTCACAATAAGCATAAAGAATCTGAGTCCAAAAACCAAAGTCAATGAGATTCAACAATGTGAATGTGGAATAGTTTCCCAAGTCCTTCCAATAAAATCATTACAACAGTAAGAGAAAGCCACTTAAGTTTTTCTTCTTTAGTGTAAAAGCAAAACAACGGAAGTATGGTAGGAAACATCTAAACGACTCCCCACATAAAGAATCTCAGAAGAAGAAACATGAGACTATCCTATGAGTAGAATCAACAGGGCTAGGTGGATTCTGTGGGGAAGAGAATGATAGCTACTGCATAACAGAGCAAGCATATTTACTTTCAACCCCTCTTTTCAATTATCAAGATTCTAAATCAACTCAAGTTAGGTTCGTACCAATCTCTTCAGAGAAATAAAATGTTTTGGCTTCTTATTAGTGAGACTGAAAAATTGGGGACTCGACACATCTTCATAACTCGTGAGGGTATTAAGTTCAAGACTCTATGTTAAAGTTCTTCCATCACGTTACCAACGTTTGCCCACACATAAGCCACTAAAACATAGAAAAGGAAAGGAACTAAAGGTAGGTATTAAAATTTAAAAACAGTAACCGACCTAAAACGTAAGCATCCATCAGTTTCCCAACAATTCCTAACCTTATCTAGATTTCAAACCTTACAGCTAATATGGACACTTTCACGATCAACACCCTTTCAACAAGTTTTTACCATAAAAAAATGGTTTAACTTGTGCACCATCAAGAAACGCTTTTGCTGATGTATGATTTCATAAGATATCATATCTGTATATAAAAAAAAAGCGCACACTCAAATAACATGAACCAAGAAAACAATATCAACAGAAAGTAAGCTTTTGAGTAGTGGATCGTTGACAACACTTGCAACAAGCAGCTCAGCAAAATTTTGTTTGACGTAGTCCATAATCTAATTTTATAAAATAGTTAGAGACTATAAAGGAGCAAGTGGTAATAGTTGCTGAAGGGGCAGAAAAACAAAGAGTGGGACCAAAGCAGTGGAGGTCAAGAGAGACGGAAAGAGCCAAAGAGGCAAGACAATAAAGAAAGATGTGTTCTTTTCTGGTATAACTCATAATAATAAAATATGGCTTTGGAACAAAGTGCCCATGAAGGATCAAAATTCAGGACACACAAACCGTTTTAGTACTCTCAAGTAACAACAACAATGAGACAAGATTTTAAGAACAATTAGGCAACAAAATGAATAAACTTTGACATATTCAACAATTTTAGTAGTGAGTTTCAGTTACTAGTTAGTTAATATATATATATACCAAAGTTTTCGAAAGTCCATTAGTTAATGAACCCTCTTTGTGATGCTTAGAAGTCCATAAATGCAACCAAATCTCGTTGTCTAAGTCAGGAACACACTGCAAAGATATGATTTTTCAATTCAGAGCATTCTCCTAGTAAAGCAGGTCTGATCATCCAACCCGGGAAATATCCAGATCAAGTATGGAGCAATTAAAAACGGAGACTTCAAGAACAGAGACTTCATGAACAGAGAGACAGAGAGACAGAGAGAGGAGAAGAAGGAGGCTTACCTTATTGCCTTCAATGCCAAACTGGAAAAGTCTAATTCCATTGGATTTGAGGAAGTGGAGATTGGTCTCTGGGTAAGGCTCAGGACACAAGTATCTACACGCAAAATTCGAGAACAAAGACCTAAAAATTAGCAATTCAGAAGCTTGATATATATAGACAAAGAATGTAGAAGAAGGAGTTAAATTATATATATACATGATTGAGCGGAGGCCAAGAGTCTGGAGAAAGGAGAAGTTGGCTGAATCAGGGAATCCAGAACGGAATATACCGTTATCGACCATAGAGAAGTTGAGCGGCGGAATTAGGTTAAGTTCTTCGCCGGAGACAACTCGAAACGTATCATCATCATCATCAGCTTCACCGTCATCCGGAGGAGACTGAAACCGGTTTCTGTCAACCTCCGAAACTTCGATCGTGCGGCAGACATCTTCTTCACCATTCTCCTCCTTCTCCGTAGTAGTAGTCATCATCATCTTCTTCTCCACTAGCTTCATCTCTCTGAATTGGGAATTCTGAAAAAAAAGGTTGAATCTTTTAGGGGGGGTGAGTCGTCGAGTAATGGAGATGGTCGTTACGTTAGCGGCGAGCTTTGGGGTTTTATATAGACAGACTCGCTCTCTCTTTGTGACTGTTAAAAATCTCTAATAACGAAACAAAACGCTACATGATGGTCCAAGCCTCGTTATTTTTATTATTATTATTTTATTTATTTTACAAGTTTTTTTCCTTTTCTTTGTTTTAAAAATAATTTGTTACTTTCTTAATTTTTATAAAAATGTTTTTCGTTTACAATCTGTTTTTTATTGTCGTCAATTTCGTTTACAAATTAACGAAATCATATATATGATCCAAAGGGGCACGTTGAAACCAAAGAATCCAATATTTGAGAACAGTTTGTAGTACTATATTTTTAGTCAAGTTGAAAGAGCTGAAAATAATATATGGAAAATTTATTGTAATACGTCTTCTGTTTCATATTAAATATTATTTTTGATAAAAAAATTTGTTTTAAAATAAGTGTTATTTTGTATTTTTAATCTAAATGTTTGATAAATTTTTCAATTTTATTCCTAGTAATTTAATGTATTGATCAATAATACACGAAGGTCTATCTTAGTTGTACATGACATGCTACTACAATTTATCAAACCACATTAACGATTGATGATATTATAATCTAATTGTAATCAATTAATTAATTAACAAAAAAAAAAACTATTTTGACATTTTCAAGGACTGTTGAAAAAAGTAAACAAATGAGAAGCTTAAAAATTGACTTTGCAAAACTTGAGAATGATGATTAACAATTATTTTATTTTTTGTTTGCTAATTGTTAAGTGTTTGAAAAAAAAAGAAAAGAAAAGAAAAAAAAGAAAGCATTTGTTAAGGCTGGAAGCTTAACTTGTCATAATTGTGGAACCTTTGATCTTACGTCTTACCATACACGACCATCTTATTCAGAGAAATCAGTCTCATTTTAAACATATCAACTTTTCACAATTCGAACCTAGAATAATTTTTTTAACTATTTTCACCAATATATTAAAATATTTAGAATTTCTGATATATTTATTTGTAAACAAAAAAGTCAATTATTGAAATTGATAACATTCGAAGAAAAAAGAACCGAAGAGAGATAGATTCCATCCAAAGCACAAAGATATATAAAGAAACAAAAAAAAAAAAAGAGATCAGGGAGATTCCAACGGACAAGAGTCTCTCCTCTGCAAAGTTGCGACGAACGATCACTAATCTGAGTCATGTGGCAAAGTCATAAACGCACCTTTTATATATATATTTTAAGTATGTATAAAGTTTACGATGAAAGTATAATTAATTAAATGTAATTGTCTATTAACATCACAAAAAAAAAAAAACGAAATAATGCGAAAAGAAACCACATGACGACAAATACATTATTAGAATCCACGTTACATCTCTTTGTCTTCCAACATAACACTCTCACTCACAACAGAAAATTACACTTTTTCTTCTCTAAAATAATAACTAGCTAAAGACATAATTTCTTTTTTGATGTCCTACACTGGACTTTAATTGGATAAAAATACTCCATAAAATTACAAAATGCACCCAAAATAATTATTTTCTCAAAGAAAAACAAAAAAAAAGGTACATTCCAAGGAATATACCCTTTTGTGATTCTGAACTCTTTTGAAGGATTTATTTGCGCCGCGAGCACTCCGCCACGTACGAAAAGCCTTTTTGATGCCGTCAAAAGGACTTACCCTATAAAGAACGTACGGAAAAATAAATATCATAGTTTTGAGAATTTGTTTTCGATTTCCAAAAATATCAGAATGCCTTACAATTTTTTTAAGACTTCAAAACTGAATCGACCGTTCATGTTTTCTTATTTGGGTCACAATATTGTAACAGAGATGAAGTGATAAATTTTTTGTAGAATTTGGGTACCTAATTAAAGAATGTTTTTATCTGATGCAAAAAAAAAAAAAACAAAAAAAAAAGTCTCTATCTGCATGGTTCATGATTTCAAAGGTTATATATATGCATGGTTCATGATTCTTTTCTCTCGTCCTGGCTTTCATGATTTCGACAAGAATGATATTATATATAAACTCAGAGAACATTTTGGAACAATTGAGATAAATAAGTCATAACGACGACGCATGATTCATGATTGATATGCCACTGTTCTAAGTTATAACGAATGGAGACGAACGTCATCAACAGAAATAGTATGTCTCGTTTATTTTTATAAAATTTAAATTTTACATACATACTTATGACACAATGCTTCCCAAAGCATATATACGTACGTGATCGGCCTCGATATACCAATGCGGCCATTCAGAAGTTGCGTATCAAAATGCAAAAGGATGACCTTGAATTAACAAACAACACAAGAAAACCGTTCACGAACGAGAGAGTGAGTACGCACATTTTTCAATTGACATTATTTGGGAGTTGTTAATTAGCTCTAAGTCTCCGATTTTGACTCAAAAAAATTCACCCAATTATTTTCGTGTTTTCCATATGATGGAAATTTCTTTCTTTTTTTTCCATATGCATATGGATCCATTTTATTTATCCAATGATCAAAGTCGTGAATTCTTCTCTTGTTGAAATTGACAATAGTTCACAGTACTTCAGATTATTACGGTGTTTTACCATCAACCGTATACATAAACACATTAAACAAAGAAAATATTTCAGTGGTAACAAAAATAGTTTGTTGAAACAAAACTTATTTTCTTATATATTTTCGATAACATAAATATAATTTGCACTTCGGAAATGTCACATTGGTGGTCATCAGAATCTGTCAATTACATGTTGTAGAACATCATGATCATTACATAAAAATTGTAAAATGAAAAAAAAAAAAAAGTCTAAGGCAGTTTTTTTAATAATTAAAAAAGCCCAACATACTGGACCTTAAGCCCAGTGCAAGTCATACTGGACCCGTGTTTACAAGGCCCATTTGTCGGAGCAACCGATCCAAAAAGAGAAAGAGAATGAATAATGCGGAAACTTGAAGTCATAGGAAACTGAGAGTCAAAGATATGAGATTTTTTTTTATTACTTTTATTATAACTTTTTTTTTTTTGTTGTTGACTGACGTGGAAAAGTAGTAGTTTTTGGAAGGGGTCAAACAGATTAGATAGAAGAACTGACGGCAAAGGAAGATAATAATAGTTGAACAGGTAGGTGGTCGTGTGAATAATAACCTCGTAAGCTTAAAAACGTGGCGTAAAATACTGACGTTTAAAAAGATGACACACAGTCGCACAACACAGAGCTCTTTTACTCTTACGCTGCTCCAGTGACCACCAAATCGTAACCTCTCCCCCGGCTTCTTCTGTCTCGCTCTGCTGACAGACAGACACTTACTTCTTTCTTTCTTTCTTTCTTTCTTTCTACCAGTAGCGTATGGGGTCCCCCTCAAACCACTCTCTCGTAATAAAAGATTTCTTGTGCCAGAAGAATTAATTTTATCTGACCCGTTTACCCCTGAGTCTTGTGCTTTTGTGTGTTTTTATTTTTTTCTAGTGCCTTAAGGAAGGATGGTTCGGATCACATATTCATATTCACATGGAACCGTCGGCACATTGATTGAAGGATATATATCATCAGTAGTTAGTACAGAGAATGTAGGGACAATACTGTCATTGCGTATACATGCAGACTTTATGAACCCCGCACACGAGGAGAGAGAAGACAATCTCTCTCTCTCTCTCATTACTTTAGCTTACTTACTTGGCACTCTTTAATTAATTCTCTTCCCTTTTCACATTGGAAAACACACAGAAGACATCAGAAGATAGAAAGAAAAAAAAAAAAAAAGGGAAAATACAAAATACAAAGATCCGAAATTTTTCCTCTCAAGAAAGAAAAATATCTCCTCTCTTAAGCAAGGAGAGTCTCTCTGGGCAACGCAAAAAGCAAGAAATACAAAAGGAAGCAAATTTACTTACATTTGCGAAATCCATTTTAGCATTTAATTTCCCCACTGGATCTGTTCCAACCAGCGATCTCTTTTTGGATCTTTTTTTTTCTATCTATCTACCTCTGTTCTTCTTCCCTTGTGTGTCATTTCTTACCCAGAAACAAAAGGAAGCATAACAAAAGTTTGTTTCTTTCGATGATCGTTACACTTCATCTGTGATTTTTTTTTTTTTTTTCACCTTTGTATTGTTTCTTGTTCTTGTTGATCATCGTGATCATCGTCTTACATGCGACCCATGTCAGACACTCAGCTTGTTCAAAGCTCTCTTGTCTCGATTCGATCTTCCGACTTTAATATCGATGGTTAGTTCCTTATTTTTCAGAGATCTGACTATTATATGATCCCCGTTTGTTTTTTTTTTTCTTTTTTCCGTAATGCCTTCCAAGATCATCGTTAATAACTCTCTTTTATGAGTTTTGTTTACGTTTCCGTTTGCTTTTTAATATCCTAGTGATCCAAGTTTTGGTGATTTCTCAAAAATCATGTTGTTGGTATGATGATCTTGTAGATGCCTTTAAGAAGATGAAAGTAAATGATGACGGCGTGGCGGAATCGAACCCATATCCGGCTCGTCCCGGTGAAAGAGATTGTCAATTTTATTTAAGAACTGGTCTGTGTGGCTATGGAAGCAGTTGCCGTTACAATCATCCTACCGATCTTCCACAGGTGAGAGAGAGAGAGAACACACAATTATTAATCTATCTATTTTTGACTGAGTCTAAGTTTGCAATTTTTCCTCATGGCTTCTTGTTATTGCTTTGAAAACATCTTGATAGGGTAATAATGCTTATTACAAGGAGGAGCTCCCGGAGAGAATTGGACAGCCCGATTGTGAGGTGCACTCTTTTGGATATTTTTCATTCTCTCAGTTTCTTGCTTAATTAATTCGAATGGTTGTTGTTTGGATTAGTGCATTGTAGAGAGTAATAAAGGAAACGAGAATTTGTTTAGACTTAAGCTTCTCGTCCATCTTGCTAAAGTAAAAGAACTTATTCTAGTTTATTACTTTGCTTTAAGAGGTAACAAGAATCTACACTGAACTGCAGAACATATTCCTCTTGTCTGGTTTAGTCTTTCCTTGATTTGAAAAAAAAAAAAAATGAACTGAATTGTTTAATTTCCTTAAAGATGTTTACCAAGCAACTTTCTCTTCAATTTCGTTTCAGTATTTTCTGAAGACAGGAGCTTGTAAGTACGGCTCAACTTGTAAGTATCATCACCCAAAGGACAGGAATGGTGCAGAACCTGTATTGTTCAATGTTATTGGTTTACCTATGCGTCAGGTAATTTCATAGCGGTGGCTTTTTGTTTTATTTTATTTTACTGAATAACTTGAGTTTACCTATGCGTCAGATTAACTTGAGTTTTCCTCTCCAGGGTGAGAAGCCATGTCCATATTACCTGCGAACAGGAACTTGCAGATTCGGAGTTGCTTGCAGATTCCACCATCCTCAACCTGATAATGGACATTCTACTGGATATGGAATGCCTAGCTTTCCTTCTACAGGTTTACAATACGTTAGTGGAT
Source organism: Camelina laxa (assembly GCA_024034495.1). Classification (NCBI taxonomy): domain Eukaryota; kingdom Viridiplantae; phylum Streptophyta; class Magnoliopsida; order Brassicales; family Brassicaceae; genus Camelina; species Camelina laxa. The sequence continues at coordinate 29,314,700 of CM043884.1, forward strand.
TAACAATGATGTCTACATATGGAACTTTGCCTCGTCCGCAAGTTCCTCAGTCCTATGTTCCAATCATGATATCACCCTCTCAAGGCCTTTTCCCTCCCCAAGGCTGGGGCACTTACATGGTAAGTCTGAATAGAAGTTGCAGATAACGGATTGATTCTGCTTGTAACGAATCTGCAGACACCTGTTCTTTATCATTCATATCACATGTTCTATATATATGTTTTTGATATGTTGCAGGCTGCACCTAACCCCATGTATAATGTGAAGAATCAACCTTATTACTCTGGTTCTAGTGCAACCGTGCCCGTGGCTATGGCATTGAACCGTGGTTTGCCTGAAAGTTCTGATCGACCAGAATGTAGGTTTTTTATGAACACCGGGACATGTAAATACGGAGACGATTGCAAATACAATCATCCCGGAGTAAAGATTTCACCACCACCACCACCAAGTCTTATAAACCCTTTTGTTCTTCCAGCGAGACCTGTAAGTCTATTGCTCAACTGATCGAAGAGCCTTAGGTTACAAAAAGATATGGTATCTTACAGATCATACGTACAAATATTACAATATTTTGAACATCTAATGAGCGAGCCACTGTTCTGCTTTTTGGCTATCCAGGGACAACCAGCTTGTGGTAACTTAAGGTCCTATGGATTCTGCAAATTCGGACCAAATTGCAAATTCGACCACCCGGTGCTGCCATATCCCGGCTTGACCATGTCTGCGTCTCTGCCTACTCCTTATGCTACACCTGTCTTAACCCATCAGAGGATCTCACCGTCGCCAAGTAAACCTGATGTGAAGAAGCAAAGCTCAGAGACTGAGAAACAGGACTATGATACTGAACAATTGAATAACTCAGAAGTACATGATTTGTCAGAGAAGTCGTCATCAACATGAGCATGTTTCATGATCACAGCATTGATCATCAGCGATAATAACGCTGAATCACCCCTACTCAGGCTTCTTAAGATCTCAATGATCTCTCTCTCTGTTAATTTATTTTTGTGGAAGAGGAAGGGAGGTGAAAAATGTTTCTCTTTTTTTATTTTTTTTTGGATTTTGGCTTCTTCTTCTTTGGAGATGGCCATGGCTGAAAACTCTATAGGATGTTAAAACTCTTCTGTTTTTGACTCTGTTAATAAATTTTACATTGGAGAAAAAATAGACCCAGTGACACTCACAACGGGGCTCTTTATTAATGATACCAGTCTATATAGTAAATTGTTACTTTTGTTATCCTTAAGTGTTAATTGAAAGTATACAATTGTTTAACAACTTTTTAAAACACCATTTTGATAAGATTACATGATACTATTCAGATTTTACATCATTGTTTATTTAATAAAATAAAAATAGGTTCCAATTTTTTTACTAATTGATTAGTCAATTACATTTGAGAACATTCCAATTAAAGAGTTGAAAACTGAAAAGGATTGTTTTTAGGCTTTTTTGTCGGAGAAAAATCTGGGAGGAGGGGTAAAGCTTCGTCCTTTGCGTGGGCGAGAATCTCTTCCCTTTGTTGCGTTTTTGTTCCCGACGAATTGGGTCCACGCAACCCATAGAATCTAAATCTGCTCCCCGCCGAATCGATCGAGTCAGTCCCGAGTTTTCTTCAGCCGTGCATCAGGGTGGGAATTATGAATCGGCTGAGAGGCCGAGGGACATCGATTCTGGGTTCCGCAGTTGTGCCTCACCTGAAGAAAAAAGCCCTAAATTCATTGGTCGCTGTCCAGGAATCCTATCTCTCCACCAAGGTGATCCATTCATTCCCTTTTTTCTCTTTTTGTTGGAAAAAGTTTCAATTTTTATATCGAATTTGGATTATGGAATGTTTCATTCATCAGAGTTTTTTTTGGATTAAAATGTCTATATGTGTTATCTTTTATTGATGGAGTTCGTTTAATCTCTTTAGGACTTGTTCGAGAGGCACAGGGTCGTCTTAACAGTTGGGACTTCCATTGCATCTGTTGCTACGGCTTGGATTGGTGAGTTTTTATTTCATTATTTGCTTACTTTTATCCTCAGGCAGTGGTTTATTCTTACGGCATATTTGGATGTTTAAGTTAACTGAATTGAATAGCTTTCAACAAGGTGAACGATGACTTAGTGAAGTGATTTCAGTTTTTGGATGTTGACACTTCTAGTTTCATTAAATTCTTGAATTGTGTTTGACCGAGTTGCTAACCAATGGATGAATGATTGTGCAGGTTACTCATTACGCCACTACAATGAAAATAGAATCAATCAGAGACTGGAGTCCATTGAGAATGCGGTTAGTGTTAGGTCCCTCACTTGCCAATATATTATTTCTCGCTGTTGAAGTTGTTAGCTGCTTGCCAAGATATTACAAAGTTGCTTTGGATTTTAGCTGCTTGCATAGCTGCACTTCTGTGGAAACTCTTGCAAATTACTTGGTGCTTCCTGTTATAGTGTATAGTTTTTGATCGGTTTTATCATGAATAGACAACGTAATTGCCTGAATTTTCAAACCTGGTTTCAAACATTTTGTGTTTTTTTTTTGTACCTTTATGATCCTAAGTCTGTCATTTGAAATGTTTTGTGTGTTTCTCATGCCAGATGAAAAGCACCCAAGAGTTTGAACGAGGAGAACTGAAGAAGCTTGTTGATCCAGTTGGTTCCAGGTTCACTACAACAATTGCCACCGCTGGAACTACTTTGATCCTCGGGTTTGTTTACACAAAGACTGTTGTTAGGTTGACAAGTTTGATGTTGTGTCAGGCTTTTTCGTTAATATTTTCCGTCTGGTGTTTTCAGGTATGGCTTGGGTTGGCGAGGCGGGATATGGTATGCAAATAGGAAGTTTAGAAGGGAGCAAATGAGATTGGCTGGGCAGTTAAAACCGAGAGAATGGAAGTTATTAGGGAGGATAAAACCACGAGCTTGGCCAACGACAAAGTTCCTCAGACGACCATTCCCAAGACAGAACAAAGCAACAGAAAATGCTTTGAAGACGCCAGAAACTGCTTTGAAGGCGCCAGAAACTGCAGGTTGAAATATCGAAATAACCTGCAAGAATGCAAAGACAAAATCTGTCAATTGTTTGTTCAGGATACCAAAGGGGAGTAAACAATCTAAAGCATTAGTTGATCGGAACAACGAACGACTATTTCTTAATTCTCTGGAGAATCTTAACGTTAATATAAAGCACACATCGGCTTTGTCATGAAGCCAAAAGGCTCTCTTCTGTCTTTTTGTTCCTTGTAGTGAGGAAATTGAGTCACTGTATCTATTTTTTTTTTGGTTTGTTGTGGCAAAACTACATTCGAAAATCAAACAGATTTGTGTTATAAATTGACTCCATTAGTGGACTATGAAACGTGATTCAGCTATTCAGAGCTAAGGATCCCTCTGTTTATGAGCAGAATACAAAAACAGAGGTAAGTAAGAGGTAGGAGAGAGTGTGCTGACGTGTAACAATATCATTGGTGCCTACACGTAACTCCACGTAGATAATGTGTTAAGTTCTGTTGTGTCCTAAACTCCTAAAGAACTAAAGAAGAGTCACTTTTTTATTTTGGGAGAAAGAAAGAAAAATGTACAAATCAACAGCATTAACGTTGTTTACAATTTGCACTCTGTTGTTTGTCTTTTTCGATATCGGCAATGCTCTCTATGGATCTTCTTCGCCAGTGGTTCAACTCACTCCTTCTAACTTCAAGTCTAAGGTTTGGCTGTGATTTATATGATTTTGTTTTGCAGTCTAAATAGATTCAGCTTACGTCTGATTTTTTAACACTGTTGGATCCCTTGAAAACTACGAGAGCATGTATTGATGATATCTAAGGTATTGTTTTTTTTTTCGTGTAATATTCTCCGTGGAAATGGTTGGCAGGTTCTTAATTCAAATGGTGTCGTTTTGGTAGAGTTCTTTGCGCCATGGTGTGGTCATTGTAAATCTCTAACACCAACTTGGGAGAAAGTCGCTAATACTTTGAAAGGCATTGCTACTGTGGCAGCCATTGATGCTGACGCCCACAAGTCTGTCTCTCAGGTTTGTGTTTACTTTTGAGTTATGCTTTTCTGTTTTTTTTTTGCCTATGTGATTGCCAATGGTTGATGCTAAATATGTTGTCTCCCCCAGGATTATGCTGTGAGGGGTTTCCCAACCATTAAAGTATTTGTTCCCGGGAAGCCTCCAATTGATTACCAAGGAGCAAGGGATGCTAAATCCATTGCTCAATTTGCTATCAAGCAGGTTTGTTCCTTATTATTGCTGATTCTTGATTACATGGTGTTGTTGTAGCTATCGAGTTAATGAAATAACGGGTAGATATTGTTCTCCATCAAGCTAGTGCACATGTATTCAGATGAATATATTGTTATTTTGCAGATAAAGGCGCTGTTAAAAGATCGTTTGGATGGTAAGACAACTGGCACCAAAAATGGAGGAGGATCCAGTGAGAAGAAATCTGAGCCGAGTGCCTCAGTGGAGCTAAACTCTAGCAACTTTGATGAGTTGGTTATTGAAAGCAAAGAACTTTGGATTGTGGAGTTTTTTGCACCTTGGTAAGTAGTGGCATCTTGACTCTTGAGCTGTTGGCCTCTTTAATCTTCTTTCCAATATCTAAAACTGGAAACCATATTTTTTCTGATTATCCTTCAAGGTGTGGACACTGCAAAAAGCTAGCTCCTGAGTGGAAAAAGGCTGCAAAAAAGTTGAAGGAGAAGGTCAAACTAGGTCATGTCAATTGTGATGTTGAGCAGGTAATCACATAAACCATGTCAATTTTGCCACATTTTCTGCTTTTTATCATCAAACGCTTGTTTTCATCTTGACCCTGATGAGACCTGACGAGGTTTTATATATTGCAGTCGATAAAGAGCAGATTCAAAGTGCAAGGATTCCCCACTATCTTGGTCTTTGGTGCAGACAAAAGCAGCCCAGTACCTTATGAGGGTGCTAGATCTGCATCAGCAATAGAATCTTTTGCTCTGGAACAGCTAGAATCCAATGTTGGACCTGTTGAAGTAACTGAACTAACTGGGCCGGTACTGTTCGAATCTGTGACTGTTCCCTAGCATTTTTTTCTATTTGTCTCCAACTTAAGCCATTGACACTCCTTGTTCTGTCCTGATTGAATAGGATGTCATGGAAGAGAAGTGTGGTTCTGCTGCTATTTGCTTTGTTTCTTTCTTACCTGACATTCTGGACTCGAAAGCTGAAGGAAGGAACAAGTATGTAGACATGTTATTATCAGTTGCAGAGAAGTTTAAGAAGGATCCTTACAGGTGAGCTTAGAACACATCTCTTTTCTCTTTGTTACTATCATCATATACCAGCTGTCAGTTACTTTGTTTTTGGAGAAATTGCACAAATGTTCGAATTTGATTGTGTTTACAGCTTTGTGTGGGTGGCTGCTGGGAAGCAACCTGATTTGGAGAAGCGTGTTGGTGTTGGAGGATATGGTTATCCAGCAATGGTAGCCTTAAACGCAAAGAAAGGAGCCTATGCTCCACTTAAAAGTGGTTTTGAGGTTAAACACATCAAGTAAGTGTACCTTTTGTCTTCCTCTCTATCCTGTACAGCAAAACCAAATGCATATTATTGTTTCGGTAGCAAGCTCAAAACGGGTCTTTTTCTTATTTGTGTTATCAGAGAATTCGTAAAGGAAGCTGCAAAAGGAGGAAAAGGGAATTTGCCTATTGATGGAACAATGGAGATAGTGAAGACAGAAGCTTGGGATGGTAAAGATGGAGAGCTAGTTGACGCAGATGAATTCTCACTTGAAGAACTCATGGGAAATGATGAAGCTGCCTCCACTGAGTCCAAGGACGACTTGTAAACTTCTTTTCACCTCATTGGTGCGGTTTTGGCTTTTTAAAAGACTGTTAAAATGTCCTACTCAAGGCCAATGAATCAGTTCAAATAGTTGGAACAGAGTATACACTTTTGGCTTCGGTATAGATACAGACTTTGTGAATCGTTCAGCCGGATTTTAACCATAGTAATTACAAAGATAATTTCATTTATTTTATACAAAAGTACAGCATACACAGTTTAGTCAACGTGAAACATAAACGTAGTATACAAAGCTTTGTTTGCTACTGGTCCGTAAATCATACCAGTAGCAACACTGAAGCCGCCAATTGTAAACTACACTACTTAGTTTTCCAAGGCATGGATCCTGGTAGACTCAGATGTGACTGAGGCAGCTGGAATGAATCCAAGTAAGCGACATCACTGCAAACTGTGATCTCAGAGCTTGAGCAGATGATTTCCGTATTCTGAAGTGTGAATCCATGGATTATGGGCAAAGGGAATCCCTTTTCTAGATGGTCATTTGCATATGGCACAAACACTGTTTGTATAACAGTCCACACTATTGGCTAAAAAGATCGGAACAAGATAAAGAAACACGTTTAAAGGTTAAGAATGAATGAAATCTTTATGAGTCAAACAGATGAGTGCTTTAAACACCTGGCATGATGGTTTTACCTGAAGAAGATGCAGGTGGAGATTTCCAATGTTGCTCCATTTCAAAGTCATTGTGAAATCTTGTAAACTTACGCTGCCTCCAAGGTTATTACCCATGACTTTGAGAGCACCAGATCCCCGGATCACCTGCAGCAAAGGAAACAGTGGGTCATCTACTGATCAATTAAGATAAATAGTTCACTGCAAATTTGTTTATAGTAAGTATCTAGAACAAAAAAATATGCAACATTGTGTCATTGGAGGACTCACCAAGGAGATGCATGCTACTGGTATTACTTGGTTGGCGTCTAGAACATTGATTACTAGGTCTGCATTAACTTTAGCTCCAACGTATTGCTCTGATAGCTTTACAAGTGGAGGTGAAGACAAACTGATCTTCAGATTCATATCCTGGTTTGGATACTTCTTGTATAGTTGTGGAATAATGAACCTCCACTTAGCAGTGTTTAAAAGAGACTGCTCTGGTATTTTATCCACAACCCATTGCATGAATTCTGCCTAAATATGGCAAGAGTAAACATCCTGATATTAGAAACAACAGTGGATAATAGTAATATTGTTTCAGATGTGTTCATAAAATATGGAGTATTATTTCTGGTTGACTTATTTAATACACGAGAAACCAAAAGACTTGGGAACTTACATTGTAGTACAAAGCCGCAGCAGAGTTAAAGACAGCTTCATCAACTGAAATTCCGAGCATTTTAGAATTTCCAGGGCAGATAACCGAAGATACAGACTCTCTGAAGGACTTCAAGACTTGATTCGTTTTTCTTTTGTTGAACAAGCCATCAATCTCGAAAGTGATGGATGAATCTTTCAATATAGGATCAGTGGTGAAGGTGACATTAAGTGAAGCTTTATCATCCACTGGGATTTCCTTTGGAAGGCTTTGTAGGAATGAATCAAGATCTGATACTCCTTCAGTTAGTTTCTTGGCAATCGTACTTTCCACACTTGACCCAATTTGGTCTTTAAATGCATTAACCATCCTGAATTGCAGAGAAGAAAATAAAGTTACAATGAACACCAACCAACAGCCATAGTACTTTCAAACATAATTTCCATACCCCTGATAAAACCATGATGCTCCTCCTTCCAGTTCAATGTTTATGTTATTCACATGGCATCCACATTCCGAAAGAGAAAGTTTTAAGCCTCCTTCATCACTCTTTAAGCCTAAAGAAAGCCCGATTTCCATGCCTTCAACCTTACCGGAGAAGGCCAGAATCAGCAAATTCCCTTTGTAAAACAGATATAAAAAATGAGCAGAGCAACAAACCAAACTAAAACAAGATATGGAAATGGTAACACAGAGAGCAAGTCCCCTCCAATTCCCATATACAACTATGTTCTTAAAAATTGAATCATGAGACTCCTATATGGATGAAGAACCAAGGAAACAGCACAACCGATTCAAAAGAAACACAAACCCACAAAAATTTCACCAAAATCTGCAATAAAAACTAGGACTTGACTTTGCTTTTGCTTCAATTAGAACACTTTATAGATTAGTAAACATGATCAAAATCACCTGAACAGATGCGATCCCCTGATCAGAGATTTCAATAGGAGGAAACCAAGTACTGTAAGAATAATGCCAATTCATACTCAAATTACAAGTAGTCCCGGAAGCGAGGATGACAACACCAGTATCACCAAGGTTAACATAAGAGGACGCCACATCAAGCTCGTAAATCGTGAGATTAGAGACGACAACATCGATTCCTCCAAGAAATGGGATTCGCATAGATTTCTCAATCCTCGGGATCTGGAGAGGTATGATCGACGCGATTGCTTTGTTGACTAGAAGGTTCTTGACGAAATCGAGTCCGTTCTGCGACACGAGAACCGATGTGAACGTCTGTGAATGTGAAGGCAACAAGAAGAAACTTGGTAACAGAAGAAAAAGAAAGCTTCGTCCAACATACATGGCGGAAATTTCAAGTTTTTTTTTTTTTTTTGGATTTATTAAATGAAGACGAAGAACAGGTTAGCCATTAGCAGCACACAAAACAAGGTGAGAGAGAGTAGTGTCAAGCAAGTTGCGTAATGATTTGGATTATTACGAAATGTCTAAAATAACCTTAGTCATTCGATTTGCATTGCCTCGTTTTGGGGGGTAATCTGATTGAAATCAGAAGTTTTGGGGTTAAAACATAAATTGTGAAAAATAATTATCTTTCTGGTCAAATACAGCGAAATGTGAGGTCTAAAGGGCAAAAGGGTGTCGTAACCCGTCTTTTATGGTGGCTTGGCTTTGCATCACGGAACAGAGAATTATTTAATCGAGGCCGCCGATCTTTTTAAGCTTTTTAACCGGAATCCATGGCGGTGCAAGCTGGTGTTCAGACCTCTAAGGTCCTTATCCTACTCGGCGCAGGTCTCTTTCTCACTATGTGTGATTGTTTAATTATGTTTTTTTTTGCTAGTAATGAATTCGATTATTTCGATTCGTGTTGCTTTGACTCTCTGTATAATCTATGAAAAATTAATTCTCTACAGTTTACAAAGATTTAGGTTAGAATTTTATCTTAAGTTGTGACAATTTTGATGCATCAGTAGAATTTCTAATTTGCCATTGAACTAAACTTTTGTTTTGTTTTTGTTCATAGCTTCAATTGTAAAGTGTAGTTTTGATGGTAGATACAGCTTTTAATTTAAGTCTGTTTCAAATTCTTACAATAACTTATCTTTGTCTTGTTAGTTTCCTCCATCAATGACCTTTCTACACTAAGATTCATGTAAATTGATTACTTGGGTTATGTTTTCATGTTCAAGGTGTATCTGGTTCGATCGTATTGAGACATGGGAGATTGTCTGACCTAATAGCCCAGCTTCAGGACTTACTCAAGGGGGCTGAAGGAGTTGAAAGCACTCCATTTAAGTATGACGGTGCACTCCTAGCTGCTCAGGTTTTCCCATTTAAGCAATATACAATCCTACTAGAAAAGAATTCATGTGTTTCTTCTTAGTGACATATGTTTTTTGTTGTTTCTTAATTATTAGATTCGACAGCTTGCAAACGAGATCAAGGAACTAACTATGACTAATCCAGTTACCATCTTTAATGGAGATTCAAACTCTAGTGGTAATCTACTTTCAGAAAATATGTTTAATTTTTATGAGAAACATAGATTAATTTTTGCTTTTGCTGATGTAGGCTATGCATCGTACCTGGTTCCAGCGGCTGCCGTTGGAGCTATGGGGTACTGCTATATGTGGTGGAAGGTGCTTATCTCTTAAAAATCTGTCTATTTTTTTTTTTATTGTTCCATGTGTCTTTTGTTATATTTTTGTAAGATGAAGTTTACCGATCCACTATAAATATCATTGACTTATAACGTTTACCCACATCTTACTCCTTTCTTTCTACATTGTAGGGCTGGTCATTTTCTGATGCAATGTTTGTGACAAAGAAAAATATGGCTGATGCGGTTGCCTCTGTTTCGAAACAACTAGAGGATTTGTCAGACACATTAGCGGTGAACAAATAATCCTTTAAAGCATTCCTTTGTTATATATTTTTATCTTCTTGTGGGTTTTTGACTCGATGCATTTGTTTACGCAGTCAACTAAGAAACACCTTTCTAAGAAGCTAGCGACCTTGGATTGGAAGTTGGAAGAGCAGAACGAGACATCTAAAATGATCTTAAGTGATGTAAGAAACATATTTTATTTCTTAGTTTCTTGTATTGATGCCTTAATTTTTCCTAGACTTCAGATTATGAAAAGTATACGTTCGTCTGCGAGATCTTTCCCATGTGATGGCAGACTTATACATATATCATCTTATAAGGACTTGAAGTACATATAGAATTCCAAAATATTGTAGAGTATTTATTCATTAGCGTCCGCTCTTGTTGGCTCTGAAGTTTTTGTCTTCACATGCACAGTAGATTCCTGGCTGGGTTGTACTATGCTCTAGTAGCTCAATATTATACATGGGTTCATGTAGTTTTAATTCTGTTTGCGCAGTAGTTTCTTTCAACTAGATTCTTATTATTGTGATTATTCCATCAATGCCGTTCTTTGATATTCATTTAAATGCTAATGTTCACATGGAGTCTTGCCTCAATGCAGGTAACTGAGATGAAATCAAGTATTTCACAAATTGGTTTTGATTTTAAGCAACTTAATGAAATGATTTCCGGAATAGTAAGTTTCTTCTTTGCCCTCTAGTCTGCATATTTACACGACTCAATTTATTTTAAAGGGACTAATATCTTTTCACTTTATTTTTAGGAAGGGAAGATTGAAAGCCTTGAAAGCAAACAAGTTAGTTGTCTACAACCAATAAGCCAGCTCACGCTATCAATTTTCTTAAACCTAATTTATCTCAAACATTTATTTTTGGCTAAATTTTTAGGATGTGACCCTCTCGGGACTATGGCATCTATGTCAAGTTGCAGGCGTTAAAGACAGCACAAGTACTAAAGTCTTTCAGGTGAGTCTTAACTTACAGATTAAGAGAAACGTTTGTCTTACTATTTTCACGTAATTATAGGCCTGATTGAAAGAAAATCTTGTTTCTGTCATCTTGGTTTAGGATGTTGGTGCGAGATTAGCTATTGATGGAAAACCATCTACTAATAATTCCCTCTCGGTAATAATGCTACAATACCTTTTCTTCATCATCTAAACTTGCAATTATGTTCTAATGATGGATGGAAAAAGTCAGCGAGATCATTTCGTCTTAAATTTACATATATTGAAACAAGTCCCTCATCAGGTTTATTTTATAATCATGAAAGCTGAAAGTACATGTCGTAGCTGTTATTTGTTTATCTCATGTTGTCGCTTTGGCTTTGTAAAACTTAAAAAACTATTTGAAACTCCAGGGTCTGCGGTTTCTGACGGAAGGCAAAGAGGCTGCAAACGTAATACACAAGCCGGTTTTGGCAAAAGAAATAACAGAGATGGCGAAACCAGTGGAGGAAAAAACAAAAGCCGCACCCGCACCTGCACCCACGGCAAGAACAAGAGTTAATAGAGCGTTTCCGGGTGGAATATCTTGGGCAAGGGATGTTCCAGGGCAATCCTAATTATTATTTTTGGTTGATATACAAAGAATTTGCTTAAATATTCGTCCCAACTCCCAATTTCTCTGATACTACGGAGTGGCAATTATTTTTTCATGTACAAAAGAAGAAAAGAAAGTTTCCACTAAGTAACACATGTTATTGCATCCGTCAACAATTTGTTTTGCCCTAATTATTTTTTTTGTCTCGTCTTTGATGTTTGTAAAGAAAGAGTATGAATAAACGCTTTTCACATATGTTGAATGAAAATAATAAAATTGATGGATGTATCATGGTTTCTTCTTGACCTTGGTTTTTTTGTAGGTCTTCTTCAATGATCTTAACTTATTTTGTAGTAGATAGAACACTTTCGTTCTTAATGGGCTAGGAAGGCCCAAAAACAGATTAGAGTTAGCCCAAAATTAATTTAACCCGAAATAATCGAATCGGGTGAATTGCTCAGACATTAAAATACCCGACCGGATCCTGATTCACTTGTTATATACTAAGAGGAGGAGGAGGGGCTTGACGGAACTTGGCATCGGTGAATCGGAGCTTCTTTCCTCTCTCTCTCTCTCAAGTGGTCTCGATCTTGGAAGTTCAACGCAAATTCTTCTCTGGTTCATGTAAGTTTCCAACTTATATCTGTAGTCGAACTTGGCTAGTGGGGCAAATTTGTCACAGTTTACGGAGTATTGAAGTAGCATTGGCTGTTAAATTAGCGATTCATTGTGTATGCCCAGGCTTTTTAATTTGTGGTGCTTTTTACTTACTTAAAATCAAATTACTGTTGATGTTTCTTCTGTGTGCCACAGTGCTTAATCAGTCTGGGAAAGAGACGAGAAGATGAGCATTGTACCTAAGGAAACGGTTGAGGTTATAGCTCAAAGTATTGGGATTACCAACTTGTTACCTGAGGCTGCTCTTATGCTTGCTCCTGATGTTGAGTATCGTGTTCGAGAGATCATGCAGGTCACCTTCTCTTTTTTTTTTTTTTTTTTAAATCAATGTTGTTGTGTTCTTGAGGTGAGTTTCCACTTTCCAGGTATCAGATATTGATTTTTCTGTAACATCTTTTTTGACAGGAAGCTATTAAATGCATGCGTCATTCAAAGAGAACGACTTTAACTGCTTCGGATGTAGATGGTGCTCTCAACTTAAGGAACGTTGAGGTACCTAACTAGACACCAATGCCCTCTATAAATTGTTTCAGTAGTTAGGATTTATGGTTTCTGGTTTTGAGGTTTGGCTTTACTGGTGCATATGAATAGCTCAATCTGTTAAACATTGCTTTCTCATGTTTCACTATAGCAGTTAACTGAATCAACGACATCTATTTGAGAATGATCATATTTATTGCAGCCGATATATGGCTTTGCCTCAGGAGCACCATTTCGTTTTAGAAAAGCTATTGGGCATCGGGATTTGTTCTACACTGATGACAGAGAAGTAGATTTTAAAGAGGTGAGATATTTGGGCATATTCTCTTTGTTTCTGCTTAGCTCTTCGTTTTCTTTTTTTAATGTTTTCAAGAAATGTCATGATTTTAGGTGATCGAAGCCCCACTACCAAAAGCTCCCCTTGATACTGAAATTGTTTGTCACTGGCTGGCTATTGAAGGAGTTCAACCCGCTATACCAGAAAATGCTCCTTTAGAAGGTTTGTCTCTCAATCTTATGTCCTCTGTTAGAGTTGTGAAGTCATTAAATGATTGTTTTCGACATGAAACAAAGATTAGTCTGTACAGTAATGTTTCAGAATTCATTGGTGAATTAACCTCCTTCTATGTTTAATGTACCCAATGTTATGTGGTGAGGTTACTGATGTTAATGAGGGATCAAAATAACTATTTTCAGATCAATCTGTATTAATGTTTTATTCATCATCATGTGCAAGTAAATTTAAAGAAATTCCTTGTTCTTTCCTGTCTTGAATATATTTTTTTACTTGTTTGTGCTGTCTCTAGTCATTAGAGCACCTGCAGAAAACAAACCCCATGAACAAAAAGACGGACCTCTTATTGACATTAGGTTACCAGTGAAGCATGTACTATCTAGGGAACTTCAGGTATGTGGTGCAGGCTAAATACCACAGGATACTATCTTACATGCATAAGACTTATCTGTTCTCTCCTAACAGCTATACTTCCAAAAGATTGCTGAACTGGCGATGAGCAAGTCAAATCCTGCTCTGTTTAAAGAAGCATTAGTGAGCTTGGCTTCGGACTCAGGACTTCATCCTCTTGTTCCATATTTTACAAATTTCATTGCTGATGAGGTAACATCATGCACCAGCGAGGAATTCGTATAAAGATATAAGACCCACAGTTATTGTTACGAATTACAGTTTTAATTTTCTCCACTGGTGTAGGTTTCACGTGGTTTAAATGACTTCCAACTCCTGTTTAATCTAATGCACACTGTAAGAAGTCTTCTACAGAATCCTCACATACACATAGAGCCTTATGTAAGTTTTCTCTCGATTATCTTTTGCCATTATCTAAGAATCATTGTTAGCTTCTTCAAGTTGTATTTTAAGGCTATATTCCATACTAAGGATATAAGATGTTCAGAGGTAGTGTTTATCCGAAATATGCAAGCTCAAGTGCGTAATTACTCTGGTCTGCCTTAAATGATAATATGCCTTTGATCTGTATTGGGAGTATGTAAAAGCCTTGGGATAATGTTAATGTAATTTAGCCTTGGGATATTGAGTTGGTTGTTTTAAGCGTTGTTCATAACCATGAAGCTGAGTGAACTTTTCCTTTTGGTGTCAGCTGCACCAGTTGATGCCATCTGTTGTAACATGCCTTGTATCAAGGAAGCTTGGAAATAGATTTGCTGACAACCATTGGGAACTCAGAGATTTTACCGCAAATCTGGTTGCAATGATATGTAAAAGGTTCATTCTTTTCCTTCATGTCATGAACTCTTTTCCTTTTTTGTTGGTTGATTGTGGCGATCTGAACATGTTTTCTTAGTGGAAATAATACTGAAATTTTATATTGAAAATTGTATGCAATACCATGAGATGGTCTGCTAAATTTATCTTAGCTGATCTCTTTGCTATTGATATCTGCTTTTTTTTTTTGCTCGAGCTGAAAAACAAATGGGTAAGTCTGAATTAACAACAATAAGTAATAAATTACTATAGCATTCTCCATTATTTAGAAGGGTTAGTCATTGTCTCGCACTTTTATATTACATATCTCACCTTTAGTATTCTTTTAACATCTGACATCCCGTGGTCTGAATAAAATCTTCCAGGTATGGAACTGTCTATATTACTCTCCAGTCTCGACTTACAAAAACTTTAATCAATGCACTTTTGGACTCAAAGAAGGCTTTGACCCAACACTATGGTGCAATTCAAGGATTAGCAGCTTTGGGGCACAATGTTGTAAGTCATTCCTTGACCTTTCAGAAAGTTTGTGCATGCAAATTTCAGATATCACCCAGAAATAATGTTTATCCAGCATATCCTTTTATCTAGGGCCTTCACAGGAAACTGATATACAATATGATGCCCCACTCCATATTCCCGGCTTTGCATCTCATTTTATTAGGAAATTATGATTTTTATAGCCTTACACAACTCTGAATTGGATGATCACTTCTGCACAGCTATCCTGCATTGTTTAGCTTTTGTCATCTGAATTGTCATTTATTCTGTAGGTACGCCTTCTTATTGTACCAAATCTTGAACCGTATCTAAGACTTCTCGAACCGGAATTGGATGCTGAGAAGCAAAAGAATCAGACGAAGAGCTACGAAGCGTGGCGTGTATATGGAGCTTTGCTGGTTAGTCAACATATCCTTGTAAAATTCCATCATTAATAGAATTCTCAGTGGACAATCCTTATAGAGAGCTTGTGCTCTTTTGCTTTTCAGCGTGCTACAGGCTTGTGTATACATGATCGGCTTAAAATCTTTCCTCCTTTACCATCCCCGTCACCAAGTTTCCTCCATAAGGGAAAGGGAAAGATAATCAATACTGAGCCCCAGAAGCGGAAGCTGAGTGTAGACTCTTCAGAAAACCGATCACCCCAGAAAAGATTAATAACTAAGGATGGGCCAGACGGTATACAATCAGAAGATCACACCGGCTCAGCTCCAATGGAAGTAGATAATCCAGTGGAAAATGACAATCAGCCACAAAACTCTGCTCAACCATCCTCGTCAGAACAAACTTCTGATGCTAACGAGTCTGGAAGCAGAAATGGAATGGTGAAAGAAAGCGGCAGGGGTCGGGCTATTACCATGAAAGCAATCCTTGATCAGATATGGAAAGATGATCTTGATTCTGGACGGCTTTTGGTGAAACTACACGAACTCTATGGTGATAGGATTCTTCCCTTTATCCCTTCTACAGAGATGTTCGTATTCCTCTAACCAATAAGAGGTACATGTGCGGTTTGCCTCATCGATATAAATCTCATGGTTTTGGGTGTGAATGCATTTAGAATGTTGTGAAATCAAAAGACCCAAAGATTAATGATACGCAAGACGTTAACGAGTATGAGTAATTATATATATGTTGATGTTTGAGCAGAGAAGAGGCTTGGAGAAATTAAAACACAGTTGCAAGTCGAGTTAATGTTGACGGAATGTATATTACCAAGAGTTTTAATGATTACTTAGTGGATGCTCTCTTCCTTATTGCTCGTTTTCTTATAGTATCCATTCATATTTTTAGCTCTTGGTATACGTTGAAACACTACAAGATATACATGGATAAGACTGAACAAAAGTTTCGAAGAAATCTCTTAATTATACTAATCTTGTATTTAAACAAACAAGTTTGCTACACACCACAAAAAAGCCTAGTAATCCGGTGTACTGCATAAATACCATGTTGTCCAAAGCCCAAACTAAAAACTTATGACCATCGATTCTGCAATCTAATGGATTGGCTATTGCATTTCCAGTAAAAGCTTTGGATGGCACCGAGAATAGCAATGCAATGTGCATGAAAAAGGGAGCTTCAGGGCGACGAAAAATGTTTCACCAGAAGTATTTGCAGGGACAGAACAATCAATGACCATCATTCTACGATTTCCCCTTCTTCTAGTCCATCAATGTTGAAATCAGTAGCTAAATTTTGGAGGTCGCAGTTATCATCTGAATCCAGTCCCTTGGCAAACTCACATTCAAAGTTGAAATAATCACCTGGGTTCATTTCCGCGAAAAGATCCGAGTATGTGTCTATCAACTCTTGGTCAAACTCAAGATCCCCTAGTTCTAAGGGATCAACCTGAGGATGCAGATTGTCGGAAACCCCACCCTCTTCTGAGGCTCGCTGACACGGGTTATAGTTCATTTGTTTCATAAGATCAAGAACCTTTGGCTCAAAGGAGTCAATGTCGTCTTCTTCTATTTCCTCTACTCGGGAAGTTATACCATTTGTGCTTCCTTGACCATCGTATAAGGAATCATTAGGATTAGGCGTCGTGTTTACATGGTAGAAGTCTTTGATAACTTCAAAGTCACAGCTCTGTGAAGGTAGATATACATGGATCACCGGGTACTCTAATATAACTAGTTTGGCAAGCTGTTGCCTCAAAGGAGCTTTGATGTTCAACTCCTTGAAAGGAGCCTTTGCACCCTGTGACAAGGAAAAAAGGTTAATATTTTGTTTAGACATGACATAATATTTTCATACTATGAACCAACAAAGATAGGGGAATGATAGTGGGAAATAAAACCAAACCTTTGGGTATAGGCGTATAAAAAGTTTGAGAGAGTCAAGATCCACATCACAAAAAGGCTTGAGCTTGTGAATCCACGGGCCAGGCTTGAGATGATTCTCAATCACCGAGCATAGATTTGTATCTTCACCAACTCTGGAATGGATAGTACAAGTGTCAACAGAGACAGACCAATGAACAAAACCAAGTGCCTCAATAAACAAATATGATTACTGGTCCAAGAGAATACTAACCCGTGGTCAACAAGAATCACATCCGTAGAGTGAAACCGCCACTCAATTGTCCACGAGATGCATTTACTCCTACGGCAAAAAAACCATCAACCACAAAGGACAGGTCAGGAAGTAAGACTATAGAATCAATTTAGTTAAAGCATCTTTATTTAAACAGACGATCAAGACCAATTAGCTCTGACAAACTTCAACAAACAGATTAACTCGAAAACTTTAACAACTACTATAAGTCTTTATTGCTAACCATACACTACAAGGGATAATAGCACAGCTGAGAGTAACACCAAATAAGAACAAAAAGCCTTGATTGTGATATAACTTATATGCAATCTCATGATTACCTATTATCGTATCGACTCTGATTCTTTTCGCTCTTCAACATTCCACTAGGAGCAAACCATAGCTTAGTTCGGCGGCTAGCAGCAGCAGTGCGAAGGCTCCGAAGGTAATAGGGTAAATTATAAAAAGGGTATTTGCATAACTGACTACTCCTTCTCTTAGCAGACTCGGCCACTCTTTTTGTTTCTTCAAGCATATTGTAGTCTAACCAATAGAGAAAAAAGTTACGTCTATCAAACGAATTCTCAAAGACTAATCCATGGAAACATGAATAAAGCTGATCAAAATACTCAAAAAAAAAATCAGAATTTTAAAGATGAGATTTTTAAAAACCAAATTCACGAAATTCAAACTCAAGAGATTCAATTGTACCAGAAAGAAGGAGGTTATCGTCGAACTGTGAGAGTGGAACGAAGTCGGTGAGCTTCCTTTTTCCGGTACAACCTGTTCGCTTCTTGTGGGCTTTCACACAAGAGAGGCCACACGATCGAATCGAACATCCGGGGCATTTGTACTTCCAAGGATTTAGCTTGCACTCGTCGCAGACTGAACCTTCCATCTTTCTCTGGAATCAATTTTGTCTGTCCTCGTAGAGGAGGCTCTGGTGGTTCTGGTGGGCGAGCTCAGGGTTTATGAAACTAGAGAGAGGTGTTGAAATTAGGGTTTTTAAAAAGAGTAATTTTGGAGGGTAAATAAATAAATAAATCTGTTAAGAGGAGATGTATGTTTCCAATTTTACATTTAAGTCCACCTATTTACAGTTTCTTTTGAAATATATCTCATACTTGCTTTATTGTTGACTTGACCCAAAACAAGCTCAATCATAAAAAAAAAGTTGAGATTTTTCTTGGTTTTATCTGGCTGAGTTCATGAAACGATGAAATATTACAAAACATAGTTCAAGAAGAGACATAGTAACAAGACAAGGCCCTAAGAAACACGCAATTAATACAAAGATCTACTGATGTTTCCCTATTATTATTATTAGTCGTAAGGGATCTGGATATACGCAGCATCACAGACGAATGGGATATCGGCGTACATGCCCGCAAGTGCACACCGAATGCTTTCGAGGACGGTAAACAGATAAGCAAACGCAACAGCGGTCCAGAAGTGCATCCCAAGCTTACCCCAATAGACTCCGAGAGGCATCCACTTGCTAACGGTTCCAATAACCTGAAGAGCGATTTCAAGAAGCATACCCATCACTACATGGAACCTGAAGAAGTGAGGCCATTCTTTTCTTCGCACTATCCCTAGATAAGCTACAAAGAAGTAGGCCATGAGGAACCAGCTTGGCAGTCTTCCAATGGCGCCCAAAAATGGGTAGGTTAAGAATTCAAAATCTTCTAGGAACGGGTGGAGATGGTAAGCGGTTTCTGCGTACATCCAAGTTTCGTGCAGAGGCATTAGGTAAGGTAGGCATGCCAAAGTTCTCCACCACCATTGTGGCTTTTTGGTCATTGGAGGAAACCGGAAGCTGGAAGGTACATCTTTTGATGCTCGCGGGGTCAAAATGGTTTTTCTACGGACAGGTAACAGAGGTAATGTACCAGACAGACTACCTTGTTCTCCACTCAGAAGCAGAGAAGACGAGGCTGAGAGATATGACAGAGGCACACCTGAAACAATCAAAGTAAACCAGATTGAGTCCAATGAACTTTTAAAATACCAAAGACACTTTTATTAGTTTCAGCCCATATTCAAGTCTTATAACATTCACATCATAAGAAAATCATTGGAGCAATTTACATATATAAGCAAGGGATATATGATTAAGTGTTTGAAACCAAACGAGTAGAAGAAATCAACATGCCTCTCGGGACTCTGGAATGAAGCTCATTAAATGGTGATGGTGATCCCCACGAGTTATTTATGACAGACAATGAACTTCGAGCAAGACGATAATGAGTCTGTCCTGCTGCAGCAGCTCTGTACGATGATGACTTGAATACCCGAGAGCTCGTTAGAACATGTGCACTTGGTGTGCTGCACCCAGTTATCATCCTTACCAAACTAAACTACCTATATACAAAACCAGATGAACAAAAAAATCTTAACTTTTGTTATATCAATATTGAACAGACGACTGTAGAATATAAAATCTCAACCAATAAACACAAAAATCGTTAAGAGAATCCAATTAAATTTAGATTCCCTAGAGATTACTCAAAACCAGCTAGAACATTGCAAACCTAAACCCAGCAGTTCCACGAATTAAATAACAAACCCATAAAGCAAACAAAATCAATAAATTTTCTTAAACCCCATGAGATAACTTTAAGAAAGAAGAAGTTACGAACCGAGGCTGAGAACAATCGAAGCTGGAGGTAGAAGACGAAGAGCAAGGGTTTATCTATCGCGCATTCATCCTTTGTAAATCCTATCTCCTTCACTCTCTCAACAAAGGGCATTAGCGATCCCTCTGACTCTCACTTTAACTCCTGTGTTTCAATTTACATTAATACCCCCAGGCCCATGATCGGCCCAGAACCTTGAAACCCTCCAAACGAACAAGAGGTTTTAGCGCAATATTAAACCGTGACCCAAATTTGAAACTTTTTTTTTTTGTTCTTCTTAAACATCGAATCGTCAACTTCCTTCCGCCGTCGGGATGTCGATTCCCGATTCCAACTCCTCCGCATCTGTAACGGTTTCTCCGTCTCTCTCTACTGCTTCGGCAACTCTTGCGAGACCAGTAAACACTACCATACCACCGCCGCCATCTTATCCACCTCCAGCTCAGCCACCACCGCCGCCTTCTCAGCCACCTCCTACTCCGCCGCCACCACCACCGCATCCGACTTACAGACCCGTAGCTCCGCTTCGTCATCCTGTTCCGTTACAACAAGCTCGTAATAACCTCTACGCGCAGTCAATTCCAAACGTACGCCCGAATCAAGATCCGTCGGCGGTTCTTTACCCGTTTGCTCCTCCGGGTCGAGGTCGAGGGTTTTCAACCCGACCCGTTCGAGGGTTCGTCGCTGATCAGAGTGGATACCCTCCTCGCCCCGATATGGTTTACAACCATCTAGAATATGGGCCGGCCCAGATTGAATCCATGATGCAGTACATGAGGGGGAGCCATCAGATTCCTCACGTACCACGCCTTGGAGCGGGTTCTCCTGTTGGGTCGGGTCCCAGGAGAGGAAGTCCTCAGTTCCTGCAACCTCGGGTCAGTTCTTTGATTATTCAACTTTGCTTGGTTTGTTTCATTTGTTAATGCTTAGATTCTAGTTGAGTAGTGGAAAAGATTATTTGGGAAAATGCTTCAAAGTTTCTTGATTGGAGTCTTAGTAGAATTGAATCTGACGGTGTGCTGCGGCTGATGACTATCCATTTTCTTCAGAGTGCTTCTCATTCGAACTGATGCATGCTGTTTCTTGACTTTTGGATTATACTACTCGTGATCATTTGTCAATAGGTTTAGAAGAACTCTCTCTGAGAAGAATGATTACCTTTTGTCAAATACGACTACTCATGATCATTTTTCAACTAATTAGGTTGCCCCGCCCCGAGCTTCAATTCTAGACACTAACAGGAATAGAAAGGCCAGGTGAACATCAAATTTCTCTACTTTGATATTATCTTTTTTTTTTTTTCACTGAGAATATATTTTAAAAAAACTTGTTCGAGAAATTTAGTTGCCTTGCTGTTTCTTTTTCCTTGTTATTAGAAGCAGGGAAGGGGCTCTTGTTCTTATTAGAGGGAGAAAGGTAGCCTACTATGTATCTCTGATGTACTGCTGTTTGAGAGTTTGCAAAAGACATCTGTTAATTTTAGATTGTGGTACTTATCAACTGTTTACAGGTCAGAATCACTGAGGGAGCTTCTCTTTATTCACTTGGTCGATCGTGGTTAAAAAATGGTTCTCACGTAGGAATTCAGGTTCGCATCATTATATTGCTGCAGTTAAAGTAAACAGCATAGATGATTCTTTCTTTATATGCTTTTTTCAAGCCAACCTGTAGTTAAATGATCTTCAATTGCATACTCAAAACTTCTTTCCTGCTTTTTCAATGGAGTTTTGCATCTGCAATCTCTCCAGCGTAATCAATTAGGGTAACCATATATCTGGGACCAATCTAACTTACAGTCTCTCTATTGACAGCCGCAAAGGAGTGGTATAATGAAGTCTTTGCCAAAGCCGTTACCTGTGGATATGGCAGAGACAAGTGTTCCAGATGATCCAGCTGAAAAATCAGCTGATGAAGACGAAGAGGTTTGTGTTTACTTTTCAATAACCATAGATTTTATCTGAGCAGAACATAACACATTAATCTGATTCTTTCTTGCATTGTTACTAAATGATGTTTGATTCAACTTTTTTCTTTGATTATATCAGGACGAGGAGGCTGTAGAGGAATTAACAGAGAAGGATCTTTTGAAAAGACACATCGAGCGAGCTAAGAAGATCCGTGCACGGTAAGCTCCACAAGAGTTGTCTCTTGTTATCTATTTTTTCTCTTTAGATCTTGTAGTAGTTTGAAAGATAAACACCCGCACAAGATGCATGGAAATTATGGTAAATGAAATGTCTTTGTCTTTCAGATTGAGAGAAGAACGGTTGAGGAAGATTAAGAGGTACAAAGAAAGAATAGCGCTTCTTCTGCCACAATCCGAAGAGTAATGATGAAGAGCAACTAAAAGGGTAAAGTTTTGGGTAGGACGTAGCATTTTATATGACTGTTGTTGATTTAGCATAGTAAGTACCACGTGCAGTAGGTGTGTTCTTCCTCCTCTTCAATAGTGATTAGTAGGACTACTCAATTGAATTGTGTGTGTCATTCTTCCTAAAACAGAGGAAGACAAAGTTGTTCCGTAATATTAGTCAGTTTTTTTTAACCAATTTGACAATACAGTTTTCTCCTCTTACATGTCCATATCATCGAAGGGATAAATCGTAAATCATCTTTCTAATGATAATTCTGAATTTAGAAAAAGAAAAAAGGAATTAAGAAGATGAGATTTTTGTAAGTAAAAAGCGTGGAAGTCGCTCAGCGGATCAGAGGGTATAGAGAGAGAGAATAGCATAGGGAAGCGGACAGAGAAGATAAACAAACCCTCCTATTTGATCTCTCGTCACCTACACGTGTCGTCATCCACCGCTAAGATTCTCTATTTTCCTCATGCTACTAGTCACTCACTCTACCGATGATCTCTCTCTCACTCACGTTAAATCCGCCATTTGTGTAAAACTCCTCTCTCACCTTCTTAACCCAGAACCATCATCTAAAGTAAACATTTACCCGCAATCACCTTTTAGCTTTCTATTTTTTTTTTTTCTCGATTGTTTACACTTTACATTTTCAGCTCTTTGTTTCTTTCTTGCACACTAACTCAATTTCAGTTTCTTACTCTCCAAGGAAGAACGGAAGAGCCTTCATCTCGATCGTAATTATCTCGAGAACTAAGAATGGCGGGGAACGAGTGGATAAATGGATATCTGGAGGCTATTCTTGATAGCCAAGCTCAGGGGATTGAAGAAACACAGCAGAAACCACAAGCGGCTGTGAATCTGAGAGAAGGTGATGGACAATTTTTCAATCCGACTAAGTACTTCGTTGAGGAAGTTGTTACTGGTGTCGATGAAACCGATCTTCACCGGACTTGGCTCAAAGTCGTCGCCACTCGCAATTCTCGTGAACGCAACTCTCGATTGGAGAATATGTGTTGGCGAATCTGGCACCTCACTCGCAAGAAGAAGCAGGTTCTTATTACTTTTTGTAATTTTTTGTTGCTTTTGTGTTTTTGGAATTTGTTGCTGAAACTTTTCAATGGTTGTTTGTTACAGTTGGAATGGGAGGATTCGCAGCGGATAGCTAATAGGAGATTGGAAAGGGAACAAGGAAGAAGAGATGCCACAGAGGTTTTATCTGAGGATTTATCAGAAGGAGAGAAAGGAGATGGTCTTGGAGATATTGTGCAACCGGAGACACCTCGTTTACAGCTGCAACGCAATTTATCCAATGTTGAACTCTGGTCTGATGATAAGAAGGAGAATCGTCTTTACATTGTCCTCATCAGGTATATTTTTCTTCTCTGTTTTGCTTCCTCTTCATTCTTATTCTATTTTGTTAGATCTACTACATATCAAAGAGTGTGTTGATTTTATCAGTTTGCATGGCTTGGTCCGTGGGGAAAACATGGAGCTTGGTAGTGATTCTGATACCGGTGGACAGGTACATTGTGTTCTTCTGTGTTTTCAATAAGATTGAATCCGGTGTCTCGGCTTGTTTAAATTTGATTGTTTTGTGAATTTTCAGGTGAAATATGTTGTGGAGCTAGCTCGAGCGTTAGCGAGAATGCCTGGTGTGTACCGAGTTGATCTGTTTACACGCCAGATATGCTCATCTGAAGTTGATTGGAGCTATGCAGAGCCCACGGAGATGCTAACCACTGCTTCTGCTGACGATCGTGATGGCGATGAAACCGGGGAAAGCAGTGGAGCTTATATCATTAGAATACCATTTGGTCCACGGGATAAGTACTTAAGAAAGGAGATTCTCTGGCCTTATATCCAAGAATTCGTTGATGGAGCTTTAGCTCACATTCTTAACATGTCTAAAGTTTTGGGAGAACAGATTGGGAAAGGGAAACCAGTGTGGCCATATGTGGTTCATGGGCATTACGCGGATGCAGGGGATACTGCTGCTCTGCTTTCTGGTGCGTTGAACGTTCCTATGGTCTTGACGGGTCATTCTCTAGGAAGAAACAAGCTTGAGCAGCTTTTGAAACAAGGGAGGCAATCAAAGGACGATATAAATTCCACTTATAAGATCAGGAGGAGGATCGAAGCTGAGGAGCTTTCTCTGGATGCTGCAGAGCTTGTTATAACAAGCACGAGGCAGGAGATTGATGAACAATGGGGACTTTATGATGGGTTCGATGTAAAACTCGAGAAAGTCTTGAGAGCTCGTGCTAGACGCGGTGTTAATTGTCACGGAAGGTTCATGCCAAGAATGGCGGTAAGTACACCCAGAACTAGCCAGCTTGGAAAAGTTATGATTATAGAGTAAGTTTGAGTGATTACATGAGCCCGTTGTGCAGGTTATTCCTCCGGGAATGGATTTCACAAACGTTGAGGTTCAAGAAGAGACACCTGAGGGTGAAGGAGATTTGGCTTCCTTAGTAGAAGGATCTTCTCCTAAAGCAGTTCCAACAATCTGGTCTGAAGTATGTTGTCCTATGGAGCTTCATTATCTTCTTTAGAGGTTTGTTCTGCAGATTGTGTTTGATGTTTAGCTGCGTGAACTTTGCAGGTTATGAGATTTTTTACAAATCCTCACAAACCGATGATCTTGGCATTATCTAGACCAGACCCAAAGAAAAACATAACCACTCTTTTGAAAGCTTTTGGAGAATGTCGGCCTCTACGGGAGCTAGCTAATCTTGTAACTGTTACTTGCTTTTTCGATTCTCAAATGCTTGAAACCAATAATTCTCTGTTTGTGAAGTTCTTTCCCTTGTGCTTTGCAGACTTTGATAATGGGAAATCGAGATGATATAGATGAGTTGTCATCTGGAAACGCTAGCGTTCTTACAACCGTCTTGAAACTCATTGACAAGTATGATCTATACGGATCTGTCGCATATCCAAAGCATCATAAACAGTCTGATGTTCCTGATATATACCGACTTGCTGCACATACAAAGGGTGTTTTCATAAATCCAGCATTGGTAGAACCTTTTGGCCTTACACTCATCGAGGTAATGTATGCATATGTGTTATATCATATATGTATAGTCCTTCTTACCCAGTGTCCAATCCAGTTAAACCAAAATTGAAAAATACAGGCTGCAGCTCATGGACTTCCTATGGTGGCAACCAAGAATGGAGGACCAGTCGATATACATCGGGTAAGCAAGGTGTCCTGAAACTGAAAATCATTTCAACTGGTAATACTATTTTCTTTCTCATGGTATTTAAATTCAGGCATTGCACAACGGTTTGCTTGTGGATCCACACGATCAAGAAGCAATAGCGAATGCGTTGCTGAAGCTGGTATCGGAGAAGAATTTATGGAATGAGTGCAGGATTAACGGTTGGAAGAACATTCACCTCTTCTCATGGCCTGAGCATTGCCGGACTTACCTGACACGTATAGCCGCATGCCGAATGAGACATCCGCAGTGGCAGACGGATGCAGATGAAATGGCTGCTCAACACGATGAATTTTCACTCAACGACTCTCTGAAAGACGTTCAAGATATGTCTCTGAGACTCTCTGTGGATGGAGATAAACCGTCGTTGAACGGGTCTCTTGAACCAAATTCTGCTGATCATGTTAAACAAATCATGAGCCGGATGAAGAAACCTGAAATCAAGAGTAAACCAGAAATCAAGAGTAAACCAGAAATCAAGATTAAACCTGAAGTCAAGAGTAAACCAGAAATCAAGAGTAAACCAGAAATACAGGGGAAGAAGCAAGTTGATAGCTTGAATAGCAAGCATCCTGTTCTGAGGCGGCGGGATCGGTTGGTGGTTCTAACAATTGATTGCTATAACGACAAGGGGGCACCAGATGAGAAATCTATGGTTCCGTTGATTCAGAATATCATCAAAGCCGTGCGATCGGATCCTCAGATGGCTAAAAACTCTGGTTTCGCTATTTCCACTTCGATGCCGCTTGAGGAATTAACTCGCTTTTTGAAGTCTGCCAAGATTCAGGTGAGCGAGTTCGACACATTAATATGCAGCAGCGGGAGCGAAGTGTATTACCCAGGAGGGGAAGACGGAAAGCTTCTTCCGGATCCTGACTATTCCTCGCACATTGATTACCGATGGGGCATGGAAGGGCTTAAGAACACGGTGTGGAAACTGATGAACACTACAGCGGTTGGTGGTGAGGCTATAAACAAAGGCTCTCCGAGTCTTATCGAGGAGGATAAGGCATCGAGCAATGCGCATTGCGTTGCGTATCAGATCAAAGATCGTTCCAAGGTAAAGTTGTTTTCCGTTTTGCGGCTTTACCATTAGATAATGCAGTATCTAATTAGGGTTTCATGCAGGTGATGAGAGTGGATGACTTGCGTCAGAAGTTACGACTTAGAGGCCTCCGTTGCCATCCGATGTATTGTCGGAGTTCAACGAGAATGCAGATCGTTCCTCTTCTTGCTTCTCGGTCTCAAGCTCTCAGGTCCGTTGATTATATTCAAACTGATGATCACCTTTTTACTCCGGTGCGTTAATCTAATTATTGCGATTTGATTTTTGGGGTAAAGGTACTTGTTCGTGAGGTGGAGGTTGAACGTGGCGAACATGTACGTAGTGGTTGGAGAACGCGGCGATACAGACTATGAGGAATTGATCTCCGGCACACACAAGACTGTGATCGTCAAGGGGCTCGTGACATTGGGATCTGATGCTCTTCTCCGGTCAACAGACTTTCGAGACGACATCGTTCCATCGGAGAGTCCTTATATCGGTACTATCAAGGCTGATTCACCGGTTAAGGATATAACCGACGTCTTTAAGCAGCTCTCCAAAGCCAGCGCTTGATTCAATTGGCCGGTTCAACCATGTAGATTGATTTGTTATTTCTTTTTTTTTTTTTTTTTTCTTTTTATTCTAAAGATACACTTTGTTAAATTTTGGTATTTTGGTTGATCATCAAATATGATGATTTAAATAAAAGTTACAAACAGTGAAGTCAAGTCTTTTTTTTTTTTTTACAGGATTATGCAATTATCCAAACCCAAGAAATAAGAAATAGACTGTAATGTGGTTGGGAAAAAAAGAAAAATTAGAAGAATAAGCCTAATACAGAAATTTGTGAAATTATAAAATTAAACTTTTATCATCCACAATTTTGAAAAATCTCAACCGTAAAATTCCATTATATAGTACCATCGACAGATTAAGTTTTTTTTTCCATTGATTAATCAATGAATTTATAAGATTTTATAAATTTGAATTACTAAAATAATGGAATTTTTTTATTTGTTTAATAGATATGTCGGTAATTGTATTGTTTATAAAATTAATCAACCGGTCGGTTTGATTGCGATAACCGACGCCGGTCTGTCGCGACGGTGATTCGAAGAAGCTGTAATTAATTACTTTAATTTTAATTAACGAAAAATCAAAAATCTACATCTCACCGGTGAGAAAGAGAGTTTACACACAGACTAATTTACAAACAAATTCTCATCATATCACTGGAGAAGATCTCTTCTTCTTCTTCCTGATTTCAAACGCGATGCGAAGGTAGATGGATCGTACCAACATTTTTTTCGAGTGATGTGTGCAAAATCTGGTGTCTGAGATTTGCAAATTTCGTTTCACTAGATATGATTCGGTTGGATCGGTGTTGATTTTTCGAGTGATGTTGCAGGTTAGGGCACCACAGGCTCCATGGCAAGACGGGAGGAGTTGGAACAAAGGGGATGGTTGCGAAACTGTCTATCGGAGTCATTGTTCTACTGATCTGTACCCTCTCGCTGCTTTTCTCGGCTAACATCGGTAGCAATCCCGAGCCGACCCGTCCATCTAAGGTTAGTTCACTTTTCGTATTTTTTGGAGTAGTCACTTGTAGCTGAAGATCAGGTCTTCTGTTTTGATTGCCGATGAATTGCGACTAGTGTGAACTGAAAGTTGTAGTATCTGTATGTGATAATCTTAGTGATTCGTTGTTGATCTAATACTTTGATGGATTCTATATGTTATGTTTGAGCAGATAAAGGTGGAAGAGCTCTGGGAGAGTGCTGCATCTGGTGGTTGGAGACCATCTTCTGCGCCACGATCTGACTGGCCTCGTATGTTCATCTCGTGTTTTGAGCAGTAAAGATTTAACTCGTTGCTAATCTAAAAGTCTTAGGGCATTCCTCCAAGCTTGAATTGATGATACGAATCTTCTGATTTTTGTTTTGCAGCTCCTACCAAGGAAACTAATGGTTATCTCCGTGTTCGATGTAATGGTGGTTTGAATCAACAACGTAGTGCGGTAGGTGTTTTGTTTTATAATCAAAGTTGTCCATTGCACTTTTCTTCTGTCCTTTTACACTCCAAGAGTCCTGTTTGGGTCACTTCACGATAGGTGTCTTTAAATCTAGTGGAGTTGAGCTAGCTTAAACCCTCCAATACGAATCTGGTTGTTGTATCTTTAATTTGACAGATTTGACTTCTGGATATTGCAGATATGTAATGCAGTACTTGCTGCCCGGATCATGAATGCTACGCTTGTGTTGCCCGAATTAGATGCAAACTCGTTTTGGCATGATGACAGGTATGTTGATTCCTTCACATCTCTTGCAAAGAGAAGTTAACAGTCCCTTCTTACATGGTATTAATTTTAGAGAACATAAGATCTTCTGTAAAATACAGAGTTGATTATTAGTTACATATGTAAAGGTAAATACAATTCGTATTCCTTTCCAAGTAGACAAGAATTCTAAGCGGATTTGGTCTTCCTAACGTTAAAAATATGTGTAAATGTTTTCAGTAGAGGAAAGCCATACATGAACTCTTGATGTATATGTCTGATTCTCTAATATATGATTGTTTTATTCCAGTGGTTTTCAAGGTATCTATGACGTTGAACATTTTATTGAGACACTGAAGTATGATGTAAAGATTGTGGGAAAGATCCCCGATGCTCACAAAAATGGGAAAACCAAGAAGATAAAAGCCTTTCAGGTACAAGCATAAAGAGATGTCTGGTTTTCACATAAGCTTGAATTCTGAAAGCATAGGTTAAATTTCTGTAATCTTTGTTATTTTTCTGTATCAGATTCGTCCTCCTCGAGATGCTCCTATTGAGTGGTACCTGACAACTGCTTTAAAGGCAATGAAGGAACATAGTGCTATCTATCTTACCCCTTTTTCACATCGTTTAGCGGAGGAAATTGACAATCCTGAATATCAGCGGCTAAGGTGCAGAGTGAACTACCATGCTTTAAGATTCAAGCCACACATCATGAAGTTAAGCGAATCTATTGTTGACAAACTCCGGTCACAGGGCCACTTCATGTCGATCCATCTTCGTTTTGAAATGGATATGTTGGCATTTGCAGGGTATGGCTCTTTTGCAACTATCTCTTTCCAACCATCAGCTGTAGTTTCATTTCTATCAAAATACTTTGTATAGAAAAGTTAGTTTACTAGAGTCTGTTTCTTTCAAAATTGTCTTACAAAGAAATTAATTGCCTCTGTATCATCTGACAAGCATCAGCACACATGTGAACAATGGTTAATTGTCTATTTTCCGCAGGTGCTTTGACATATTTAACCCGGAGGAACAGAAAATACTTAGGAAGTATCGTAAAGAAAATTTTGCAGAGAAAAGGCTTATTTACAACGAAAGACGGGCTATCGGGAAGTGTCCACTGACCCCTGAGGAGGTAGTTACTTTAATTTTTTTATCAGCATCATTTCCATGTTGAGCATATCCACAAGACAGAAAACATAATTTCAGCTACTGTGGCATTGTTGTAGGCTTTAGAAATGCAATATGACATTTTGAGTGATCATTGTGGTGCAGGTAGGTCTTATATTACGAGCAATGAGATTCGACAACTCCACAAGAATATACCTAGCAGCCGGTGAACTTTTTGGCGGGGAACGGTTCATGAAACCGTTTAGAACCTTATTCCCACGGCTCGACAACCACAGCTCGGTGGACCCCTCTGAGGAGCTGTCAGCAAACTCACAGGGATTAATAGGGTCAGCTGTGGATTACATGGTTTGTCTCCTCTCCGACATTTTTATGCCAACATATGATGGACCAAGCAACTTCGCCAACAATCTCTTAGGTCACCGCCTTTACTACGGTTTCCGTACCACAATCAGACCGGATAGGAAAGCTTTGGCTCCAATTTTCATAGATAGAGAAAAGGGAAAAATTGCTGGATTCGAAGAAGCAGTGAGACGAGTAATGCTGAAAACAAACTTTGGAGGGCCTCACAGACGTGTATCTCCTGAATCGTTTTATACAAATTCATGGCCTGATTGTTTCTGTCAGATGAATCCGAAGAAGTCTAGTGATAAATGCCCACCGGATAATGTTATAGAGATTCTTGACAGCCGATTAGAGAGCGTCAGAGATCCAGATTCAACTTCTCAGACGAATTCTACGGCCACTGGATTAGAACGGTGAGGATCTTAACTGTGTAAGCCTTTGAAACATTTTATACCAAAACTTGTTTCAAACAAAGAAGAGCAGAAGAAGAAGAGAGAGATTTCTCGATATTGTTCATACAACAATTCAGGTAGCTCAACATCTGTGTGTCAAACATTTTTCTTATAGATTTGAATCTTCTTCCAAAATTTGTAACAAAATCTAAGAGAACTGATGAAAATCCGCTATAGTTATTTTTTCCAGTGTCACAAACAAAGCTAGAAGAAAATAAAATAACAAGAAAGCCTCCATAGATCAAAGGTTTTAATCAGTTATTTGGACGCGTTTAACCAAAACCCATTACATTTCAATCGCAAAAAGAGTGATTGAAAGCCACAAACACAGCTAAACGCAAAAAGCAAATAACTACGTTTTGGAGCTATATTCAACTGGCGAGAAAAAGCTAAGCTGGGCAATGGAATATTTGATTAAACTTATTAAATCATATAAAAAAGAAATAAGTTATCAGAGTTCTAAACCCTTTTAAAGGGAATTGAGAAAGCTCTCATTTTCTGCAAAATTCAGACATCCATGAGCTGATGATGAAATCTTTTGCTTGCTACTTAGTGTTGTGTGTTGGGACACTAAGATAGAACTTGGTGTTCTTAAAGTCATCAAGTAAGGGGTTATATCCGTCCTTTGTTCTCGTCTTTGACGGTAAACCGAACTCATCCATGAATGCTGATGTATCGAGCTACAATCAAAAAGAGGACAAGAAAAGACTGTTAATGAAAAGTTTCAGAAATATCCACTCTTGTTGTAATGTCTAAAGAGAATCTTGTTTTACCGTGAGAGTTCTCCTTTTCCTTCCTTTTTTCGATGGTGTCCCGTCCTTTTCCGTCTTCCTCCAACCAGAACAATAATGGTCCATTCGTTCCAAAAGCCAGAAATCGGTTGGAAAAAAAATATCAGCATCACCCTGCAAGACCATCCAACATAAATATGAATTGTGAAATTTGTTGAATAAGGTTAGAAGTTTAAGAAAACTATGCAAGTAGACAAAAGTAGGAGATTTTCAGGTATCTCACCTTTGCGTCTAGATAACTACTGTAATCTGAGCTACACCCATCTTTCTGCAAATACAAACATTATTAAAGAGGTGTCTTGTTGTTTTAAATAATGAGGTATAGCATAAACTTTGGCCATAGCTCTATGGCACACACTAGAAAAGGTGTCAGTGCATAGTTAGAAGAAAAATAGAACGGACCTTTGTTGAAACCAATGGGGCTCTTTCACCAGGAACTTTCACATCGGGCAAGAAGCTAAAGTCCGAAGCAATTAGGGACATCTTTGGCAGCTTTGTATGTAAAACTTCAAGCAGTTTCTGGAATTTCAAAAATTAGAACAGAGCAACACAACATCTGTTTTAATATGTGGACACCGTTTTTTTCTTACCAAACAACCTGTCGGAAGCCAGCTACGTCTAGGTTTGGGGAATAGTTTAGACCAGAATTCCTTTCGTTTTGAAACCGGATCATCTTCATGTTCAACAATTTCAATGCAGCGCTTGATCAGTGGATCTTCTAAAGGCTTGTATAGCTCAGAGAGTGCTTCGCTACAGGTTTATAAGAGATCGTGATCACTATAAGCAGAAACAAATTTCATTTGAACCAAACATGTATTCGTAGTACCTCTCTGGTTTATTTTCAACCAAGACTTCCATCCATGGGGAAAGTTGACTTTTGGAATAGACAAGATCATGTGGGAGATTATCTAGCACCTGCAATTGTATAAGTTAGACGTATGATTTCTCTTTAATACAAAATACCTACCTATCAAATGAAACCACAGCTACATAAGTACATACCTCAAGCATTATCACCCAGCACGGTTGTTGCTCCACATTCTCTGTTTAAAAATTTACTCTATAAGCACAGATAGATAACTTCATAGTCACTAAACAGAAACTTGTTCGATAATATGTGCTTGGCTAATTTATATCGTGATTAATAAGTAGTCTCAAGAAACTTAGGTCCTATTGCTAATTCCAACTCACGGACAATCTAGTAGCATAACCTCATTTGACTAACGATTTCTCTGACTAGCTTAATCTTCCAAGAATGTTAAATTACAAAATTTGGCAAACAATTCACTAATTTAACATTTTAAACCAAGTACCTAATTCTAGCATAGCTCGGAAGAAAAGAAAAACAATTCCAACATAGCCACAGGAAATTAAAAACCAGAATCTGCCTTGTGCTGAACAAAAAGACCTTACTCCATCCAGATAGATCAGATGCATCACGGCACTCAACTCGGAACTTTGATAGATGACTTCCAACTTGTGCAACAGTTTCCTTCTGAATCTTAGCCAGTGAAGGACTGATTTCTACAGAACTGATACACATTAAAAACAGCATGCAGTTAATATTGTAGCATGTATCATAACAGTTTACTATGTTGAAGTTCCCGCCAAAAATGATTTTGTACCATTCATGCTAGCTTAATATGAGAAGAAAGGAAAACTGAGCAAACGTACATGTAGCTCATGTTATTGTAGATTCTCTCCGGAGCATTCAACATTATATAGTCCAATACACCCTTAGCACACGTGCCCGATCCACCACCAATTTCATAAATCTAAGCATACACAGTTCAAGTGGGATTGAGTAAAAGAAGAATCAGTGCATATGTATACTTTAACTCACAGAGTGGGATGAGAATCTCCCCGTGTCAAGAAATAAATAACTTTCCTAAGACATATGATCTAAACAAAAATTTAATGGCATTCCTTTCTGTCCACCCTTCAAGTGTGAGTTCAAGCGATTCTAAATTATAAAAGTTTCGAAGGTAAACCATGGTTTCTCTATTTCAAAGTTTCAAAGCATGAATAACTGAACAGGTTAAAGGCCTGGGCTATATATCAAAGCCTGAACACTGAAGTTAAATAAAATACCTTTAATGGAACTGAGAGATTTGTGGTACGCAGTATAGCTTCTGCAATCCCATGAGCATACCAAGGCTGACAAGAGATAATTGACATCAAAAAATAGGATAGTTACAACAAGTGAAGGCTTTTCCAAGAAAATAACAAAGAACCTATCCACGGCATTTCACCTTGAAAAGCTCCACTGGAGTAAACCAAGAAATATCACTCTGCTTGTATACTTTTTCCAAGAGTTTCATATACGCTTTCCTTCCTATGACAGGAAAAACAATCGACTTACTAAATATAAAGAGATAACATCCTAAGCCATATAATTTTCTGCTAATAGGATAATACAGCCTGAAGAAACAACAGTACCCCAATAAAAGACCACGAGGAAGTTATAGGCGTATCTGAAATTCAAGAATTCAAACACTACCACAAGCTAATACTTAAGCAAGTGAAGTGAAACTTGAAGTTTTAGCCTACCTTCAAGCTGGTTGAACTTAATGCTTCTCTCCAAAACACCAACAGATTTTGATAGTTGAGAGAAGTAGCCGTGCTTTGGATCATATAATGCAGTGTGTATGAAATCTCGAACCTGTTTCAGTTTAACCAAACATTATATGAAATCGCCAAACGAAAATGAACTCTTAAGTAAACATAAAGAATTGGATCTGGAAAGAAAGATGAGTTATGTCTAAAACACACACAAAACGGAGACATAAACTCTTAAGAAGGACTCAAAAGAGACAACTCAGAGCAGAACAAATTCTTAGAATTTCGAAAAGTTATGTCTTTTGGATTTGCTATGTACAAATTTCGAGATGTCAACAATAAAGTTGATTAATTTATCACTGATTCCAGTTAACAAGACCGCCCATTATTCATACTAGTAGGTAAAAGCTGAATCAGCAAAGATTAAGAACAAACTCACGAGTACTGGTTCATCGCCTATGAGCTTCTGAGTAGAGAAGAAAGCTCGACGCAACCCAAGGCATGGCAGCTCGAATTGATCGACATTTGCAACAACACTTCTACTGCAAAACAGTGGTTGAAGCTTCCGTGAAGGGATAAATCGAAAGAGAGCCATGGACTCGCCCTCTCTCTCTATCTCCGTCGCGTTCTCTACGAGATGCAGGAGGATCTCACCGGTTCAGGTGGTTTCACAGAGGTTTAGGGTTTAGTTCCGGTTCACTTCGAACCGTTCATAATTCAAAATCCCTGGTTCTCTTCTTAAAATTACGTAAACCAGTTAAAAATAAAATTATTAAATAGAAAGGTTTACTTAAAATATTGTTTGTGAAATACTGTAACTACGTGGAGATAACGGATCAACATTTAAAAAAATATTATAATATAATAATAAAAGTATATATTTTTAAAAATGTTATTTTATTTAAGATAATATTTATTTTTAATTGTTTTGTAAATCTATTAGTCTATTTTAATACTAATTATTTTAGACTTATAGTATTTTATTTTTTAACGTATTATTACAGTTTTATATTGTTTGTTTGTTGTATTGGCATCATTATTAATAATTTTAATATTATAATTGTGAGCAAATAAAAATTATAATTTATCATCTATATAAATTTAGTTGTACTAACCGGCTAATGTGAAAATTAAAACACACATTTTTTATAGATTGAGTGATATATCATCGTTTTTAAAAATACAAATCACAGCATATGCAGAAAAAATTCTGTATTTTGTTAATGATAAATATTATATGATAATTCCAAATAATTTGTAAATAAAATAAAACAAAATAAAGATTATAGAACAATCATAATTTGAAATTTTAACAAAATCTTCGAATTTAGTTATTATAAATAATCATATTATATAATTGGATATAAAATCTTGGTTTTAAAATTCTGATTAGTTTATTTTTTTTTAAGAAAATATTTACTAATTTCGTCCATAAATTAGTTTTAAATATAATAATATCTTCTTGAAATTCTGTATACAGTAAAAATTAATTAAATTTTTTTAAAAAAAGAATACTTAAAAATATTATTTGTGAAATACTGTAACTATAAAAGTTAGTTTTAAATATGATAAATTTATAATATCTTCTTAAAATTCTGTAAACAGTGAAACATTTATTAAATTTCAAAAGAAAAATAATAATAATAATAATATTACTTGTAAAAACCGAAATTTTTTTTTTTTTTTATTAAAAAACAAGTTCGTCTAACATTCGCATTTGGCTCCACTTGGCTAATGGTTAACCTCAGCTTCAGGTAAAATCCAATTTTTAAATTTGAATGATCAATTATTATGCATGGTGTTCAAAAATAGTTACCTATTTGAGAATCCCATCAACATGTGGTTCACCTTTGTTTGCTTTAGCGTACTTGAATATAAATTTCTTCTTATATCTCAACAACTAAAATTCCGGAATGAGATTTTTCTATATTCGTTTTTTTTTAGATTGGTCTATCAAAGTTGGAATAGACGACGATTTACGTTTCTTGATTATTGTTTTTTCCACTGAATTTTGCGAGTTTTGATGAACAGATTTGACTCAAAAAGCTATAGAGGAAGCTAATCTAATTTATCAAAATGCCGTGTTTATATACGCATGATTGGAATTTCACTGGTCTCGTAGGAGCCTTTCTGAATCTCTCCATAGCTTATCTGCTTCTATGTACATCTCTTTGTATACATCTCTTGTTGAGATTCCTAGGGTTTCTAGGTTTATCTCTTCCAAAATTTCACAACGGACGTTTCTATGATGCAAACGTTATGAGGAAATGTCTTCATGAAGGGCTTCTGGTGGATTATGCTTCAGAGAAAATCTCAGCCGTAGACCGGTCGATCAAAAGCAAGATCCCTTTTGGTTCGATTACTAGCGACAATGATTCGAACCGGTTTGTCGAGTTCAAGCTGGTGAGAAAGAACAGTGGTGATGTAAGTGACGCTAGAGTTAAAGCTGAAACAGAGGATTCGTCAAGAGAAGAACAAAACGTGATGAACAACAATAAGGATCTTGGTAGGTTTGATGTCATGACCGTTCAGGGTTTGAAAGGCAAGCGTTTTGTTACACGAAGATCAAGAAACAGTCTTAAAAACCATAGGAGAGGTCGTGTGAGTACTTGTGCAAGTCTTACATCGGTTTCTTCACCAGAAGCTTTTGATGATCCCACCGTAAAATCCCATTTGACGACGAATCCTTATGATGTCTTTCTCAGAGCTAAAGATGAGAGATGTTCCAATGATGACCGCAAAGGCTTTATCTCTCACTGGCCAAAATTGGAAAAAACTGTATCATTTAATGAACAGGTAAACTCCAATATTTCATCAGCAGAACAATCCTTTTTCAGAAACACAGAGGAAAAAAACTCTGTTAGGGTTTTGGAAGAATTATTGAAAGAAGAGCGAGCAGCTCGAGCAGCGGTTTGTGTCGAGCTCGACAAAGAGAGAAGCGCTGCAGCATCAGCAGCGGATGAAGCGATGGCGATGATACATAGGCTACAAGACGAGAAGGCAGCGGTAGAAATGGAAGCGAGGCAATTCCAAAGAATGGTTGAAGAGAAATCGACTTTTGATGCTGAAGAGATGGTCATACTCAAAGACATTTTGATACGACGTGAGAGGGAAAAACATTTCTTGGAGAAAGAAGTTGAAGCTTATAGACATCTACTCGTGGAGACAGATGACGCATTAGAATGTTCTTTAACAAGAGATATGAATCTTCCAGAGAGTACGACTGCAAAGACGGTGAAACTGCAGGAACATAAACAACATCAAGACTCTCAAGAGAGAAGAGCTTTGCTCGTTCAAGAACTCGATGGAACGGTTCTTGATATGCCTTATAGAGAAGATAAAAACAGAGATCTGTATAAATCAGATTCAGAAGTCGCCTACTCACGTGTGCGTGATGTTTATATGGTGAAGGACGAAACAGAAAACATTAGTAATAAGAAGAAGAATCTTGAAGACTCCTCTGTTAGCAAACCTAAAGAATCGTTGGGGGAAAACGGTGCTATCATTGTCTCGGGTATTGCTAGAAAGCTTCCTCCATTATGTCGTCCACGCAAGAAATCGCTAAGCTCTTCGGGTTCAAGGAGAAAATCAATGTCTGCGGTTGATTATGAGAGGTTAAAGATTGAGAGTGAAGTGGAATTGTTGAGAGAAAGATTAAAGGCTGTTCAAGAGGAAAGAGCGGAGCTTACGAGACGAGCATCTTTGCCTTCTTTATCATCAAAGGTTTGAACGAAGTTTTGCAAAACTCTGTAGTGGAAATAAAGTTGTACTGTGATGAGTTTTTAATTGTTTGCCGTGTCTTTTTACTTTTTAGGTAAGGGTTACGTCAGAGAAGCGAGGTAATTGGAGAAGATCTTCGATGGATCTTCACTCTTCTTGAAACTTTTAAACTCTATGTTATGTACGTAGAAGAAACTTCGACAGGATACAAGATAGGTTATCAGTTTACGGGTTTACAGAATTGGAGCCATCTATATCGAGAAAAGCTTGGATCGCAAGTCAACCCTTTGGGAATGAATTAATTTTATGCTTTTAAAACCTTTTTGCGTTTTTTGTGTATAGAAAATACAAACGTGTACATATATGCGCTTGCTTTGTTTTAGTTCTTAATTATTTGATTATATTCGTTAACAATTTGGAGAATACTTACATATATCTCTTCTCATCAAATTTAAGGTACATTGAAAAAGTCATGCAACTGATAGAACAATAACATCCAAATAAAACGATTGAAAAAATATATTTGTGATATCTTGTTGATGAAATATAGTCTAGAGTCGGTGTTAATTAGTATTAGTGTGTAATAACAACACTCGTCTAACAATATTTTCACCTCTTTTTAGAAAATGAAGCTTTTCGATTGACCGAATTAAAATAATAATTCAACGGATTGAGTTTTATTTTGAATGTATAATTTAATGATTGTTGAGATTGTGAATCTTTAAGGCTTTGAATCATTCATCATATAAGATACAAATTCAAAAGATGTGGAGAAAATAATAAAATCATACTTTTTTTCTCTGTAGATTATCTTTACTTTTCAAAATGTAAATCAATATTATAAGTTAAGAAATATTTTTATTTGCTTTTTTTCTAAAGAAAGTTTGGTAATGCCAGCAGGATTAACATATCGGTAATTTGCAGTCATCATTATTGATATGGCATATAATATATATTTAATATTTTATGGTTGAATTTGTTGAACAATATAACGAAATATGCCTAGTCAAACTTTGAATGTATAAGATAAGTATTTGTGATATTATACACAAATTGATATCTCAATATCTTAAATTTCCTGTTTTTGAAATTATACGGTTATACACGTACACTTGGTACAATATATTCAACGTATATAATTATTTATTTCCATATTTTGAAAATTTAAAATCACATGAACGTGTAATTAATACATCTTTTCACATTTTCAGTATACAGTGAATAATAGAAAATGCCACCATCTACATACGGAAGATATATTTTACTATCTCTAGGTTTTTAGTAAACCACATTTTTTTGGATATTACAAAATGTTCTTGTAATTTTATTTTTGCAATTAATAATTGTAAACCTAGGAAAATATATATCCATTGTTGGGGTTTTAAGTATTAATTTTTTTTTTTCACATACAATTATTCAACTCTGAAAATAGTACATATAATATATTTGAGTCATTAGCTAGCTAGCTAAATTGTTAATTAAATTTATAATTTTTGATATTTACAAATACGATAAAATATATTAAATTAGAACAATGTATGTATAAAAATAGAAAAAAAAATTGACATGATGCTTAAAGAGAAATATAAAATTTATAAAAATATTATGTGAATTTTCTTAATTGTTTTAAACTTATTTTGATAAGTTTGTTTATTCAATTTATAGTATTTAATATACAATAATTTAAGAAATTCTGAAATGGTATATAATATATAAAAAAATTGTGTAAGTTTCCTTAGTTGTTTAATTTATTAACTTCTTAGATAAAATAACACTGTTAATCAAATTAATAGTTTTAAAAATTTCCGATCCACTCATAAATAACTGTTAGATTTGAATACGAAAAAATGAATAATAAAATTATTGTATAAAAATAGTAAAAAATTTGGTTTGAATAAACTCATTAAAACTATATTTATCAAAGAAATGTATTAAAATACAAAAAGATAAAATTTCAAAAATGTTGATAATTTTGTGGTCAATCTTCAAGATCTAAATTTTTGCATTAAAATAGAAAATTGTTTTCCCCTTCAAATTTTGATAGTATAATTTTTTTTTTCTAATCTTCCTTATATCGTGCATTATTTCTCATATATAGCTCAATTCTCTCTCACCCTTTGGTAAAAATATATAAAAAATTTGACCTATTTTATAGCCACCCCATCTGTTATTTATATCTTTCATCTGGGTTCCTTATTTTTTCACCTACACACAAATCATTCTTTCATACATACACACATCAATCAAATACATTTTTTTCGCTATATGCACTCTCATTTCACCATTAAAGAGAAACCAAAGCTTTCATTTTTATGAATATTCAAGGGTAAAT
Organism: Camelina laxa; assembly: GCA_024034495.1. Classification (NCBI taxonomy): domain Eukaryota; kingdom Viridiplantae; phylum Streptophyta; class Magnoliopsida; order Brassicales; family Brassicaceae; genus Camelina; species Camelina laxa. Next base: position 29,354,997 of record CM043884.1, read on the forward strand.
GGTTAGCAAAGGTGATTACTTTTTCTTTTTAATCCTTTCTCTATGAGTCTCTCTATTAGTATTATTATTTTATCATATCTCATTTTGTCGTCTGGGCTTTTTGCTGCCTCGCGGGAAACCCCAAAAATGGTTTCTTTCTTTGATGTTAATTCGTTTTCCTCTGTTGCATCTACCGAACAAATCTATTCGTAGTTTCTTTGGTCATATATTTAATTAATGGCTTCTTAGAAGGTTTGTGGCATTCAATTATCAGTAGAGATGCCTGCAATGTATTTGTTAATATGCCTGCCTGTTCCGGAGGGTTTTTTTGGTTTTTGTTCCTACAAATCTCAGGAAAAAATACGTTGCCGGCGCATAAAAAATTCCCTTTTTTTTCTTGTCAGAGAGAGAGAGAGAGATAGAGATTGGGTGAAAGAGATGTGTCTTTGTTTTGATTCCTTAAAGACTGGTTTGCTTCTGTAGCACAAGTCCTTTTACATTTAATGGCAATCTGTCGTATTCAGTTTTTGTTCTGCATAGAAGAAACAGAAGGAGGAGAAGAATTTATGAAAGGGCTTTACAGCTTTTTCCTTCTTTCTCTAAGCTAGCCTTTCTTGGACTTTGCAATCTCTTTACTAGTTTATATATTTCAAGTTTGTTTTTTTTTTTATCATTTGCATGCATCTTTGTGGATAATATTGTAAATTTGAACTCCTGTGATGTGTATCTTTGAGTTTCTGTTTTATGGAAGACGGTTAATTGCACAGAGATGTGCAGAGCCTTAAAGTCTCTGCCTTTTGTTTCATTAATAAGCCGGATAGTAAATGCTGAAGAAGGTTTAGTGGTTGTTAAAGAGAGTAAATGATCTTAAAGTGCTTACCTTTTGTTTTCTTGTTTTTGTCTTTTTGGTTGTGGTAGGAATGGCATCAAGCTCTTGTCTTAAGCAAGGGTCAGTGCCAATGAACAATGTTTGTGTTACCCCTGAAGCAACGTATGAGGCTGTGGTTGCAGACCCTAGGCTTTTCATGTCTTCCTTGGAAAGGCTGCACTCTCTCTTGGGTACTAAATTTATGTAAGCCCTCTTTTCTCCCATATCATTTCTTACTCATTATTATTAGATTTAAGTTCAGAGGTTATCTGTTGGCTGGCTCTGATAGAAATATGTGTTTAGAAAGTCTCCATCTTTGAGGTTTAAGCTCTTGAGTTGATGATGATTCATGCTTTGTGTTTTCACCTTGAACTATGAAAGTTTCATCTTCTACCACTTACCAGTGCATGAAATTCTCTGTCTATACTATGAATCTCTCTTGTGTACATGTGTGTCTGTAGTCTAATTTACAGTAGCGTATTGTATCTTTTACATGAGACTGATTGATGCTTGGATATGGCTGCAATGCTTTACAGCTTATAGCTTTAACCATTCTACATATTGAATTTGTGATTGTAGGGTTCCGATCATAGGAGGGAGAGATTTGGACTTGCACAAGCTTTTCGTTGAGGTAACCTCTCGTGGTGGAATCAATAAGGTATGTCCTCTCAGTGATAATATTGATTCCATGCTATGTGTGTTATCTGTTTTATAAGTGTCATAAATTTGCTATTGCTTGAAATCTATAGTGACCTTTTTGTTCTTGGATCTTTTTCCTTCTTTGAACCGCAGATACTTAATGAAAGGAGATGGAAAGAAGTAACTGCTACGTTTGTCTTTCCTCCAACAGCAACAAACGCATCCTATGTCCTGCGCAAATACTACTTCTCGCTGCTTAACAATTATGAGCAAATCTATTACTTCAGAACTAATGGCCAGGTTCCTCCAGGTTTGCCCATTAAAACCTTTTTACTATTTCACCAGAATTTCAGATATCTTTCAGTTTGTTCTCTGTTTTGTAATACATATATCTTCTCTAGACTCTATGCAGACCCCATCTGCTAGACCAGGCCTGATGCAGGGAGCCATTATACCTGCACATGAAGTCCCTAGTCTAAACTTTACCCCACAGCCGAAGATCAATCCTGGAGAATTCTTCGGAGGTCTCAACTTTTTCTCTTTCTATAAAATGTTCCAACTGAGATACTGTGACTTAATCTGAGTAAAACCCTTAAGAGTCTTGTGTTGTTATTGTTTCAGGACCTGTTTCTGGATCAAATGTGGTTGGAGTGATCGATGGAAAATTTGAAAATGGCTACCTTGTAACTGTAACAATGGGATCAGAGCAGCTTAAAGGAGTTCTGTATCAGCTAATTCCACAGAACACAGGTGCTCAACAAACTCCGCAACAGAGTCATGGTGTAGTCCCCAACACTTGGAACAGTTCTGCCAATCCCCAGGGTGTTAGCGGAGGAGTAGCAAAACGCCGTAGGAGAAGAAAGAAATCAGAGATTAAAAGACGTGATCCTGCTCATCCAAAACCCAACAGAAGTGGTTACAACTTCTTTTTCGCGGAGCAGCACGCGAGGCTGAAACCGCTTCATCCCGGTAAGGATAGGGATATCAGCAGGATGATTGGTGAACTATGGAACAAGCTGCATGAAGATGAGAAATCGGTATTTAAGCTTCACATACTTTAATATTTTGAGTTGTTATCAAAGTCTTTGTTAGGTTTGTTGTCTCATGATCTGTTTGATTTTCTCTTATTTTTAGATTTACCAAGGGAAGGCAATGGAGGACAAAGAGAGATACCGAAGTGAAATGGAAGTTTACAATGAGAAGCAAAAGACTGAACAGCCCATAAGCAACGCTATTCCGCTGCAACAGAGACCTCCAGAGCAAAACGTAGACTTGACTGAACCTGATCTTCCAATAGACGAAGCCGAAGAAGATGATGAAGAAGGTGACTCGAGCGGTTTCTCAGGTGAGAGCGAGCCACATGATTATGATCAGAACGGAGATACTGATCCTGAATTGGAAGAGTCATCAATGAACCCCTCAGTTCTAAACCCAAACCCTAATCCGTCCGAGATGGTTGTTGCACCTAACGAGAAAAGTGGCGACGTTGTGATGGAAACATCTCCAATCAAGAAAGCCGATGAGCCTACCGTGCCGGTGACAGCTGAGCAGAACTGATGATAGGGCTTCAGATACCTTACTTGTGGCAGAAGACAATGTCTTTTTTTTTTTTTTTTTCTTTAGATTTTTCTACAGAAACTATGCAAGGGTTTATGAGAAAACATTTTCGTGGTCTTTTGAAATTTGCTTTGAAGGATTTTTTTTGGTTAAAAAAGTTTATTTTGCATCAAAGAGTTATATTATTATTCGCTGGTAAATTAAACATCAGAAGGGGCCGAATAAAATTGGGCTTGGAAAGCAAATGGGCCGAATGAAGTAAAGCCCAGTAATATGATTTTTGAAAGCGGAGGAGGGAGATAGACTTTAAAGCAAGACTCTGAATGATTGATTTGGTTTATTTATATAAAAAGGAACCCTAAGGTTTACCGAAGTTGGTCCGTCGCCGTCTGAAAAAAACTCAAGCAGCTCTCTCCCACTTCAGCTTTTCCAATTAAAGGGAACAAAGTTTTGTTTTTTGCCGCAGTCGAAAGCATCTCTTTGCAAGTCTGTAAGCTGAAGATGAGGGGCTCCAACAACGGCGGCACAATGGGCGGACGAGCGGCAGGAACCGGCGGTGGAGGACCGTCGGCTCCAGTTGACAAAGAAGTTGACTACGCTCAGTACTTTTGCACTTACTCCTTCCTCTACCACCAGAAAGATATGCTATCCGACCGTGTCCGTATGGATGCTTACTTCAATGCTGTTTTCCAGAACAAACATCACTTTGAGGGCAAGGTATAATAAAGTTCATATCTTTCTTTTGATATGTGTTAGATACAGTTTACCACTTTTGATATGTCTGTAGTCGATGATTTTGGTCTTATTGCTAAGTTATAACCATTGGTCTCTGTCTTTCTTGTTGTATTAATATTTGGCTAATTTTGTCTTTGTAATGGTGATGAAGACTGTCTTGGACGTGGGCACCGGAAGTGGAATACTTGCTATTTGGTCAGCTCAAGCTGGTGCTAGGAAGGTTTATGCTGTTGAAGCTACTAAAATGGCTGATCATGCTCGTGCCCTTGTCAAAGCCAATAACCTTGACCATATTGTTGAAGTCATTGAAGGCTCAGTCGAGGATATTTCATTGCCAGAGAAGGGTATTATTCTGTTTAGCATCTTTTCTCTTTCTCTGCAGAAAAAAAGAAAAACGATTAAGTGTATCATGCTTATCTGCAACTAGAAAGAGTCCTTTTCTAAATGAGCCTACTGTTGTTTGATATTCATACGCCTAAAAATATGACTTTGTAAAAGTATTGGGAATTCAAAACTACGGATTAGTGACTATAGCTTGAGAGTCTGAGACACAATAATTTGTTTGAGTCATGTCTCTTCTGAGAATTTGTACTCTACTTGACTTGCGCTAATATTTACATATTCAATTTAATGAGCAGTTGATGTTATTATCTCGGAGTGGATGGGATACTTTCTTCTGCGGGAGTCCATGTTTGATTCTGTGATTAGTGCTCGTGACCGATGGTTAAAGCCGACTGGTGTCATGTAAGTGGTTTTTCTGTTATTTTCTTTCTATTCTGTCTTGACCACTGAAATTTAGTGATGCATGATTGTTACTGATGAGCCTATGGCACTTGAGAGCTTGATGTTGTGTGGTTATATTGTTAAACATCTTAATGGCATCACCTTTTCCTCCAATGCCAGTTATAGAACTTCTTATGACATGTCATGCCTAAGTTGTGAGGTCATGTGGCACATGTTGCTAATATTAAAAACTAAGCATAACAAATAAGCTAGTACTTTGTAAAAGATTTGGTTGATTGTTGGTATTTTGTGTGTTCTAAGCATAACAAACAGTATGTTGAAATCCAATAGGTACCCTAGTCATGCTCGCATGTGGCTTGCACCCATCAAATCCAATATGGCAGATCGGAAGAGGAATGATTTTGATGGGGCAATGGCGGACTGGCATAACTTCTCGGATGAGATCAAAAGTTACTATGGGGTTGATATGGAAGTTCTAACAAAACCTTTTGCTGAAGAGCAAGAAAAGTATTACATACAGGTGACTTCAAAACTCTTATTGCAGCAATTAAATTTCTCTTTAGATAAGTTCCTTACAAACCCTTTTGCTCTGTTATTTTATGGACACTGATAAATTTTGTCTTTTGTGTACACAGACAGCTATGTGGAATGACTTGAATCCACAACAAATCATAGGCACACCTACAATTGTCAAAGAGATGGATTGTTTGACTGCCTCTGTCAGTGAAATTGAGGAAGTCAGATCAAGTGTATCGTCAGTCATCAATATGGAGCACACAAGGCTATGTGGTTTTGGTGGATGGTTCGATGTTCAGTTCTTGGTTAGTTTGGACAGACTACAGATTATGGTGTTGTTGCATCATGTAGTGTGTGTATGTTGAAGAAACTCTATATATACTTACTCGTTATTTGTTTGTTACTAACCAGGGGAGAAAAGAAGACCCTGCACAGCAAGAAATCGAGTTGACCACAGCTCCAAGTGAGCAGCACTGCACGCACTGGGGTCAACAGGTGCGTACTTGCCAATCCCTGGCCTATGATGATTAGACTTTGGATTATTTTGAGACGCTAATGACTGTGTTATGATGATCTGATACTGGCAGGTATTCATTATGTCGAATCCTATAAATGTTGAGGAAGGTGATAACCTGAATCTTGGTTTGGTAATGAGCCGGTCAAAGGAAAATCACAGACTAATGGAGGTTGAGCTTAATTGTGAAATAAAAGAGTCATCTGGCAAACCCAAAGAATCTTTCAAGAAGACTTACTTCATAGAGTGATTTTCTTAAAACAGAAGCTTTCCTTGGGGCTTTGCTGGTTCTTGTATCCCACCAGAGCATGAACCCAAAAAATGTACTGTTTTATTGCTTCTGACCTTTTTCCCTTGTAAAAGAGATTTTGTTGTAACAATTTTCAATAGTTTATTTTTTTAATATTGGTTTTTATTTGATATCATATGGTATTTCACTAAACATCCTAAAATTTGTATCCTTATTATACAAATTAATATTTTTAAGAATATTTATTTTTCTTCTTTGGAACATAAAAAGTGAGTAATTTTTTTTTTTTTTTTTTGTATTTACGGGAGGAAGAAGCAAATGGTGAGAACCTCTTCAAGTCAGTAGACTAGCCCCTTTGTCTTCGCCCCTCTTTCGGAGAGATTCGATTTTTTCACATAAGTTTCTCTCGTTCGTCGACTCTCTGTCTTCTCCTTTTTGACGGCGGCCACTGATAACATCTCTTATCTCTCTCCCCCTCCCGTATAAACCAATTTGATTAGATCCCAATTTTTCGAGTGTCGATTCTTCTCATGTGAATATTCTCCTAAGCTGTAACACTATTGGGTTCTTCTTCTTCTTCTGGGCTTTTGTTGGTAAATTCTCTAAATTCTGCTTTTTGATTTGATTCGATTGTTTTGAGCTACTTGTTTTCCAATTGCCATAGCGGTCAGGTTGAGAGTAGTAGTAATAAGATATGAGATTTTCTATGTCTATGGACTTTGGATTCTGGATCTTTGATTACTAGTCGTTACAAAGTTGTATACTTGTCTTTTTGGGTACTTCTTAGAGTCCTGTAAATTTTGATGGCTAATTCTTAGTTCGTGAAAAGTCTTAATTTTATGAGTGGTTTATCTTCAAAATCATTGAAGTTGAAATGGGCAGGTTCTGATTTTGAATCTGATGCTACTCTTTTCCAGTTATCCCATATGTGCCTTTGATGGAAGTGGATTACTTTCTTTCCTGTGTTGTCTTTATCTGTGTATTGGTGATGTTTCCAATGTTTTATCTACTGTTCTGCACTTCATTGCTTCATTTGTATTCTACTACACTTGTTTTTTGATTTTGTAAATGAAGTAACAACTTTAATCACTCACTCATTTCATTTCAGTAACTGATGGGGAAGAAAGCGAAGAAGAAGGCCCGAGCTCCAACAAAGGAGATTCAAAACACCACAATGTCCAAGGAGGTCTCTGAAGAGCCGCCTAGTCAAGCCGGGGAAATAGCTGAGGTTGATGTTAAAGCAGTTAAGGAGACCCAAGCTTGTGTGCATTTCGACAAGGGTCTCAATTTGGATAAAGTGATTGATAAGATCAAGTCTTCCCGGCAGATTAAGTGTGACCAATGCAAGGAAGGGGTCTATGGGAAGAGAGGAGGAACTAAAGCAAAGGGAAATAAGGGGAAAAAAGAATTTTCTTCTTCTGACAAAAAAGCTATTTGGCTTTGTTTGGAATGTGGCTGTTATGTGTGTGGGGGTGTTGGTTTACCAACTGGACCTCAGAGTCATGTTGTGAGGCATATCAGATTGACGCGTCACCGATTGGTGCTTCAATGGGAAAATCCCCAGTTGAGATGGTGTTTCCCATGCCATTCTCTTCTCCCTGTTGAAAAAGAAGAGAATGGTGAGAAGAAAGACGTGCTCTCAGAGGTTATTAAATTGATTAAAGGACGATCTTTAAACAATATAGCTTCATCTGATATTGAAGACCAGTGCTCAGGAAGTGGCAGTATCACTAGTGATATCAAGTCAGAAGTTGCTGTGACCAGTGGTATAGAAGCAAGAGATGGTTATGTTGTGCGGGGTTTAGTTAACCTTGGGAACACATGTTTCTTTAATTCTATAATGCAGAATCTTCTTTCTTTGGATCAATTACGCGATCACTTCTTGAAGGAGGATGGATCTGGGGTCGGTGGGCCTCTTTTATCTTCCCTGAAGAAATTATTTACTGAAACGAAACCTGAGGCAGGCTTGAAGAGTGTGATAAATCCTAGAGCCTTTTTTGGGTCTTTCTGTTCTAAGGCACCCCAGTTTAGGGGATATGACCAGCATGATAGCCACGAGTTGCTACGTTGTTTACTAGATTCGTTGGGCACCGAAGAGTCAGCCTTGAGAAAGAAGCGTGGTGATTCTGATAATGATCAGAAATCTACTCTCATAGATTCTGTATTTGGGGGAGAAACTTCAAGCATTGTTTCTTGTATGGAGTGCGGGCATTCCTCAAAAGTTTATGAGCCATTTTTGGATCTCTCCTTACCCGTACCGTTCAAGAAAACCCCTCCGAAAAAGCCGCAAACTGTTTCTCGAGCAAAGAAAGCTAAGCTTCCACCAAAAAGAGTTCCCAAGAATGTGTCAAAGGTAAGTAAGGTTTCAAAAGTTCCCCCAAGTAAAACTCTTTCGGAACTGAGTTCTCCTGGAAAAGATTTGGTTGTCCTAGCTGATTCGGATACATCCAGTTCTACTTTTGCACCCCTTGAAAATGGTCCTGTTTTAGAGACTTCTTCAGTTATAACCCTTGACAGTAAACAGGCCTCAGAAAGTGCAACACAAATTGAAACTGGTTTCGATAGCTTCTGGTTGGATATTATTGGACCAGAAACTTCTGGAGATGAGACGAATATTGATATGCAAAAAGATGATGGTATTGAGAATGTCTCAACAACTGAGGCTAATCATATTGTACCAGGTCCAAATATTCCGGCCAGTACCTCAGTTTCATCAAGTGATCAGACTTTGGAAGGTAACGCAGAGAGACAGATGCTAGATAATGAAGAAGTTGCAAAGGCGGAAGCCATTTTAGATGAAAAAGATGTACAAGCTAGTAACGCAGGGAGGCAGATGCTAGATAATGAAGAAGTTGCAAAGGCGGAAGCCATTTTAGATGAAAAAGATGTACAAGCTACGCTGTCTGATGAATGCACAGCTACAAGTGGTATTTCTGCTGAAATCAATCAAGCTAGTTGCATCGGTGGTGATCCTGGTATAGGGGAAAGTTCTTCCTCGGTGAATCCTTGGGACGAGGAAGAGCTTCCTTTGATGGTTGCAGATTCACAGATTCTGTACATGCCATACAAAGAAATATCCTGTGATGGTAAGACGGTTGCCGAAGGTGAATGTGAGGCTTCATCTTCATTTGTTACTGGTGATCATGAACCACAAAATAGTGATTTTGTTGATTTTGGTGGTTTATTTGATGAGCCCGAGATGACTGAAGGACCTGTTTTTGGACCTCCTTCCAAGGCTGAAGCTTCAGGAGTTGGTTTTATGGTGTTCAGCAGCGAGTCTGATCCTGAAGAAATCGATGACTCGGATTCACCGGTGTCTGTTGAGAGGTGTTTGGCTCATTTCACAAAGCCTGAGATTTTGTCGGATGACAATGCTTGGCACTGTGAGAACTGTTCAAAGAACCTGAAACTCCAACGGTTGAGAGAAAAGCAAAAATCCAAAAAAGATGAATCAAGATCAAGTGACACAAGCAACGGATGGCTGAAAGAAAATGAAAATGGAGTTTCTGGAGAAACCGAGGTTTTGGCTGTTATGGAAGATCCAAGTGATACTTGTAGTGCCAATGATCATAGCATTAATGGGATAAAAGCTACGAGTTCTCACTCAGCTATTGAAAGTGATTCCAAAGGAGCTCAAGATGAAGAAGAAGATTCTGAGAAACTGATCACAGTAAAGAGAGATGCAACGAAAAGAGTACTTATAAACAAAGCCCCACCTGTCTTAACCATCCATCTAAAACGATTCAGCCAAGACTTGCGTGGTAGGCTAAGTAAGTTAAATGGTCATGTTGCTTTCAAAGAGGTCATTGATCTTCGACAATATATGGACTCAAGGTATCATCAATTATCTGATGCGACACCACATTTTGATCTATCTTTTGATTTCATCATATTAAACCGTGTCTTCATTTTTTTTGGTTCTTTCAGATGTAAGGAAGAAGACCCACCCGTTTACAGACTGGCTGGATTGGTGGAGCATTCAGGAACGATGAGAGGAGGTCATTATGTGGCGTATGTTAGAGGAGGTCAGCGAGTTAAAGAGACTGAGTCCTCTTCCACAGTGTGGTATAACGTAAGCGATGCACATGTTCGACAGGTTTCACGGGAAAAGGTTCTGCATTCTGAAGCTTATATCTTGTTCTACGAACGGATCTTCCCACAAGACTGAGATTATTTTGTTTCCATTATTATACTGAAAGAAGAAAACCAGTTTTTGATCTTCTTCTTCTCTACAGCTTTTGCTGGGAAAGTTTTTTGACGATCACATTAGATCAAATACCATTAATTTTGTTTTTTTTTTCTTCTTCTTCTTATTAATGTTGGTTCGGAGTCATGAAAGTTTCATTATATATGTATCATCAGAAACATGTCTGAATCTATTTCTCCATATACAAAAAAACTAAAGAGCTGGTTCTATTGTAATCGTAGCCTAAGAAGCAAAAGTAACAAGTAATGGGGTTGACAAACTTGTGTGATTCTCTTGGTGCTGCTTCTCTAAACAGGTATTGCTACAATTTGCTCTAGCTTTTGCTGCAAGAAGGCTTCGCTGAAGAAGATTGCCTGTGATTGTGAATTTGTTATGATCTTAACGGCAGTGTACCGGTTACCAAACCGCTACTTTCGTACCGAAGCTTAACCGATTAAATAATTTTTGTTAACAATTTGAACCGGTATTAGAAACGATTGAACCGAGGCTTTACGTCTTCCTCTCTCCCCAAGCAACGAACGGACTACCCCTAATTAATTAAAGGGGAAGCCTATCGAGTCTCTGTGAAATCTACACCAGTTCCAGAGAGATCGTGTTGTAGCCATGGCAGGAGTGTCGCTCAAGTGTGGCGATTGTGGTGCGCTGCTGAAGTCCGTGGAGGAGGCTCAGGAGCACGCTGAGCTAACCTCTCACTCCAATTTCGCCGAGTCCACTGAGGCCGTGCTCAATCTCGTTTGTACTACTTGCAGCAAGCCTTGTCGCTCTAAAACTGTACGGATCTTCGATTTTTTTAATCTCCCTGTTTCTTTTTGTTCTTGGGGAATTTGAATTTTGCCTTTTTAATTTGGTGCCGTGGTTGGTAGTTATAAGTTTACAAACAGATCTCCTTGGGTTTTTCTTTATCGGGATTTCGAGTTTTGTACATGTAATTTTCGTAGTTTATTCACTCTTTAATTGATTTTGACTCTGCGATCTCGATTTGATTCGTCTTTTTACAACCTTTACTGCTCTTTGGTTTCGAGTTTATGAGTTTTGACTTGAGTCTCTAATGAAATTGAGTCTTTTCATGTGTTTCCCGCTGATTTGGTTTTAATTAGAGTGTAAAGTTGAATTTTTTATGCCAATTATTGGTTTCTTCTCCCACCATTGTTATCAGATCTCAATTCTTTTGCGGTTTTTGCTTCTGTATTGTCTTTGTCCTCTGGTTGTATCGTGTTCTTTGGTGCTTTTACCAGAGTTTCGTAGTTTGATTCCTTGTGGAGTTTTGGTTTCTTGCAATTTGGTCGTAGTTTCATGCTCTAGTATTTTGATAGTTTCTGATTGTTTGTCTCATTCTTTATGCAATGTGAAGGAAAGCGATTTGCACACGAAAAGAACAGGACATACTGAGTTTGTAGATAAGACATTGGAGACGGTAAAACCCATCAGCTTGGAAGCTCCTAAGGTTTCTATGGAGATTGACGATAATTCTAGTGGTAGTGGAGTGGCTGCTGAAGGTACAGTGTCATGTTAATGTGTATGTGTTGCATGAGTTTCTGAATGTGACTTCCAACATTACTTCTTATGATCCTTCTGCAGAGATGATTATTCCAGACGTTGACAAAAACATTCTCGAGGAGCTTGAAGCGATGGGCTTCCCTAAAGCTCGAGCTACCCGAGCCCTCCACTACTCTGGTAAAAATCTCGTGTTTCATGTTCTTCTACTTTGAATTTATGGCCACGGATCACAGTAGGGTTTGGCACTTTGGCTTATTGATTGAGTTTCAGCTTGTTCATGTGCAATTGAGATCCTGAACACCGCTCTTATGTTTGAACTCTAGATTAATATGTAAACTGTCATCCATATCTCATTGAAGCTTGATAAATTTATAAGTAGAAATTTGAGGTTCTATGTTCTATTTTCCTCTATCTTAATTTTTTTTATTGTACCATTAACTATGGTATTTCATCTGAATCTTGGAGTTCTCTATCATAATCTTCTCCGTTTCATTTTCTTTAACATAATTTTAATCTCATTCCTTCAGGCAATGCCAGTCTCGAGGCTGCAGTTAATTGGGTGGTGGAGCATGAGAACGATCCTGACGTAGATGAAATGCCAAAGGTGAATGTCTTGGCAATAGTTTCTTTTAAGCAAAATGTCTGTTCCGAACTGTTGTGAGACAGTCTTTATCATGTTGTATTATGCTCGTACTGTATATGCTATTAAAAATTACTTCATTTCTTCAGTTACTGTAATGCCTATGTTGTTGATTGTACGCCTAGGTACCTGCCAACTCTAATGTTGGGCCTGCTAAACCTGCTCTTACGCCAGAAGAAGTGAAGATAAAAGCACAAGAATTAAGGTTCTACGAGTATTCTGTTTTTTCTTTTCTGTCCATGTTCGTTTCTTTTCTAGCATGCACCTGGCACCAATGAAATTACACTTATATCATGCATAGCCTTGAATATCTAGTCGTTTTTCAATTGATAGCATGTATACAGTTCGATTTATATTAGTTAACTGTCAATGTTCTATGATAATCCTGTAAGGTGATTGTTTTAAAAGTCGGATTATGTATCCCTCATTCTTTGCTGTTCCACATCTTAGGGAACGTGCGCGGAAGAAAAAAGAAGAGGAAGAAAAACGGATGGAACGTGAGAGAGAGAAGGTTTTGTCTTATTCCTTTCATAAAATTTGTTATCTACAATTACCTAATCTTATGATGATGCAACCACGTTTATTCTCTTCTGTTAAAACTAAGTTTTGCTCTTTACGCCTGAGTTCATTGCCTGCAAATTGGCATGCATAAAGCTCCACTGGCTGTAATTGCTGTGCAAGTATTTAATGCATTGTACTCTTGGTACGATGATAAGGATGTGCTTGTAGGATGCGTTATATTCTAATTGCAGCTTGTCTGTTATCATCTATTAATGTTAGTATTTGGTTTAGGAGCGAATAAGAATTGGCAAGGAACTCTTAGAAGCAAAGCGGATGGAAGAAGAAAACGAAAGAAAGCGGTATGTTTTCTTTTCCTGGTTATAATGTGAGGCCTAGCTTGATTCTTTTGTTTTTGTTTATTAAGTGACTAATAGTTGATTGTGTGTTTCAGTATAATGTTTTTGCGCAAAGCTGAGAAAGAAGAAGAAAAACGTGCTAGGGAAAAGATCCGCCAAAAACTTGAAGAAGACAGGGTATCTTTACTGCAGTAGATTTACATACCTTTTGCATTACATTTGTTATCTCCCAACAAAAATCCTGAAGGCTCATGTTTACATTTTAACAGGCTGAGAGAAGGCGGAAACTCGGATTGCCTCCGGAAGATCCTGCAACTGCAACGCCAAAACCTTCAGTGCCAGTTGTGGAGGAGAAGAAGGTACACAAAATATTCTCAAAAGCAAGTTGCATTTTATATCTCGTGTTATGTGCTTTTCTTATAAAGACATGATTTTGCAGTCTTCATTGCCTATAAGACCCGCCACAAAGACTGAACAAATGCGAGAATGCTTAAGGTCCCTTAAGCAAACCCACAAGGTAAAATACATTCAACATATAACAACTCATATTGCAGCAGCCAGTAATCTTTTGGCAATCTAAAAACAAAAAAAAGTTCAGGGAAATTGTGGAAGGATTGAGTTAACTTTAACAATAACAGTAATTACTTGTTGGCTCAGGAGGAGGATGCTAAAGTGAAGAGGGCGTTCCAGACTCTGCTGACTTACATGGGAAATGTTGCTAAGAATCCAGATGAGGAGAAATTCCGGAAAATAAGACTCACAAACCAAACATTTCAGGTAAAAACAATCTGCCATAAAGATGCGCATCAAGTTTTACTCGATTAGTAAAAACAAATTAGATTTGAAGGATCGACACAATGATGATGATAGTCCCTGACTCCTGTTTCTTACTAATTATGGTTATTGTTGGATGAAAATGTAAAACAGGACAGGGTTGGTTCAATGAGAGGAGGCATAGAGTTCATGGAGCTATGTGGGTTTGAGAAAATTGAAGGAGGAGAGTTCTTGTTCTTACCTAGAGACAAGATCGATTCAGCCATTATCAACTCAGCTGGAACAGAGCTCAATTCCGCCATCAACAACCCTTTCTTTGGAGTTCTTTAAATCGATGCAATGTCTTCTTGTGTCAAATTATGAAAACTTAAAAAAAAAAAAAAAAAAAAATTTCGGATATCGCTATGAATAATAATACTGGCAAGTAACATTCTTTTTGTTTTGTCTTAATAAGTGAAAAATTTGGAGACCAGGGTCCACAACTAAAAAGCTCTTCAATTATCGGTTTAAGTTGTGACACCCGGTCCATCCTCCCTTCGTCTGAGGCGGTTCGCAACGTAACCGGTTTGAAACAGATTGATAAATATAGTGCAATACGGTTTAATCTGGTTACGAGGAGTAGTACTAGTAGCCAACAAGTCTTTGAGCGCAACAATCTGATGTAAGAGTTAGGGTACACGATGAAATCGCTTTATGTTCTTTTTAAACCGAGATCTTCTCCCGCCAAAATATATTTTCCGGCCGATCGTTTAGCCTCACCGGGCGAGTCTCACTTCATATCTCTGATTCACGCCTGCAAAGATACTGTTGGCCTTCGCCGTGTTCACGCCCAGATCCTCCGTCTCGATGTCCTCAGTAGTCGCGTCGCTGCTCAGCTGGTTTCTTGCTCTGCGCTTCTCAAGTCCCCGGATTATAGTCTCTCGATATTCAGAAACTTTGAAGATAAGAATCTCTTTGTTTTCAATGTTTTGATCCGTGGTTTGACTGAGAATGGTCGTCCCGAGTGTTCACTTCGTCATTTCATCCTCATGTTAAGGCTTGGTGTGAGACCTGATCGGCTAACTTTTCCGTTTGTACTCAAGTCTAATTCCAAACTAGGGTTCAGATGGTTGGGTAGGGCTCTTCATGCCTCGACTTTTAAGAACTCCGTTGACTCTGATTCCTTCGTCAGGGTATCTTTGGTTGACATGTACGCCAAAACCGGACAGTTAAAATATGCGTTCCAAGTGTTCGATGAAAGTCCTGATAGTATTAAAAAGGAGAGTATTTTGCTTTCGAATGTTTTGATTAATGGCTATTGTCGAGCCAAGGATATGCGAATGGCTACAGCGCTTTTTAATTCCATGCCAGAGAGAAACTCAGGATCTTGGAGTACTTTGATCAAGGGTTATGTTGATAGCGGCCAGTTGAACAGAGCCAAGCAGCTTTTTGAACTGATGCCAGAGAAGAATGTGGTTTCTTGGACGACTTTGATCAATGGGTTTTCCCAAAATGGCGACTATGAAACTGCGATTTCAACCTTTTTCGAGATGCTGGAGAAGGGCTTGAAGCCTAATGTATACACACTTGCTGCTGTGCTCTCTGCATGTTCAAAATCTGGTGCTCTTGGATCAGGAATAAAGATTCATGGTTATATTTTGGATAATGGGATTAGATTGGATAGAGCTATAGGGACAGCTCTCATAGACATGTATGCAAAATGTGGGGAAGTTGACTGTGCGGCTACTGTGTTCAGTGATATGAATCACAAGGATATTCTTTCGTGGACTGCTATGATACAAGGTTGGGCGGTTCATGGGCGGTTTCATCAGGCTATCCAATGTTTCAGACAAATGTTGTATTCCGGTAAAAGGTTCTATCCAGTTTAAGAATGTAGCTTATTCTCGTTTCTTTGTTCTTTATTTCATTTAGTTTAATTTCTTTATTTTGTGGTGTGCATGCAGGAGAGAAGCCAGACGAGGTTCTGTTTCTTGCGGTTCTAACTGCATGCTTGAACTCAGGCGAAGTAGACCTGGGACTTAATTTCTTTGATAGCATGAGGCTTGACTATGCGATTGAACCCACACTGAAACATTATGTGTTAGTTGTTGATCTGTTAGGTAGAGCAGGAAGGTTGAAAGAAGCACATGAGCTTGTAGATAATATGCCGATAAATCCTGATCTTACAACATGGGCTGCACTCTACCGTGCTTGCAAGGCGTACAAGAGTAATAGAAGGACTGAAATTGTGACACAGAATCTTGTGGAACTTGATCCAGAGCTTCGTGGTAGTTACATTTTCTTAGACAAAACACATGCGGCTAAAGGGAAATATGAAGATGTTGAGAAAAGAAGACTTCCATTTCAGAAGACAGTCAAAGAGAGATCCCTGGGATGGAGTTACATCGAATTGGACTGTCAGCTGAACAAATTTGCAGCTGGTGATTATAGTCATATGCAAACACAAGAGATACGTTTGAAGTTTGAGGAGATCATATCGCTGGCGACTGAGAGAGGATACATTTCAGGAGCTGACTGGTCGATTCATGACATTGAAGAAGAAGAGAAAGAAAATGTTACGGGAGTACATAGTGAGAAACTGGCTCTTACACTTGGGCTTCTAAGAACTGCTCCTGGAACCACGATAAGGATCTTTAAGAACCTTAGAATCTGCGGAGATTGTCATTCATTAATGAAATATGCTAGTAAGATCAGCCAAAGAGGTATTTTAGTGAGAGATGCAAAACAGTTTCATCATTTCAGAGATGGAAGTTGTTCATGTGGTGATTATTGGTGATATAGTTTGATCAGTTAGGTGCCTTCAGGTACATATGCACGAGAATAACTCAAAACCAAAAAGAATAAGGTGATGTTTTAACATCCCAGCCTTCACTGCATGTGAGTTATGTTCATTCATGGCGCTTTCCAGTACAAATCTTGTCATGTTCTTCCATACAACTGTCGGAAATAGGACATAGTCATGATATTCCTAGACCAGACCAAAAAACGCAGCGAATCAGGTCAAGGGGTTAAAAGCTCGATTAAAGCAGGGAAAGGAAACTGGAGTTTGACAAAATCGGCTCAGGTGGGTTACTAAGCGAGTGTTTTTGAAACTGAAAATTCCAGTTACCATATTCTTATAAACAGTATAATAAGTTTCGTAAGCAAAGATTTTTGAAACATATGATTATGACTAAGTAGATGTTTAGTATATGTAGTTGTCAAAGTGTATTATTGAAGACAACGAAACACATGGCAAATGTATGTGAAGCAGAGCTATATCACATGAGAACAAATACCAGTCGCCAAGGCTTAATTGGGTCCATCACTTTACATGATTAATCTTGTGTTTGATTAATCATGGTAATACGCCATAAATCATAGTTATTGTTGCTTTATTTATGCTCTTACCATCCTAGATTAGATTATTTTGTTGAACACAAAAATTACCTTTAACTCTTTGCTTCGACGATAAGAAATATTATATAATCCATTTATTTTTTGAAATATTTTCCTGATTATTACACCAGGGGTTAAATTGAATCAATAAAAATGAAAGGGATAAATTTGTAAAGGATCAACAATTGAAGGTTATGTATATTTGATATTAGTTTCTCCAATTCCTCTCTCTGTCGAGCTCTCTGTGAAGAGAAAAAAAAATTACACGAACTTCCATTAAAATCACCGACTCGCAGAACAGAAGAACCTTTCTCTCTTTCTCTCATTAAATCTTGTTCACGAAATTTCGTGAATCGAATCTCGCGAGTTTCAAAATCGATTGATCGATCTATCAAACCCTAGAGATGGTGAGGAAAAAGGTACCGGAATGGTTGAATAGCACCATGTGGTCTACTCCTCCTCCTCCTCCGCCGTCTTCTTACGACGACGGTCTCCACCGCCATTCTCCCGTCACTAAAATGACAGAAGAGGTTGAATCAATTTCCGTTGCTCCCAGGCTTATTAACTCTGCTCCTCCGCCTTCTTCCGCCGCTTCTTCGGTTCCATCGCCGTCGCCTAGACCGAGGAACGGTAGTAGTATTCCTAGCGGTGGTGGAGAATATAGAAACTCCGTTGGTTCTTCCTCTGAGGACTTTTCCCGCCAGGCTCATCTCTCAGCAGAGGTCAATGCAACCTTCCTTTTTTGGTTTTAAAGTTTCAGATTCTTCCACCAGCGTGTTGTGGTCTAATTGCTTAGCTTTTTGTTCTATTTGGTTGGTTTTGTTACAGTTATCAAAGAAAGTGATCAATATGAAGGAATTGAGGAGTTTAGCTTTACAGAGTTTGCCGGATTCTCCTGGGATCCGTTCTACTGTCTGGAAGGTAGGCGTTATAAGCATCATGAATTTGGTTTGTGTTAATGCGACAATGCATAGAATAGAAGAACTGAGACTGAGAGTCTGATATGGTCGAAAACCTTATGCAGCTATTGAAATATGATTCTCTTTGCAGCTTCTGCTTGGTTACTTGCCACCTGAACGTTCACTCTGGTCAACTGAGTTGAAACAAAAGAGATCCCAATACAAGCACTATAAGGATGAGCTTCTTACGAGTCCTGTAAGTGATCCTTCTCTTTTGTTTCTTGCCTAGGAGTTTTTGTCTCTCTAAGTTGATTTCAAGTATTTGGTACTATCTTTTTCTTGAAATGTGTTTTTTGGTACCACTAACTGATTCTGTGGTAGTTAGTCAGAAATCACATGGAGAATGGTGAGGTCAAAGGGGTTTGACAATTATGATCTGAAGAGTGAAAGCCGATGCATGCTTGCGCGATCCAGAATAACTGACGAGGACCATCCTTTAAGCCTAGGGAAGGCGAGCATTTGGAATACATACTTTCAGGTACTATATAACTTGCAACCCGGGCAGGTTTTTTCTTGTGAAAATCTTTTAGAAAGACCTCTGTTGCGTTACTTAAGGACAGGACTAAAAGTTATGGTATTCAGTTTTTCCATCAGTTCCAACGCAAACTCTTTTATTAATGTAGGATACGGAAACCATAGAACAAATAGACAGGGATGTCAAACGTACACATCCAGACATACCTTTTTTCTCCGGTGAATCATCATTTGCGCGTTCTAATCAGGTAACCGTTTTGTGTTCTCATTAGCAAATTTTCACCTATTGTTGATTACTCAAGCTCAGTGACGTTTCCATTTACATGTCTAGGAATCTATGAAGAATATATTGCTTGTATTTGCGAAGTTAAATCAAGGCATCAGATATGTTCAAGGGATGAACGAAATTTTAGCACCTATCTTTTATGTATTTCGTAACGACCCTGATGAAGATAGTTCAGTAAGTAGACTCTTTTTGTTTCTTCAATACACTTTAAACTACTGTCACATTATAGGGTACACAATTTCACAAAGCAACTGTGCCAGTCTAGACCCTCGATACTTTCAAGATATGAGTTCTTAAGTAAATCAATATCAAGATCTTTTTACTAATATATATGGTATGAGTTAGAAATGAAAATGTTTTCTATTAGTATGAATTTGACCTCTTTGCCAGATCTTGGTTGTGCTCTTGTGTCATGAGCTTCAGTCGAGTTTATATTAACTCTGTATAAAATGTGCAGTCCCATGCTGAAGCAGATGCATTCTTCTGCTTTGTTGAACTGTTGAGTGGATTTCGAGACTTCTACTGTCAACAACTCGACAATAGCGTGGTGGGAATCCGATCTGCAATAACAAGGCTCTCGCAACTTGTTAAGAAGCATGATGAGGAACTTTGGCGTCATCTAGAGATCACCACGAAAGTAAGACATCGATTCTTTGCGGAAGATAAATTCCAATGATCCCCTTAGCTTGTTTAGTATTAATGTTCTCTCATCTAGATCATAATAACAATAGATCGGAGCCTCTGAGATTGACATTGTATAGTCTCTATGGATGACAGGTAAACCCACAGTTCTATGCATTTAGGTGGATCACTCTCCTCCTGACACAAGAGTTTAGTTTCTTCGACTGTCTTCACATATGGGATGCACTCTTAAGCGACCCCGAAGGCCCTCTAGTAAGATTGACTTACACTTGAAATCAAATAAATAGATACAGAAAACTCGCTCATTCCTCAATGCTTGCGTGAATGATAGAACTCCGTTGATTTATTGTTGCAGGAGAGCTTACTGGGGATATGTTGTGCGATGTTGGTTTTGGTGAGGAGGAGGCTAATCGCTGGGGATTTCACATCGAATATGAAGTTACTTCAACACTATCCAACTACAAACATCAGCCATCTCTTGTATGTAGCCAATAAACTTCGTTCCAAAATGTTATTATAAGTCCTTTTTTTTCCTAACTTCTGATCAAGTCAACTTTTAGTTGCCCATTACAATTATACAAAGCGTTTTTGTTTTGTTTTAGGGTTCTTTCACTTTACTCTTTAAATCGAAATATGTTTGTTTGTAATTTGTCCAACGGAAAGAAGCATGATGAAATACAAGCGTTGATTAAGTATGAAAAGTTGTTCCAAAAAAAAATTGAAGTAAGAAAAGTGGCGTATATTGAGAATTTATGATTATTATTATTATTATTAGTGGGTTGTTTAATTATATTAACGTCATCAATGTGTTACATATTAACGTCATCAATGTGTTACATATTACATGTTGGTTACTTTATATTTACTACTTTTGTATCATTTTTATATATTACCCTAAATTTAATCATTATCGCAAAGTTTATTTTATATTTTGGTTATATATTATTCTGATTCAATTCATTTTAAAATTAAATGGATATTATTAGTTAGAGTTCTTATTAGTTATCGCCTCATAAAGAGGTTTAGCTGACTCTATATTTGGTCCAAATGTATTGATTGATTGTTTAAAATAGCATTTTTCCTATCTCAACAATATTTTTATGTTGGTACTAGGCTAGTTGGTACCGGTTAGGGGAGGCTAATAGCTAGGGATTTCACATCCAATATGAATTTACTTTGTTTTCACATTGAATATTTATTATTACGTTTGTGAGTATTATTATTTTTATTTATATTAGGTTGAAAAGACTATTTAAAAAGAAATTGTGTATCTAACACACAAAAATGGAAAGAAAATCTTGTGGTCAAGCTCTTCCCTTACAAGGAGGGGAGTTATCATATAGTTTTTGAGACCAACATTAATTTTTACAACGGTTTTGAGATATCAAATTTTTCTTTACCAAGGTCTCATGGTGTTTATTAGAAATAAAAATTTAATTAACAAAATATTTAGTTCATCAAATTCGTAATATCAAAGTATAATTTCATGATCTTTTCTAAAGTATGTCCTTTTAAAAGCTAATCCCTACAAATTGGGAGATTCAATTATTGTGGTTTTGTTTATGTGATCAAGAGAAAAAGGTTTTAGCAAACTTTTCCAAATGATTAGAATTTTTTTCCGAAAAATCAATCTATTCTATAAATTAAAATTGTGTATTAATCGTAATTGAATTCATTTAAGAATATAAGAATAGTAAAAGTAATAAAAGACAGTTATTCACTTATTTGAACCTCTTTACATTTTAGATATGAAATGTGGACCTCCCATTATAATAATAATAATACTATACAGCCATTAATATTATTAATTGTGGACTTATATGTGATATGCCAAATAAAATAATAACTTGCTGTTGCCCATTGTTTCTTCCAATTTCTCACCGCTTAATAGGCGACCGTTCATTGTGGTGATAGCGTTCTGAGCAGCCTCTTGGGAGTTTGATGACCAAATTTTTTTAAGCAACAAATAAAACGAAGCTAACACACGAACAAGTCGGAACCGATGCAATAAGTACTAGCCTCCAAGTTTACAAATGGGAACTATTTCTTTGTTTACTCAACAGAAAAAAAAAATTAAAAAAAATTACCCACTAATCCAAAAACAAAATCATGGAGAGGAGTATTCAAAGGCTTGTGGAGGTTGTGGCTCGTCATCTACGGCCATAGCCGAGGTGGTTGTTGCTTGTTCGCCTTGTCCTGTAGCTGCTGCACCGTCAGCAGGAGATGCTGTTGAAGTTGGTGCATCAGTCAAAGACAGAACCTCAGGCTCATGAGGACGCAAGTCTCTTAGAAGGACAAACCCTGATGGAGCTAACTTCACCGGTACATATCTAGTTTCCTCCATCAATTTTATGTATTTCTCCTGTGAAGGTACTACACGAGCAGGGTTCACTAGAATCTCAAACGTCGCTTCTGGCTCAACCTTCTTCTCCACTGTTGTAGCTGTGCTATCAACCTGGCAGTAACATACAGAAGATATACTTAATGGTCCAAATATGATCAAAACTCGAGACTGACAGATTCATCATGACCATGAGATTCATCATAGGAGCAGCATTGGACAAAGTAGAAAATGTTAGAGAATTTAGTTTCAATGCAATCAGATAGGATCATCATGATCATGAGATTGTATGTGTTCACGAAACTACCATTGGCCATAACAAAAACTTACTAATCTTGAATTGACCTTTTAGACGAAGATGTTTTGCCCAAAAAAAAAAAAAAACGATGTTGGGAATAAAATTTGCATTTTACCTGCATAGAGTCTACTTCCTTCTCATCTGACGCTGCTTTTGCTTTTCCAGCATCGTTGCCAGACCTTTCGGCATTAGCTTTCTGCTCTGCTTCTTTCTTAGCCCTAGCTTTGGCTTTGACTGAGGTTGAGAGCACAGCAGTTGGTAATTTGGCAGCGGTGTTGGCAGCAGCAACCGTGGTTGGTTTTGGATACTCGAACAAAGATGGTTTTGCGTGCGACATGAATTCAAACTTTGGGACTTTGAGATCGTAGTTCAAACCGATGAACGCGGTTGGTGAGAACGCCAAGCTTATGAAGTAAATCAATGGGTACCAATACCAAAACTGGCTAAAGACAGCGAGGCCAATGACCGCAGTGACTTTGTCATGTTTTGTCTTAGAGAGCAGTCTTATCGTCACATTCCTTCCACCAGCATCAAGAATACCTGAAGCCAAAATTGCCCCCATCTTGCTCATTGTATCTTCATGCTTGTCAAGTATAATCTTCTCAAGTTGACGCCTGCAAAAACACAGACAAATTTTAGTCTTCAGAAGGGAACTATTTCTACCTCCTATTGATTAAGAGATCAGAACTTTACTAACCTAAATGCTCCAACACGAGAATCGCTTGCTTCACTAATTTGGACCATCACCATCGCCATGGCAATCAGAGCACCTTGACGAACAAAGTCCACGACATCTGATGTAAGTGGCTCCAACAAAGATATTGCCTCACTCAGGCCAGTGCCTGCACAAGAGATGCCAACTGCAAGAGCTGCGCCATAGCGGACATGCGGATTGTACGACTCAGAAAGAAGGGATACAATACGGGGAGTCTACAGTTTAAATATTGTGTAACCAGTTAATAAGTGTAAGCGAGCACAAGAGCCCTAAAACACTAAAAAAATGGACTTTAGCGTCAAAAATTTATTGAGATAAAAGGAATATGGAGTACCTGCTCTGGATCAGAGTATAAGACAAATCCAAGTGCAAGAACAGCAGTCCTCCTGACATCGTCACTGACATCAGACACGGCAAAGTGAAGGAGTTGGCGGATGGCTTTGTTGTTAGCGGTTCCACTGTAAGCCAATGCGAGTGCATACATTCCACCGTAACGGATGATAGGATCTTGATCTCTAGTCATCTGCTCAATCAATGTATCTGCTCCCTCTTCTCTACCATATACTGTGAGAGCTATTCCTAGAGCCAATCCCCTGAACGTAATATCAGATGTTTGTTACTTGAAGACTGAAAGAAATTATCATGCACCCACACACAACAAAAAAACATCTTCCAGACTTGAAATTACCTTATTATCTTCTCATGCTGAGTCTCGTGAGCATAAGCGAGCATCTCACTTGCCTTATCAGTTGCAGTTCCAACCAACAATAGACCCATGCTAATGCCGGCAGCTTCACCAGCAACAGCACTGTCAGTGTAAAGCACGCTTTTGATATCATCATATATGTCTTCATCAGCTGTCCCAAGGGCAGCCAAACCAAGACCTAAACAAGCTCCATGTTGAATAACCTGCAATCATATTTCTTTTTGATGAAAATCAAATCTAAACAAAAGACTAACTTTTTGGTGATAGAATGAAAGACTATCCAGAAGAAAGATATAGCCAATTACCTCAACACTAGTGCTGCGTAGGCTATCACGAAGAAATTGCTTGATTCCCTCACCATGGTTGGCATGAATAAGGCCAAGAGCATATAAAGCACCCCCTTCGGAATAAGGACTCCCACCACCACCTGCTCCTCCCTGAGGCAAGTATGGAGCCATCAGTGACCTGCCTTGTTTTAAGTGACCACTATGAATAACACCTAATCCTGCTGTAGCACTAAACTTCGCCCAATTGGTGGCCCTGCTTAGCCAATCCTGCCAATTCAAAAAAGATTGGAAAAGAAAAGAAGAATAAATTCTATGCCATATCGTTATCGTTGAAACAAGTGCAAAAAAATGATAGTGAAAGTAAAATTTACCAAATTCTCCCTGAGGAACGTGTCAACTGTCGTTCCAGCATGCATTATAGCATTAGCATATATTGTAGCACTGTGACATACACTGTTCCGCATCTCAACGGACTGTTTTATTGTCTTCAGGATTAGCAAGTCCGATCTACAGACAAACAATGGTTATTGCTGAAGCATGTTACTATCTGGAAGAAACGACTTAAGAACAAAATATCCTTTCAAGCAATTAAAAGGGAAATTAACTGCCTCACTTGTTATGGCTGTAAAGAAACTGGAGGGTCAGCTGTATTGATGTCTCTCCAGATAAAATTCCCTTAACCTTTGTTAACCTCTCAGCATACACAGCGTCAGCAGGAATCGTTTCATGCACAATTGTCTGAGATGGAGTGTCATCCGCCATCTGGACATCCCCTGCATTGTTCTCATTTTGAGCAGTAGAGGTCTCAACGGCTTGAACTGCTTCTACAGGACGGGTCTTGGGAGCTGGAAGGCGGTCTCTCACATTCATGAGAAATGCCTGGTGCTCATTCTCTACGAGATCGAAAGCGATTTGCAAAGCCAATAAAGCATCATCCTTACTCTCTGAGCGAAGAAGCTTCTCCAATATGCTCGCAACACCTTGTGGTTCATCCAAAAACATAAGGCATTGACAAATGCTCAAATAATCAGGAGAAGCCAGCTTCTGGTAGACATTAACAAGTAACCGAAGAACCTGCACGAATTAAACAACGTAAGGATGGTATCATTTAACAGTAGATACAAATTACCTACAAAAGTGTTTCGAGTTACGACATAAAGAATGCAATGAATTACAAGTTGTAATTTACAACTGTGGTTGAGAAGATACAATATTAGGTCCGCATGACCGTTATATTTGCAAGGAAAGATAAACGAAGATGTATCCTAGTCAACTCATAGTATCATAAACATATTACAGTTGTTAAATTCCAGTTCTGTGGCCAGTACACTCACCTCATGTCTATATTCTCTGTGGTTAACAAAAGAGTGGGAAACATTGATGCAGTAAGATAATGTTCCCTGCACATTTTCACTCTTTACAATCGCTTCTTCCAACTTATCCAATCTCCGGCATTCTATAGCAATGCCCATCGCTTGTTGATACTTTCCGTCAGTGATACATCTGCAAAACAGAAAATCATGTGAGTAAAATTAAATAACAAAGAAGAGAGTCAAAAAGTAATTAAATTAGGCATCCCATACTTGTCTAGCATTCGTTCAACAATGGCCTCCAGTCTCGGGTCAATTTCCACAGCCTCACTTGACTCGACTGCCTTGGATCTGAGAATAGCATACTCATCTATTGCTTTAGCTGAAAGCGAAAACAGAAGCTTATTAGTGAATTTATCGGAGCAAAATCTTATAAAAAGAAAGACGGATGTGCGAAGCTTATTAGTTACAAATGATAGCTGATAGAAAGATATATGTGCAAGTCTTATTAGTTAGAAAAATATGTGGTCTAAAACACTAAACTATTTGCTTAATACATATTGCATTTAACTTGACTTTATGTATATTATGGTCAAGAATATCCAAGCTACTGTTTACTGTCATCATAGGTCTAGGAAGAAGAAAAAAAGAGAGAGGAGAGCAACAAGCTTCAATATCCTTACCAAGTAGAGTATGAACATAATCAGAATCCTCGGAAACATCAAATAAGGATCCAGCTCCAAGGGCATAGGACAATGAATCGTTAAGTTCACCCAAGTAATAGAAAACCTGAGATAAGAAAAAGATAATAACCATCATTAGGAAACAAGAGAAGGTCAAAGCTCTAAACTTATACCACTATCTACCAACTTTTACGAGAAACAACCAGATAATGCATTCGTGTAACTTTCACAAGTTCCTCTACTAACAGATGTGGCCAGTATATATATATACACAACAAGTCATCGTGTTAAGTTAAATAAAAAGCTAAACTGTACCTTGGAGACCAACAATGCAGCAAGCTGTCGTTGATGCTGATCAAACTCTTCATCTTCGTATAAGCTCTCTCTACCCAAAAAAAAAAAAAAACAGCACATAACAGTGTAAGATCTCGAGCAAGAAGAATGAGAAAAGTACAGTAGATCCACAACTTTCAAAGGGAACAAAATAAATACATCGTGCCAGTAACGGAGCCGTACTTAAGTCAGATAACACAATGGGTCCATTGGCATTAAGAATCTACATAATGGATGAACTAAAGCAATCCAATAAAAGTTATTGCAAATTGTGACATAACAACGCTTTCCTTTTTCCATGACTGACCAAAAAAACTTAGAATTTCAAGAATCCTAAGTCCTAGTAAATAAGAAAAAGCAAACCCTAAACCCCAATAGCTTTACCGCAAAAATTCCCAGCAAGCAAACAGATCGAGTGAAGTTAACAAGTAAAACCCTAAAAACAATAAGAAAAAAAAAGCTAAGGAAGAGAGAATTACATGATGGGAACACTGGTGGAGATCTCGGGCCAAAATTGGTCAACCAATCTGTTGAGATAAGAGAGAGCGTGAAGTTTCAAGGAAGGATGGGGTTCATTGAGCATTGCCAGTAACCCACCGGCCGAACTAACCATAGCGGCGGCCATTATCCTAATCGGAATTTAAGAAAGAAAGAAAAAAAAATCCCTAACGGTGGAGAAGAGCTGATCAGACGGAGGAACAAGAACCCAGCTTTAACCTCAATCGAGGGAAGGGAGGTCTCAGAGCTAATAGAGAAAGAGTTCGCTTTTCAGAATAAGACGTCTAAATAAATAAATAAATATAAAATCGAAACTTATCGAATATTAAGGATACTTACCCAACAAGTCAAGTTATTTAATCAATGCCCCTAAGTTTTATTATGATTACACTTTCACCCCTAAAAAAAAAATATAATGAGCGCCACATTATTTTGTTTAATGGACCTTTTAAACGGCCCATAATATAATGGCTCCTTTTAGTTGCGCAATGTAAATAAATATAGAGTTTTGTAATAAGGTTTGTTTTAAGATCTCTTGTCCAAAATTTCAGACTCTATGTCCAATTCCAAACTCTTGTTGTTGGTGTTGTATTTGGTCTGATGATGATCAATCAATTTCCTTCAGCTTAGGTTAGTGATCGATGAGCTAAATTTTTGCGAATAATCAACATGTGTGTGATGTTGTTTGGCTAAAGAGTGTTAAACGTGGACACTAGCTTTTCCAAATCGGATCTTGAATTGTCGTTACATCATTTACGTTTGGAATGGTTTTAGATGTTCTGTAATCTACCAAATGAGGAAATCCCTAAAACCGAGTGATCAACTTCATGGATCTTAAGTATGTATCTCTCTTTCATGGTAATCCCCATCATTTGCTCATGTTTATTATATAATGACAGAGGTAAACATACATACATTATTTGGTGATTATATACTCTCCATGGATGGTGTAAGAACTAAATTCTTGCTCTGAGAGAGAGATTGAGGAGAAAAAAAAAAAAGTTTATTTGTTTGTTTTGGAAGTAAGCATATATCATATATGTGAGGTTTCTGGTTTGCATCATTGATTGATGAGACACCTAAAAAAGCTAAGCTCACAAAAGTAAATGAAATCACATTTTGGGTTTCAATATTCGGTAAAACTGACATGGCTTGCCATCCAAAAGAGGAATAAAAGCCACCAAATTTGCCACATCATTTTTTCTCGAATATTATCATATTCTACTTGATATTTTCTCTTAGACAATACATATACTTTTTACTAATTTCTACGAATAAACATGCAAAAAAGAGAGATACACACACATAATCTCACATTTCGGCCAATACATTTTTTGTTATTGGCCTTTAAAACCTCTACATCCTTAAATCAAAGTTAAATGTAATTATGATATGATCAAAATAATTCAATGAACTGTATATAATAATTGTTGTCATAGGTTCCCCAATTCTTCAACTATATTTTGCATCATGCTTTTCTCTTTGTGTTGGATGAGATCAATATGGCAGTTGGGCAGACGATTAAATATAAAATTTTGCCCAGTGACCGGTGAATTATATCATTTAACTGTTACTCAACAACAATTATATCCTAGTTGTTGTACAGGTTGAACCGGGCAGGTTTTGGTTTACTCTACACAGCTGGTTTCTTGCCATATCCCCATGGTGTTCACTCTGTTAATTGAATTGAAGGATTAGGGTTCATTTCATATATTTCCTCTGTCATTTTGATCGTCATTAGCCACACTGTAAACAAGTTGATATCTTGAATCTCTTTCGTTTCATTTATCAAGAAAATAAACAAACAAACAAAACTGGTGTTGTCTCTCATAGGAAGTAAACCAAGTGATCCGGTTTATTGAAATCGTCTACGTACAGTTGATGAAAAGTGCTTATGCTATCACGATCGCTATCTAAGTCTCTCTCTATAAATACTACTCATGCAACAAGCAATGTCATATAAAACACATCCTCTTCCAATAGCTTTTAATAACAAACATTTTAAGTTTCCAATAATCATGGGTCTAATCGCCTGCAGAGCGTTTGTGTTTGTTTTGCTATTTGCTTTGGTCGCAGATTTTACTATGGGAGAAACAGAGTTGGGTGATGACAAGCACTTGTTTCCTCACCCTCATCCTCGTCCTCTCCTCCACAAAGGTGGCATCTACAAGAAGGGCTTCAAAAAAGGCTTGGGCGACTTAGGCGGTGGAGGCGGCTTTGGATCAGGTGGCGGTTGGATTGGAGGCAGCATTGGAGGTTTTGGTGGTGGAATAAGCGGTGGATTTGGTGGCGGTGGTGGTGGAGCTGGAGGGGGAGGAGGATTCGGTGGTGGAGCCGGTAAAGGAGTTGACGACGGTGGATTCGGTAAAGGAGTTGACGGCGGAGTCGGTAAAGGAATTGATGGTGGAGCCGGTAAAGGAGCTGACAAGGGAGCTGATGGTGGAGCCATTGGGGGAATCGTCGGAGGAACTGGTAAAGAAATTGGTGGAGGAGCCGGTAAAGAGGTTGGCGGTGGAGGTCACTGAGGATTTGATAAACCGTCGTGTGCACTGCCGAGGAGCTATAATAATCCCCATGCATGAATATTCTCATTTACGTAAACTAATTCGTTAAAATTTAAACATATGAAATAATAACTGAAATGTCTGTCGTTTCCCTTTAATTTGTTTTCCACTTTTCCTCTTTATATGATTGTCAATTTGTCATCATGTTTGCTTCTTCGTGTAAATAAAATGGATAAAACGATTTAAAGAAAAAAAATACTATACATGGATATTAAAAAGAAAATACTGTATAGGTTTAACCGAGACAAGAAAAAACTAAAGTGGATAATACTAAAACCAACTAACTTTAACAGTTCTTAGCTAGAAACATTTAAACCCGACAAAATAATCACAGTGATAAAAAGTTATTTCCTCACGCGAGAACGCTAGTACAAAAACCGTTTCATGAGTTCGTACATAACCGATGGCGAAGAATGACTGGCTTACCAGTTACCAGGATAATGATTCCAGAGATCCACCGGTCTGGAAGGGTAAAATGGTAAATTTTTAACATTCTCTGGTGAGTTTTGAGAACCTTGTCAAGTAACTGAAGATTTGCAAACCGGACATGCTTTACTCCGTCCTAGCCACGGATCAATACACTGCACAAGTCATAAACAATTGTTGATTTTTCGAATTTATCATATCTAATAAGGGGTTTTTGATTCGAATCAGTAAAAAACTTACATCTTTATGGAATTTGTGCAAACAGGGGAGATGACGTATGGTGTCTCCGATCGTCGGTGTTTCCAGACAAATAACACAAGTTTCTTCAAACTTATCAGTCTGCATATTATTACCCACATAAAACACCAAAGAGAAAGCTTTATAGTAAACAAATTTTCGATTTGAAAAAACTGTGTTGCACAAGTGAACCTTTTAGCTTACCTGAACTGTAGATTCTGGTAAGTCGTTTATGCGTTGAGTAGAAGCGCCGCCATGTCGATGGTTGTTTTCATCAAGAGCTAGCAGCATTTCGTAATCATCTCTGCATAAAAAATGGTAGAAACGATCAAGCTTCTCACATATTGAAGAATCATAGTAAAATAAGGAGACAAATATACAAGATACCATACTCGTTAAAGTCACGATCCATATGAAGAAGATTCCTATTGTTAATAGCATTCTCTAGTCCCTCCAAAAAATCCAATCTCTGCTACATTTAAAAGGGGTAAAGGATTATTAGCTTTGATACTAAATAAAACATCGGCGACATTAGGGATATAAACATGGTTAAAGTAGTACCTCGTCAAAGCTCATATCATTTGAAAACCTGATATTCATAGCTCCGTCTAAAAAACCAGGTGCACGGCCTAAACGACGACCTCGACCCCGTGGTGGTGCTCTTGGAGCACGAGCCTGTGGAGGATTCATACGCCTCCTTGAAGAATTTTGTTGTAGTCGTGCTTCCAGGCGACTTCTCCCACCAGGGTTTGCTGCAATCTGTAATTTATATTCATTGGCATTAAAACAGCGGGTAAGATATTCAAAATGAGCCTAAAGCCAAGTGCAAGTTTTGAAAAAGAACTCATCAATGTTTGATAATGTTTAGTCTCGCCTCTGAACACAGCAAATCGAAAGAACCAGATTAAAAAACGCCAACACAGAAAAGTTTCTTCGTCCATCACTTACGGTACTAGAGCTTCGGGTATTACGAGTAGAAGAACGACTAGAAGAAGCACGGCGAGAATTCTCTTCTTGTTCCAACATCCTGGCTAAGTTTAAATCCATCTGTTCCAACGTATCAAGTCGAAATAAGAACCTTAGTTGATAAAAGGATGGAACATAATAAAAGACATCCAAAGAAAGGGAACTCGGAGATCTACCTGGTCATGTCTGATCAACCTCTCTTCTTGGTACAGCTGTTCTTGCAATTCACGGGCCAAAATCTCATCTGCTTCTATTTGTCTTACATTCAAATCAGATAAACCGTTTTCAATATGTGTAGGACCCCCGAAGACCCGTACTTCAGGAGATGAATCTTCAATTTCCAACACTTGAGTGTTGCGTCTTTGATGGTTCTGAATTCGTGGTGGCCTTGAATTAGATGGTTCCCCAGGAGATGTAATAACAGTAACTTCTGGCTCATTCGAAGCCCTTGAAGTAGTCAATCCATTTCTCCGCCGTCGTTGTTGTCTCGTTTCTCTTTCAACCACACCGGTTTCATGCACATCAAGTCCGGAAACAGAACTACAAATTCCGCGTGTGTCACTCTCATCCCTCTGATTCATTTCATGGTCCATATTTAATTTCCGGTTACGCGTACTAACCCACCCCTCCGAGCCATCTCTACTCGCCACCCTACACAAAGAATAAAAACTCTTATAGAACCACATCCTTTTGATATCCATCCATACAAACATCTAAATATAAGAAGATAAAGGAAAACATATTACCTGCTACGCGAACTTTCTGGTGTTTTGCCTCTAGCTCTTCCGTGAATATCAGTTCCAGAAACAATCTCTCTTATGCCAATGGAAGTTGCAGTTTCAGGAGCTAGTTCCTGTTCAGCACTGACTGTTTCCTTGGAATTAGTATCAGCAGCTAGCCTGGCTCTAGCTGCTATTCCATGTGGAGATATGCAGCCATGTCTAACCAATCTCTTAGTGCCTCTCTTCTGTTGTCTGTCACTGGAAAGGTCAATTGTTTCTCTATTAGAAACAGAGCCACAATCTGCTTTTTCTTTACCCTTATTACTACTATTCCCAGGAGGCAGCATAAAAGAGTTATGATCACCTCGTAAAGGAGAACAACCATTTATGTCTGCAACATGAGCATCTCCATTACGGTTATTTAAATTTAAAACCGGATTCCTCTCTGAACGAGCACCGCATGGATCAACGGAGATGGATTTGCCTTTATCCTTGTCAACCGCAGGTCTCCTAAACAAAGAAGTGCCTCCTGAAGCACGCGAGCGAGTTAGCGTATCAGAACTTTCACGGTTTTGACCAGTTTCTCTGGCTCTATCACTAAAGCAATTACGGTACTCTTCTCCTTGATATCTCACTGGTGCTTCTGGAGAAGGTGGTATTCTCTTGACCTCTCTAGTTCGTACCTGTCTATCTGGAGTATCAGGTATGGTGATTACCATGTCAAAGTCACTGTTCTCCATCCTGAAACAGTTGAAATCAAAAATTAAACAATTAAAAAATTGAAAGCAATGTAAGACTTTTTCTGATTAATGAGATGTAAATTAGTGTTATAAGAAGATTCAAAACACAAAACCTCAGATTATATAACTTAAAGCAAACACAATTTCACCAAACGTTAAGAACACACAAGAGAACTATTTCAATCGGAATTTGCAGAATTTTTATGGACGTTTCTTCAAATTAATTATTATCTGAGGAATTAAGCCACGAAACTACCAGAAAAACGAAGATTCGTAGGAATTTGTTGATACACCAAAACGAGAAAAATTCAAAAAATCTTCTTCTCCAGAAAAAAATAATCGTAGAGAACAAATCTGAAATACAAAAGGAGATAGGAAAATTACCCGATTGAATGTGATTCGAAAGTGCGAACCGAAACCCTAGTTGTTCGATGAGGAGCAACTGCATCGATCAATCAATCTACCCTATCTCTCCCTCTTGCTCAATGGGGGTGCAACGATTGGACCTCAGATAATTCCGGGTCGGGTTAGAGGTTACTGGGTCGGGTTCTGGATCTTTAATTAGTAATGTTGTCTTACACAATTTAAACTGGGCTTAAGGTCCAATACGTTGGGCTTTTAAAAAACCAAAGATGCCTCTTTTTTATTTAAATTGGCTAACACAATTTAACTGCGGTCAAAATGTAAAAAATGACTCGGTCAACTTTGAATTATATTCGTGAAAAGTTTAGCCACTAAACATTTTTACGGATGAGTCACTATTATTATTTTTTGGTCATACTAATAACAAAAATAACAAGTTTTCAACAGGGAAACCCTAATTAGAGTTAATTTGATTATGTCATATTTTTTCTAAACAACTCTAAAATATCATTCTTATATTGATGCATTATATATGTGGCTTCGAAATACTTTAAAACTTCAGCTTAATATTATAAACTAATGCAAATTGATTACTTAATTAAGAGATTGATGGCATTGTTTCCCTTTCAACGATAAAATAAATTTTTCAAAGTCAATTTAATAGTATAGTTTTAAAATTTAAAATAGCTATATATTCGAAATCAGTTACATACGCATTGAACGCACTCATGACTCATCATCATCAAGTAAGTTTTTGACAAAAATATAAGGACAAATGTACTTTTTTTGTTCTTTGGGATTTGTTTAATAGCAAAACTAAGAAAAAAAAAAAAACATAGTACAATAAAATCATTTATTGGGATAATCAAGTCACCAATTGCCTCAAAACCAATTATTTTGGCCGTTTCTTAATGAATTATTCGAGGAAATATCTTCTCTCTCTCTCTTTTTTCTTCAATTTGGCTTTTTCTCCATCCAATATATTTATTATAAAAAAAAAAACATTAGTACTATACTACAATTCACAAAAGTAACTAATTTCTATTTGTTTTGTTTTGTTTCAATTCTAGTTAATTCGTTCAACATGATTTTCTATTGAGTATAATGCTAGTAATTGTTTTCTAAGACTTTTTATAATAAAAATCTGAGTATTCAATTCAATATATTCATTAAATTGGGAGAGGAGGAGGTAGCTAGCTTTTAACGGTTATGAAATCTAACTAGTAAAGTTTGTTTCAAGATTCCATGTAAGCTTCCCGACCGAGACTTTGAACCTTCCCATTTGGAGAGACGACAGCCAAAAGGAACCGTGTCCATCTTCGGTTCCTCTGCCTCTCTCTCTCTCTCTCTCTCTCTCTCTCAAGAAAAATTTTATTCCTTTCTTCCACAACTTGGAAAAATCTTACTCTCTGTTGTACTTCTCTCTGCTTTAGATCTCTTCTTTCCACGAGACCAAATCTTCTCGGGTGGGTTTTCCCCGATCTGGGTCGGATCTGATTCCTCGGAAGCAACGAATCTCGAGGCTTCTTTTTGTGTTTTTTTTGTTTTTTGTTTTTGGCTTTCGGGGAAAGGCTAGAATCAATTGCTCTCTTCTCTACAGCGACATAAAAAGGAAGATAACTTCCCCTTTCTTGTGGTTGGTAGCTGCAGCTCTTTCATTAGCTTTTCAATCCTCCGTCTCTGCTTCTTGATCTGGGTATACAAAAAAAAAAGCTTCCTTTTTTGGCAATTTTTTTCCTGGGTTTAGGATTTCCAATTTCGATCTGTTTTCGGGTTTGTTGAATGATTTGAATTTCGATTCCTAGTGTCTTATATCATCTATTCAAAGTTGTCGGCTTTACTCTTAGGCATTTTGGGGATTTTGCTTGGGTTTTGGGTTTTATCTCCAATTTTTCAGATTTGTTTGCAATTAGGTTTTATAAATTGGTCTGTGTTGAAAGGGTTTTAGGTTTTAAGATGATGTAACTAATTGAGTTGGGTTTCTCTTTTTGAGTCTTTAAAAAGCTTTTTAAGTTTGTTATATATATATATCCCCACTACTGAGAGATATGGCAAGCAGCATTGATGTTACCAAGTACGGTCATAGCCCTGTTCATCACGCTGTTGTCACCAGAGATTATGCTGGTCTCAAGAAACTGTTATCCGCTCTTCCAAAAATGCGTGACCCTTCTGAGGTTAAGAACGAAGCAGCTTCTGTAGCTGAAGAGACAAAAGCTGATTCAATCGCTGCTGTTATAGACAGGCGTGACGTCGTGAACCGGGACACGGCTCTTCATTTAGCTGTAAAGCTCGGTGATGAGACCTCCGCGGAGATGCTTATGGCATCAGGAGCTGATTGGAGTTTGCAGAATGAGCATGGATGGAGCGCACTACAAGAAGCTATTTGTGGTAGAGAAGAGAGGATCGCTATGATCATCGTGAGGCATTATCAGCCTTTAGCTTGGGCTAAATGGTGTAGGAGGTTGCCTCGGCTTTTGGCTACGATGCATAGAATGAGAGATTTCTACATGGAGATCACTTTCCATTTCGAGAGTTCTGTCATACCTTTCATTTCAAGGGTGGCGCCTTCGGATACTTATAAGATTTGGAAGAGGGGTGCTAATCTTAGAGCGGATATGACGTTGGCTGGTTTTGATGGTTTCAGGATTCAAAGATCAGATCAGACTATACTTTTTCTTGGAGATGGGTCTGAGGATGGTAAAGTTCCTTCTGGTTCTCTTCTTATGATTTCACATAAGGATAAGGAGATTATGAATGCTTTAGACGGCGCTGGAGCTGCGGCATCAGAAGAAGAAGTTCGCCAAGAAGTGGCTGCAATGTCCAAGACAAGCATTTTCAGACCCGGGATTGATGTTACTCAAGCTGTTCTCTTCCCGCAATTGACATGGAGACGTCAAGAGAAGACAGAAATGGTTGGGCAGTGGAAAGCAAAAGTGTATGATATGCACAACGTAGTTGTTAGTATAAAATCAAGAAGAGTACCGGGTGCAATGACCGATGAGGAGCTTTTCTCAAACACTAATCAAGAAAACGATACAGAAAGCGAGGATCTTGGAGATATCTTGACGGAAGACGAGAAGAAGCAGCTGGAGTTAGCGCTCAAGTTGGATTCACCGGAAGAATCTTCGAACAGCGAGAGCTCTAGGATTTCTCAAAAGCAGAATAGTTGTTCTTTCGAGGAGCGAGAGATTCCAGTAACGGATGGAAACGGGTATTGCAAACAGGAGAAGAAAGGATGGTTCAGTGGATGGAGGAAACGAGAGGAAGCGCACAAACGAAGTAGTGTTCCTCCAAGAAGTTCACTTAGTGTCGATGAGAAAGTAAGCGATCTTCTTGGAGACGATGATTCTCCATCTCGTGGAGGAAGACCGATAAAACCTGGAAGACACTCAACGGTTGAGACTGTGGTGAGGGACGAAAACAGGGGATTAAGAGATTCATCAAAAGCAGCTTCAACATCAGAAGGCAGCGGAAGTAGCAAGCGAAAAGAAGGAAGCAAAGAGAACGAGTACAAGAAAGGGCTTAGACCAGTTCTTTGGCTTTCTGAGAGGTTTCCATTACAGACAAAAGAACTTCTTCCATTGCTTGATATCCTTGCAAACAAAGTCAAAGCAATTCGGCG
Source organism: Camelina laxa (assembly GCA_024034495.1). Taxonomy (NCBI): domain Eukaryota; kingdom Viridiplantae; phylum Streptophyta; class Magnoliopsida; order Brassicales; family Brassicaceae; genus Camelina; species Camelina laxa. Next base: position 29,391,324 of record CM043884.1, read on the forward strand.
TTTGAGAGAGCTTATGACTACGAAACTACCTTCCGGAACATTCCCAGTCAAGGTCTGTTCTGTTTATATAACCTTCTTTGATCAGAATCATCATTTTAGTCCAACTTGTTGCTAAATTTTATTTGGATTTTTTTTTTACTGCAGGTTGCTATTCCGGTGATTCCTACGATTAGAGTACTTGTTACATTTACAAAGTTTGAAGAGCTAGAAGCTATTGAAGATGAGTTTGTCACGCCACCATCAAGTCCCACTTCTTCAGTTCAGAGCAGTCCTAGAGAAGAAACACAGAACTCATCAGGCTCATCATCCTCATGGTTTCAGTGGATCAAAACACCGAGCCAGCGTCCATCAACAAGCTCGAGCTCTGGAGTTATAAATATCGGTAAAGCCGAGAACGATCAAGACCCATTTGCAATTCCAAGGGGATACAACTGGATCACATCCGAAGAGAAGAAGAAGAAGATCCAAGAGAAGAATAAGGCTAAGAAGGGTAAGTCAACTCAGATCAGCTGAAGGAGTAACACAAGTAAGAAGATCTTTGTCTCTGAGAACATAAAATACTGAAATAGGAAAAATCTAGCAGATTATATTACTACTGGAAGAAAAAGAAAAAAACAAATGGAACTTTTTTCCTGGTTCTTGTACTAATAAACCAGGGAAAAAACAGATTCAATTTAAATATATAGTGGGTGGGGGAAATTGAGGAATGATGTGGGTTAATGTTGTGACTTTATTTATAATTTGCTTATGATTCTTTCTTTGTCTTTTGGTTTTAATCGTTGCATATGATTATTATATATCTTGAAATAAGCTGCAATTGTTGGTATGATATCAAATTGAATTTCTGTATTTCTCAAGTGTCTTGAGTTCCTAGTTATTTTTACTCAATGATGAGTTAACGAAACTGTCTAGTAGAATCAACACACAGTTCAGACACAGTGCTAATGAGAAAGAAAGCACAAAACTCAAAAGGGATAAATAAATGTCACTGGATTATACAGACACCACAATATTTTCTTTTAGAATATCCTGCATGTTCTCCGTCCTCCGACGCGCTGCAAAATAAATTCCACAAAACGTAATGTCATTTTTACCGGATCAAGGTAAACCGGTAATTAACGGGTTTCCTGATAACCGAAGTTAACCCATCATCCAAAAACAGAGTAAGTTTTTGTATGTCTAGACTAGTTTACCTAAGCTCAAACTCTTGAACATGAGCAATATCTTTGCCGTGAGCATCAGGCCAGCTTACTTTCCTCTGATCCACGCCTTTCTCCGCCTCCGTTTTGATCTTGAGGTTGCTTTTGAGACGGCAAGGCTCGCTGGAGACGGCGGTGCAGCTTCTTCCGCCGTGTCTCTTAGGTGGCTGATGTTGTCGCCTCCGTCTTCCTCCTCCTCCTCCTCGGAAGCCAAGACGACCAGCATCTTCGACTTTTGTGTTCGATTTATTAATAATGTCGTCGGAACAAGTAGTTTTTGACGGTACGTAACAAGACCGGACCAAAGCCGAACACTTTTCTCTTGTTGATGTCGCCAGGTGGTCCAAGTTAATGACCTGATTTCGATCTACCCCCGCCGCCGTAGTACTCAATTGAACACACTTACACAAACTAGACAGAACCTCTCTTAACTAAGACACAAGAGATTTATCAAACAAAAGACAAAAAAAGGAACTATGTTTGTAGTTTGTGTGATTAGGTTGTAAGATGATGCGTGGAAGAAAATGAGAGATGGTAATGAGAAGAAAAGGCATGAGGAAAAGGAGAAAGAGAGTAATTAAGTGTTAATGTTTTGTGGGTTTAGGCAATGATGCATTTTTGGCATATGGGATCGCTTTTGTGGGGTTTCATTCAGGAAAAAGGAAAAATATAAGTTGGTATTGGATCTTTAAACAAACAATGGAGAAGTTGGTCCAGATGAGCGTTCTACATTACATATCAAAGAATTACTAGTTTAAAATCTATAAACTATATAGACCAAATTCAAATATTCAATCATTGCCAATTATTAAAGCTAGCACAAAACCCATAAATTTTGTAGAGTAACGTTAGCGACTTAGCTCACATCTTTATAATGTGCCTATACTATACAAAATATTAAATATGGATGTATATACATATACATGCTATCACTAAAAAATGTCTAAACTGCATAATCATATAACATTTCAATTACCAACTGTTTACACCCAAAGAAAAGTTTCCATTTGGTTTGTTTGCATACAACAGTATCTTATCCATGTGTCATTCTGTATATAGTACTAAACATATCATGTATTTGTTGTATACACTTGATGTTTGGTATATCAATATATTATATACACTGTACAACTTACTTCTCTTTTTTTTTTTTTTTTTCTTGTGTGTGCAACTCACATCTTACTATATTTAGTAATAGTATATAGTATATACACAAATAAAAAGATGATGAAGGTATATGTTGTTATGTTGGCATTGGAGCCATAGTTAGTAATAATAACAGCTAACAAAAAATGCTAAGGTCATGTGCATTGATAGTTTTTGGGTGAGTTTCTCACATTAAAAATAAATGAAAAAGAAATAATAATAATATTTTAATAAAAAAGAGTGAGAATCGATTTTCAAGATTTCTCCTATGAGAAACCTTGAGAAACTCATGTAATCCTCTCATTGTATGACACATGTCACTTCCAAACTTGTTACAATTTATTATAATCACAAAAACTTAAAATCTTAATAAAACAGTTTATTTGTTGTTATTTGTTATTTTTTTATAATTCATAAAATAAAATTAGCTATTTAACAAGTTCCATTATGCATAATTAAATTATATATTCATATTATTTTAAACTAATATTAGTTGATAGTAATACAATAAAAATATTAGTTTTATTAAACTAATTATGAAAGTTGGAAAATGTTAATATTATAAAACTAACTATATTATTATTTATAATATTATTATTCATATTATGTTTTTTTAACATTATATAATATAAAGTATAATTAATTAATAAAATTATATTAAAAATTATATAGATGAGAAACTCATTAGATTTTTTTTCAATGGACATACAAAATTGTAAAGAGGTTCTCAAATTTCTCTACCCTACCAAAATTAATAATATATTGGTGATGGACTCATTTGAGTCTCTACCAATGCACATGCTCTAAGGCGTGGCGATGGAATGAATTATTATTATGATGTTTCCATTAATCCTATCACTTTAATTAGTTCTTTTCAAGCCCTCTAATTTCCGCTTTTTTCCCAAAGACATCGTTTTCACTTTTTCTTGGTTATATTTTTTCAATTCAGATCCATTGTAATGAAAATGACTAAATTACTTATGTTTCAAATTCAATGATTAAAGTCTTACAGATAGGCCTCTAATATCATTATTAGGGAAAAACTCTATAGTACTATCACCTTTTTCTTGACATTTATGAAAGATTTTTCACATCGTTTCACTTGTCCTTGGTGTTTTTTTTTACAAATAAAGGTCACTATATTGGGCCAAAACAGAACTAACTCTGGAGTATTGGAGTTTGAATTTTTTTTTTTTTTGGAGCATATATATTTATATGAAGATTAAGATTTGGTTACAGCAACACAAATTATGATCTCTTTGCCAAGGTGATGACTGTAATGTGGAGGAAGCTGGGAAAAAAATGTTTGGTAATCCCAATTTATGTATACATCTTAGCACTTTTCTATTTCATGCAAAGATTTAACTCACCTAACCTTTTATTTTTTATTTTTTATTTTTAGTAAAAGAACCAATGATGAACGTATACAAATTAAAAAAAATGATTAGATTATAAGAGAATGTAAAAATATTTTTCACAAAACCTGATCAATCAAAAAAATAAATAGCCGTAAAAATTAGCCACAAATAGAGGTTTATAATCAATTTTCATTTTAAAAACATGGCTTAGCAATATTAATTTTTTCAAAAAAAAAGAAATTATGTGCGGCAATGCACGAGCCGATTTCCTAGTGTATTTTAATTACTCAACCACAAAAAAAAAAAAAAAAAGCATCATCATGATATAATCAATATAATATTTTTCTGAGAGAAACATTGAATATAAGCAGCAGATCTATAGAACTTAGACGAAAACATGAAGAAGATGATAAGCATGATGTTACTGATTATTGACGTTGACAATGGCGTCCACCACCGGTGCATTTAAGGTCCAAATAAATTGTAATTTTTTTGTTAACTCTCAAAAAAATATGTAAATGTGTGATTTTACACTGAATAAACCTCGAACTACAACTTTAAATCTAGTATTAGTATAAACACAAATAAAAATATGATGAAGGTATATGTTGTTATATATGTTGGCATTGGGGCGATAGTTAGTAATAATAACAGCTAACAAATAATGCTATGGCGTGGTCATGAATGAATTATCATTATGATGTTTCCATTAGCCTTATCAGTTTATTTAGTTATTTTCTAGGCTCTCTAATTTCCACCTTTTCTCTTTGGTTCTATTTTTTCAATTCAGTTCCATTTTAATGAAAATGACTAAATTACCTATGTTTGAAATTCAATGACTAAAATCTTATAAATAGGCCTCTGATATCATTATTTAGAAAAAGTCTATATTATCACGAAAAGTATCACCTTTCTCTGGACATTTCTGTAAGATTCTTCACAAAATATAACGAATGCATGATACATTGATAAACGTGTAATGGTTTTTGAATTAATGATTTATAATAGTCCGATGATAAATTCTCACTGAAAGAAAAAAAAATAAAAAGCCAAATTGAGAAAATGAAAAACTTATAGTACCCAAACGTTATTTAAAAGAAAGCAAAGTCGTCGTGTGCGAAAAGTAAACGCGGCACGTACGGCCACCTGATTAGTAACACGTAGGTCCATCTCTTTGCTTTGAATTCGAAATGCACAGTACAGATGAAGAGAAAGAAATAGTGACGCTTTATTATTATTTTTCCTGTTGAAAAACATGGAACTAAAAAAAAAAAACTAAATAGCATAAGATTTCTCATATTTATTAAAAATATAACCTTAATTATACATAATCACCACATTTTTTTTTTAGTTCAACACTATAATCACCACATTAATCCCAAAACCCAAAGTTTGTTTTATCAAAATAAATAGATATATCTTTTTTTATACGAAGGTCTTTGCATTAAAAATACCACATTCAGCGGCAGACACACAGTTAAGGATGGTGGGCGTTATCTAAACAATAAGACCTAACTGAAAAAGAAAAATCAAAACAATAAAACAAAAAATTTGGCCAAGTCTCGAAGTCGTGAGAGAATAATGGGGACGGATAGGGTACGTGGCAATATTTTATAGGTTAAAAAAACGACCAGCACTCGGTATTTTAGATCCAGTTGACGATAAATGAACCAAGACTATAACCCGTCTAGGTTCCTTCTTCTTCTTCCACAATATAACTTATTTCCTCACACAACAACCACCCCCTAGAAAGAGAGAAAAAAGTAGGTTTCTTCATTTAGAATTCTGATAGAAAAAGAGATAAAACAGAGTTTGTTATGATGATGATGACCATGATTCAGAGGAGAGGAGGAGTTGTAGACTCTTCGGCAGCGTACAACGTTGTCCATAAGCTACCTCATGGAGACAGTCCGTATGTCCGAGCCAAACATGTTCAGGTAAAGAACAAACCAAAACGATTTGTGATTTATACTATATTTGCTCTGGCTGAGGAAACTGATTTTTAAAAAGATTTTGGATTGATGATTTGGTTGGTTGGTTTCAGTTGGTGGAGAAAGATGCAGAAGCAGCGATAGAGTTGTTTTGGAGAGCGATTAAAGCCAGAGATAGAGTTGATAGTGCTCTTAAAGACATGGCTTTGTTAATGAAACAACAGAACAGAGCTGAGGAAGCCATTGAAGCTATTCATTCCTTTAGAGATCTTTGTTCTAGGCAAGCTCAAGAATCACTTGACAATGTCCTCATCGATCTCTTTAAGGTATAAAATAATCTCCTTTCTCTTGTTAATTTTGCTTCTCTTCTTTATTCTTAGTTATTCTGTGAAATTGACAATATTAGGATTTTGAATTCTGAGCAGAAATGTGGGAGGATAGAAGAGCAAGTTGAGTTATTGAAGCAAAAGCTATGGATGATATATCAAGGAGAAGCTTTCAATGGCAAACCAACAAAGACTGCTAGATCTCATGGCAAGAAATTTCAGGTCACGGTCGAGAAAGAAACCTCTAGGATCTTGGTATGGTTTTGTTCTCATTATTTTTTTAGTTTAGATTAGATTTCTAAAGTCTCTTTCTTGATCAATGAACTTATGAGAATGAATGAATGTGTGATGTGTTATAGGGAAACCTGGGATGGGCTTATATGCAGTTAAGGGACTACACAGCGGCTGAAATCGTTTACAGGAAAGCTCAAGTGATAGAGCCAGATGCTAACAAGGCTTGTAATTTATGCACATGTCTTATCAAGCAAGGGAAGTACGATGAGGCCAGGTCGATTCTCTCTCGTCATGTACTAACAGAGAACAAAGAAGGTTTTGGTGATCCGAGGTTGAAGGCTCGGGTTCAAGAGATTTTGAGTGAGCTAGACCCACAGGAGAAGGAAACACCGGTTTTAGCTTTTGTGTCTGTGGAATGTGATGTTGGTATGGATGAGATTGCAGTTGTCGAAGGGTTTGATGATTTTGTGAAGGAATGGAGGAGGCCTTATAGGACAAGAAGACTTCCGATTTTCGAAGAAATCTTACCACTGAGAGATCAATTAGCTTGTTGATGTTTCTCTGTGTGTTTTGGGATTTTGATGGTTTTGAATACAGAATAGAAACTTTTTGGTTAGAAAGGATGTAGTAATATAGAGTTTACTTCTTGTAAGCTTTTGTTTTGGTGTCGTTATCTGTTTATCACTGTAATGTGTAATAGAATCTCATTCCAAATAGTTGATGTTATATCTGTAAAATAAAACGCTATCATATCATGTGTCAATTTAGTTGGAACGTGGAAGTATATAAAGCTGATCGTTAGACATCATGTAGAATCATACAAAAGTATAAAAGCCTGACCTATATAGTAAGTAAAACAAAGAAATGCTTTAAAACAGGTGGTTTGGTTTCCTAAGGATCATTCTTGGTGCCGAGTCACATTGTTACGCCTAAAAGTAGGAAAATACAAAAGAGAACGAGAAAAAAGGGATAAACTATACTGGGAGGATCTCTAATCAGATTAGTAGCAGTGTTGGTCTGTGGATAGTGTTTAAGTACACTTGAAGCCATGGCAAACAGACAAAATGATGATGAGAATCAAAGCAACGACGATGCCAAAGACTACGAGCTTTATCTTCATGTTTTCAAACCACATCTTTCTTTTCATCTTTGTTCCTTGTGTTCTAAAATCTTGTGCCTTTTGTAACATATTCAGAAAGAAAAGAAGAGCATGTTACCACTTGATAAGATAGTGATGTTGTCTATTAGAGATGTGGTTACTAACCTGTGAGCGAAGGTTCTCAGTTTTGTCGACTAATAGCTCGATTTTCTCACCACGGTCAAGGACCTGCCATGGGAATGAATTGCAGACACAACACATTCAGCTTACATGTGATGAGTTGCCAAAGAAGACATGATATAAATCATTCTCTAACCTTCTCAATGTTCTCCATCATAACACCCTTCACTTCAGTCACTTGAGCCTTAACCTTGGACAGTTTGCTAATCTCCTCAGGATGATCCGCACAGTACTGCATGTGCTCCTTCAATTTAGACCTGGATTACAACAAAACTAGTTTAAAACACACAACCACGAAAGATGGAGTTGGAGTGTAGTTATGGTGATATTTCTTAATGTAAAAACTCAGAAAAGTACCCGAATTCTCTGTTCAAGCTGTTGGCTTTAGCAGTGGAAGCTTTGCCACCACCATATCTCTTGCTAAAATCCTCCTTGACTCGCTCCAAGAAAGCCATTGGTATCTGCCTCCCAGCAGATTCCACAACAACAACACAATAGGCTGCATAACAAAAAGAGAGAATGAAAGATCTCTTATTACACCACATCCCCATCTGATGCGTACATAAACGTGGTGCATTTGATTCCCAAAAACAGAGTATCAAAAAGGCTTCCAAACACAATATCAAATTAATGACCAAAGATTACATCCAACAAAGACATGCATGAAAAAAATAACCAAAGATTCACGTATGTAAACAACTCCGCAAGAAACGAGTGCAACCAAAAGATACATTGATCTAGAACATGTAGATCGAAAATAAGAAGAAAAAACAAAACGAATCGAGGCAAAAATAAACATGCGAACGTTTTTCAGATAGGGAGAGAGAGACATACTGAAGCCATTTTCAGCGAGGTAATTGAAAGTGTGACCGTCGCAATTGTAGGTAAACTTGTTGTTAGAGGACGGAAGCTTCTGGAGACACTGAGCGGCTACGGAGGTGAAATTACCTTTGAACTCGGTGTATTCTACGAGGATCACCGTACCACGAGCGACGAAGCTGTAGATCAACGATTGTTGTCCCATTCTTTCTTTAAGTTGATAACAAAGAGAAAGAAAAAGAAACACTAATTAAACAACACCACAAACCAGATCAGAGAGATTAGTAAACGATGTAAAAGAAAAAAAGAAAAAACAAGAGGGAACGAGGGGTGGTAGCGATAGAGAGAGAGCAGGACGCAGAGATCGGAGAAGAAGAGATAACAAAAATATTGTATGAGAACGCTCGATTTGCGCGACAAACACTGACTTTAATTTTTCCTTTTCCTTTTCCTAACGTTCAAATTTCGAAATTTAAAATATTAAAAAGGTATTAATTGTTGTAGTCTTTTTACTTTTTACGCCACGGTGGCACGGTGGATCGATTTCAATTCAAATGTTTATTACGTAATTCACAAAAAAAAATACATCTCATATCTACAGTGGATATATATAAATGATTCGATGTTTTAGTTGTTAAAATTTCTCAACGTTTGACTTATTCTTTTTTTTTGGTTGCAAGTTAATATTTATGAAAAGTATAGTTATGTTACTTAAAGAATGATCAATAAGATAATGTTGCAACAACATAACCTTTACTTGCATTCCAATTCACCAAGTTCTAACCGCAACCTAACTACTAAAGTTTTTAAAAATTATTTGGATGTTGAGTTTGATTGTTGACCAAATATTTAGGAACACGTTAACCAAAATAATTTAGCCGGTTCTAAATAATGCAGAGCAATTACAAATTTGAAGCCATTACAAAAAAAGAAGAAGAAGCTTATTTCCTTGTTATGGCGTTTGTTTCACTTAGCAAGAAACCGAACCCATTATTATTTCTTGTTAGTATATATGGCTAATAGGTTAGCTTTTATTGTAAGAATTAAGAAAACTTAGTTATGATTATTTGAGAATTAGTTATAAGAAAACTTTATTTATGCTTATACCTTTATTATCTCTCCATCTACTACGAGAGTACGAGTTATAAAACAATTCGTTTCTCTGTTAGATAAATAAACCTTTTACTCAAGTCAAATCTGTAACTGAGCTAAGACTGGGATCAATATGATGTAATGTATTTGGAAACGAAAAAGGAGATATTTTTGAAGTAGACAGAGACAGGCTCTGTGTGTTCTCTTCGACCATGGGACCTGAACATGTCCTAAAATTGGTAGTCCACGAGCTTTTTGGCTCGATCCGGTGGGTCCAAATTTTTCGAGATTTGATTTGATCTCTCATCAGGTTCCGAAATTGCTTTATAGTCCTTAAATTTATAGGTTTATACATTATTTGAACCCAAATCTGATGAACGTTAAATGACAATATAACCCTTAGCTCCTTTACTTCTTTTTTTCTTCTCCCCGTGTCCACTTTAGTCCTCGTTTTGTTGTTTGCTAGTCTTCTAGATCTGTAGTTTTTTTTTTTTTTTTTTTTTTTTTCGCGACCGCCTATAAAAAAGATACTCTGATCGGACGGTCGATTGGATCGGAGATTTAGGGAAAAAAAAGAATGGCGCAACAATCTCTGATCTACAGTTTCGTTGCTCGCGGCACGGTGATCCTCGTCGAGTTCACTGATTTCAAAGGTAATTTCACCTCGATCGCTGCTCAGTGCCTCCAGAAGCTTCCTTCTTCCAACAACAAGTTCACCTACAACTGCGATGGTCACACCTTCAACTACCTTGTCGAAGATGGTTTCAGTAAGTCAGCTTTTTTGTTTTTGATCTATCTAGTTTTTGATGTTCTTCTTCTTTTAATCGTTACACCACTCTCCAATGCTTGCCTCGATTTGTGTCTAGATTCGTGTGGATTTGTGTATCTGATTTCTCCCAGGAACCCCTGAACAAACGCTTTTTAGGGTTTGATCTCTATTCATTGTATAGATCTCTGTAGAGCATTGCGTATACTTATTTACTCAGTTTTTGATAGAATCTGTGGTAGCTTTGGTTGATACTATGTAGAAGAGCACCAACATTGATCTGTGATAGGGTTTTTATTGGTGGCTTGATTTGTATAACTTATTTGCTTGTTGTTTCTTAGGTCATGAGGCTTTACTGCTTTTATTTTCAATGTCTTCTGTATCCGCTGTATGAGAATGATTTTGTTTTTTCTTGTGTAGCCTATTGTGTTGTTGCGGTTGATTCTGCTGGGAGACAGATTCCGATGGCCTTCTTGGAAAGAGTAAAAGAAGATTTTAACAAGAGATATGGTGGTGGAAAGGCTGCAACTGCTCAAGCTAACAGCTTGAATAAGGAGTTTGGGTACTGTTCTTCTCTAATCTATTCTATTGATTTCAACGATTTTCTCTTTCGTATTTGTGGACTGATTTCTTTTGGTTACTCTGAAGCTCTAAACTGAAAGAGCATATGCAGTATTGCATGGATCATCCAGATGAGATTAGCAAGCTTGCTAAGGTGAAGGCCCAAGTGTCAGAAGTTAAGGGTGTAATGATGGAAAACATCGAGAAGGTTTGAAATTGAATCTGATCCTTTCCTTCGTCAATATATATATATATTTATATCTATGATCCCATCTGAGAGAGCCCATCTAATAATACTAAGTTACTGTTATCTCTTTGTTTGATTGTAATTCAATGCATCACAACTTGAATAAAAAGACCAGTTTACCAATCGAACTTATTCATTTGCAGGTTCTTGACCGTGGCGAGAAAATTGAGCTTTTGGTGGACAAAACCGAAAATCTTCGCTCACAGGTTAGACTCTCATGCACTTATATCCTTCATACGTATATATATGACTACACACTCACACAGAAAGTTGAACATGCATACCAACTACCTCTGAGTTCATAACTGGTTCATCTTTTAATCATATCTTTTATTAAACTCCCAATTGCTACAGGCACAAGATTTCAGAACAACGGGAACGCAGATGAGAAGAAAGATGTGGCTTCAGAACATGAAGATAAAACTGATAGTTCTTGCCATCATTGTCGCCCTGATCCTCATCATCGTGCTCTCAGTTTGCCATGGCTTTAAGTGTTAAGCTCATAATATTCAAAACCTCTGAGATCTTTCTCACTCGGTACATCGTACTGGCCTTCTCTTTTTATTGTTCGATCCTCATTCTAATGTTTCTGCTTGAATTGGTTTTGTATAGATAGACATATATGTATGCTACTCATTTGCTATATTGCTTGCATCTGATGACATTGATCCCTTGCGAACCAGTCAGTATTTGACAAGAGATCGGAAAGTATTAAATGATTTTGTTGACTGAAGATTGCTTATGGTGATGATAGTAATGAACTCATATTAGTAATTTTGATGATATTGACGATTACACGACGTGATGTGACTTATGAGGTGGTAACTTCAAATTTATAGAGAGTAGTGGCACTGTCTATATATTTAAATTTATACGTTAAATCATTCCTGTTTTATCACCTCCGAGGTTGTTTCTACAAAATCGTAAACGCCGGAGTAGATCTTGAACTTGAAAGGCTGTTGTCTTGGCAAACTGTGATTGATGATCTAGCAAAAATTAAGAAACAACCAGATATCAAAACTATTACTGGATCAAATACAACATTATATATGGGCTATTTTAGAGAAACGGGCCGAGTATTTAATGGGTCGAAAACCTAATTTGAGATCCTGTTGCCACCGCTTTCCCGCTGAAACTGTCTCTTGTTCCCGCTCAACCTCACATCAGATTCCGATTTTCACTAATGTTGACGGTGCACCACTCCCAACAACATTCCGATCATACCAGAAAATGGAATTCGATATACCGTTGCCAGAGGAGCTTGAGCTACTCGAAGCCAACTCTAATTACTATGAAGAAGAGGAAGACGATGACTACCTAAACTTCGAGGAGCCGCCGTATCCTTACCCAATCGACGGTGATGAAGAAAAAGAAGAAGAAGAACGCGTCGCGCAGAAAGAGCCTCATGGCCATGTCCGTCAATCGGAATCTATTGATATCAACGGTGTTAAACGGCCCAGGAGTCTAATCTCCGATCCGATTGTAAATCTTGACGAAGTCTCTCCAGCTTCTGACAAGAGAAGCAAAATTGATAATAACCGGGTTGAAATTGAAGACGAGGACTGGTTACGGTTCTCGCCGGTTAAGGAAGTCGTTCACGTTATGGAGGAGGAAGAAGAAGAAGAAGAGGTCATTCCCAAGGAGACTATTTTGTCCAGGTTACTCTACTGTTCACGAGACATACCGAGGTCGGAAATTTTGATTTCGTTTTTAGTAATATTGTTATTGGAATTTGCAGATACGCTTCTGAGATAGACGGAGAGTGCTTTCCTATCACAGCACCTGACGGAGGAGAGAGGGTTTATGCCAAATTCTGCAGGTCTTTGGGAGAGGAAGAAGTGAAGAAATTGGATGTGAAAGCCAAGTCTGATGGTACCAAGTTTTCATTTAAGCTATCAGAATTGTTGTATTAGATCTGGTATTTTTTGCTTGGAATACTCTTTTATGCATGCTACTACTTCACTGTGGACAAGGTTTCCGGACAAAATTCAATTCTTGAAGTAGCATACAACCTTCTGACAATAACTCTAATTTTCTCGGTAGGTTAACTTGTATCATTCATTACTGTTTTGCAGGTCTTATTAAAGATTCAATCAGTGTTCTTTTGCAGCAATCAGAGAAGGAGGCATTTTACAAGGCCTTGCAAACTAGTTCCGAAGATCAGAATGAAACCATTATTGCAGAAACATCTGTGATGCATGAGAAACTCTGGGTGGAAAAATATTCTCCTTGCTCATTTACTGAGCTTCTCAGTGATGAGCAGACCAATCGAGAGGTATTTTTCGTTTCTTGGTGATGATTCTGGTCAATTAAATGAATCAAGATTCAGTGATTTTATACGACGTCTTATTGGTTCTTGTAGTTGACCATTATTGGTTTTATTTGTAGGTCCTCTTGTGGCTTAAGCAGTGGGATGCTTCTGTTTTTGGATCTGAAATTAGGAGCACGACAGAGGAAGTATTGTCAGCTTTGAAACGACATTCTACACCAAGTCATCATAAAAAATCGGATTCATCTTTTACAAGGAAAAAACAGTTCAATAGATGGAATAAGGAAAGTGTTGGATATCCGAAAAATGCAGACGTGAGCAATAGCAACACAACAAGTAATATAGACTTGTGTAACAAGAAGTTAAAACTTACTGGTCCCCCAGAGCAAAAGGTGAGCGATAGACTGATATAGACTCCAAGTTTATTTTTATATAAGCTGCTTGTGGTTGTCTTGTATTATATAAGCATCAGTATGCACCGGTAGTAAAAATCTAATTTCACTGTTTCTGTAGATACTTCTGCTTTGTGGTGCCCCAGGACTTGGAAAAACTACGCTTGCTCACATTGCAGCTAAGCATTGTGGATATCGCGTTGTTGAGGTATTCTTGTTAAAATCTGAATTCATAATTTTCTCTAGTTAAAATTCTCGACCATTAGAATAAGCGGGGCGTATCTTGCAGTTTAATTCTGCTTATGGTTTTGCATGCATGACATTGATTAATTTCCATGTTATCAATGCTTCTGTATGTGCAGGTTTCTTATTCTTCTATTCTTGTTTTTAGGTTAATCCAACTTGTGTTGTTTTGCAGATCAATGCTAGTGACGAGCGATCAGCATCAGCCATTGAAACGAGAATTCTTGATGTAGTTCAGATGAACTCTGTTTCAGCTGATTCTAGACCTAAATGTTTGGTATGCTTACCTACTCTTTGTTCACTTACCTCTTTTCATCATGTTTGAAAGTATTATTCAATGTCCTTTGGAGTGTAAGAGACTGACAATCATTTATGTAGGTGATTGATGAGATAGATGGAGCTCTTGGTGATGGAAAAGGAGCAGTTGATGTTATTCTAAAGATGGTATGTATATGTATGCTGGTACTTGACTCCGGGTCACTCTGGGCTCTGAGATTTAGGTTAAGTTTGGCGTGTGTACTTACTATCATCTCTCTTCTCGTTTTACCTTTATATAACCCTTTAAAATGTCACTCCTTCCCAGTTTTAGTAACTACACAAAGGTTTTTGGTTATTTGTTTTCTTACGTTGCTAGCTTTAAACCTCCTTTGATTCTCGCAATTATTTCTTGAATTTGTATTCTCTTTTGGAGACCAATTTGGGATGGGCTATGTGTTAGCATTTGTTAGTATCTAATTGTATCCTTGCTGCTTAGGTGTTGGCAGAACGAAAGCATGCTACAGGCAAGGAAAATATAGAGAATGTGAAGACTTCCTCGAAGAAAGAGCGCCGGACAGCACCACTATCAAGACCTATTATTTGTATATGTAATGATTTATATGCACCAGCACTTAGGCCTCTGCGACAGATAGCAAAGTAAGTTCAAGGTCTCTTTTTCCTGCTGCACTATTTTTCTTAGAGCATACTGCTTTCAAAGTGTTGAATTTTCTTAAATTTGTGTTGGTTACTTCTGCTTGTCATATGCTTATTTAGAGAAACCTTCTCTTAGTATGATGATAAGAACATATGCTTCTGTTGCAGGGTTCATATATTTGTTCAACCAACAGTGAGCCGTGTGGTAAACAGGTAACTGTTTCTTACTTTATTGCATGCAACGAAGAACTATTAAAAATAGTTTATTATTTTGTTTCATTTTGGTGAGGGTACGGCCATTGGTATTAGTCCAACTGTCAGTCATCTGAAATAAAAGCTTCCACTCTGAATTGAGAGCCAGGATGTGACATTAATTCGTTAATATAGTACCTTAGTGATTTAGGATGAAAAGATGCCGCACATCTCATTGCTATCATGGTTAGCTAGTCATTTCTATAAGAGCCAGTGAACTGTATTCAAATTAAAGTCAAGATTTGTCCCCGACTTGATTTATCTATCAACCGCCTTACTAAAATGTGCAAATGATAGGCTCAAGTATATTTGTAATATGGAAGGGATGAAAGCAAGATCATTCGCTCTTAGTGCTCTTGCAGAGTTCACTGGTAACTTTCTCCCTAAATTTGGTTCTTAGTGCGATCTATTGCCACAAGTTTTGATCTCATATTATAATTGATTTTAGAGAAGAAATTAGTCTGTGTATTTCTTTCCTAAAAGATTCTCTTTTGCCTTTATATTTGGTGGTTACAGATTGTGACATACGCTCTTGCTTGAATACTCTGCAATTTCTCAACAAGAAGAAAGAAACCCTCAATGTGGTGAGACTTCGATGCCCTTCTAGCACTTGTATTTGTTTTCTGCTTTCGATTTAAGTAACACTTCACTGGAAAATATAAGTTCATTAGACTTTTAAACGGAGGAGAAAAAACTGCTTAGTGCCTTGCCAACTGAAATAGAAGATCTCTTGATGATTCTATGAGTGGTCATTCGTTTTGAAAACCAGTAACTTTTATGTATTTAATGAGTTAGTTAGGAATACTGAGCCGTTTTTTCAACAATTTTGTTCTTTAGGCAATTAATCTTCTATTTAGTTTTCCATTCGTGGAAATTGAGCCTTCTGATAAGCTAAGTACCACCACGTGCTTTCTATTTCAGATTGACATTGGATCCCAAGTTGTTGGGCGGAAAGATATGTCAAAGAGTCTGTTTGATATCTGGAAAGAGGTACTTTAAGCTCAGTCAAATTATCAAAGCAATCTTTGTTTACAGATCTCTTCATTTTATATCCAAGCTTGCTTCTTCCCTTCAGATATTCACCACGAGAAAAATGAAACGAGAACGATCTAATGACGCTTCTGGCAGTGAGGCCAAAAATTTTGACTTCTTACACAATCTCGTATCTAGTCGGTATGTACAAGACAATGGCTTTTCACTTTCATATTTCCTAACTTTTCTGCTTGTCTTTTTCTCCTTCATGCTTATGTATTAACTGAACGTGCAGGGGTGATTATGATTTGATATTCGATGGTATACATGAAAACATTTTGCAGCTCCACTACCATGATCCCGTGATGGACAAGACGGTAAGGCTAATAATGATTTCCAGTGCCCTATGACCAAATTATGTTCTGTAAATAACGTTATGTATAAGCCTTTTAATTTAAAGATTAGCTGTTTGGACGGTCTTGGAACTTCTGATTTGCTGCATCGATACATCATGCGCACCCAGCATATGCCTCTCTACGGTAAAGCCTTTGAAGCTCTAAAAGATTACTGAGTCCTGTAAATAACACTGTTTTTCCTTTACCTTGTGATGCAGTTTACTTTCCTAGCCTTGTGATACCCATTCACCGTCGTGTGGCCCAGATTCAAAAACCAATAATTGAGTGGCCTAAGTCATACCACAGGTGATTTTGGTGTCATCTCTTATTGATTACGAAAGCATTTCAAGCATTCCTGCTTACGAGTACTTCTCAATATCAAAATGTACCAGATGTCGAACACTTTTAGTGGAAAAGCAGGAGTCTCTGCGGTCTTGGCACCACAAGATACCTCCCTATATTGGGAGGCATTTGTCAATCAAGTCTTTCGTAGAAGACTCTGTTTCCCCGTTATTGCATATTCTTTCTCCCCCAACTCTTAGACCGGTATGTATTCATCTATATGCTGGTGATCTTTCTTTGTATTATCTGTTCGGTTTACTGTGCCACCTTACATCAATTAATGCTGCTCTTCTAAGGATGACATCTTGCTATGAACCTCAGGTGGCATCACATTTACTATCAGATAGGCAAAAGGATCAACTGGCGGGTTTGGTCATGCTTATGTGTTCTTATTCGTTGACTTATAAGAATGTGAAATCTGATCCTGCTCTGAGTAACCTCAGGGAGGCAGCTGCTTCAAATGCTTCACTTCTTGCTTTAGATCCACATCTATTTGATTTCATTAGTTTCAAGGTTTTGTTTCTGTTTCTTTTCCCCTAGCATCTGTCCACCAAATTCTACTTTTGGGGATAATACTCATCGCCTTTCCAACATTTGACAGGGTCACCAATTTAAACATCATATACTCACCTTGGCGATGAAACAAGTGTTGGTACATGAAGTAAGTCGCATCTTCTTCCACGGAACTTGTATAGATTTGTGGCTTTAGTTGCATGAAGATCTTGATTTTCATATAAATGTTAAAAAAAATTCAGGTTGAGAAGCAAAAGATATTGCAAGCAAGTGGAGGAAGTTTGGGGATCTTGAATAAACCTGAAATTAAGAAGATAAATCAAGACTTAGCGAGGAAAACGAATGCTGCACCAATTGAAAGTCAACGAAATCCAGTTACCTCTAAACCTTCGTCGGTCCCAGTAGGGATTGCCACAACTTCAAAACCGAATACGAGTGATGTGAAAAAGGCATCTCGCACCGCCCATAATTTCTTCGACAGGTAATTAAAGGATTTAGAGTGTAGCTTGAATTCATAATATCCCAGGCTTTTATCGCCCAAAGTGGTGGATGAATAGAGTCTCATCTGAGTCATTTTCAACCAGACGGTTCAGTGTCATAAATCATGAACATAAACTAATCGCAAAATTGTCTGGTAAGAACAGGTTTAGGAAGTCCAGGAAAGATTATGAAGATCCAGAGGATGTACAAAAGCGAGCAACTGCAAAAAGAGATTCACGACCTCTTCTCTTCAAGTTTAACGAGGTATGTCACACTTGCAGCCAACCAAAAACTCCTCAAAAGGATGATTCTAAGATAGCTATATAAAAACATTAAGACTTTTAAACTTTAAGCCAGATTCGAAATATTGACACTGATGTGTATGCTTTACACGTACAGGGTTTCACAAATGCTGTGAAGAGACCCGTTAGAATGCGGGAATTTCTACAATGATCCTGCAATGAAGTCAGTCTTAGATTAGTGCATAGCTACAAGCCTACAAACTAAGCTTTGAAGTTTGCATATGCTAAGAAAATCTAAGTAAGAAAGAAAATGAAATTGTGTAAATATGCTAGATGTGGAACATCCCACTGCGTTTTTTGCTTCTGAAAATCTTATATTGATATATCTTACAAAGTAGAACTTGTACTTCATGTATAAACCACTTCCATTCCATCCAAGTTTGACGACTTATATCACCTTTGAGGGAAAACTTCTAATGACTAGTAGCTGCGTACTACATCAGCGTTGTCTTTATCTTTCAATGCATTAAATATGTACCATCTAGAGAAATAAAAATCTTTTTGGACGAACAAAAATATTTTTGGGGTGAGAGAGGCTCGAACTCTCGACCTCAGGATCACTCAGTAGCTATGAGACCTACGCGCTAGCCAACTGCGCCACCACCCCTAGTTGGACTTAGTGTCACAATACTTGTTTTTAACTTGTGGTTCTACAAAATATTGACATTTTAGCAGACAAGAGTTATTCATCATAATATCATATAGTTCTAGCATTGTGTACATCACATACATAGACCAACCAATTACATTTTGTACTTAAGTGTAACAAAAGTGGGTTACAAAGTAAGAACAAAAAGTTGTTCCTCAAGTATTGTACTATTGTTGCCATGATTTATTTATCTATAACGCATTTATTTGTAGCAGTGTGTTCGAATTTGGAGACATCCCTAGCGAGAGTCCTTGCCATGATTTATTTATCTACTGACGTTGGGGAGCTCATCCACACTGCCTCCTCTCTCAAACACCGCAGCTGCTCCCATTCCCGAACCTGCGCGGTTTCCCAATCCCAGTGAGAGTGAGTGTGTGGAACGAATAAGAGTGAGAGCGAGAGTGAAAGTGAACTTATAACATACCTATGCACATTGACACTACTCCAAAACGGCAGTCTTTACCACGGCGTTTCATCTCGTGCAGCAGCGTTGCAACGCATCTGGCGCCTGAGAAAGTGTAATAGCATTTGTTAGTAGCTGAGGGATTCATTTAGGCTAATTATATGTAAACAAGTAGAGCATACCTGTAGCGCCCAAGGGATGTCCAATGGCTATGGCTCCTCCATTGACATTGATCTTTTCCGGGTTTAGCCCCAACTTGTTACGACAATAGACATACTGAGATGCAAACGCCTAAGCACACAACGGTATGTAAGGACTATAACAAGGAAACTAGCATGTGAAGTAGTGAAATGCATGGGAAGACTCATAGAAGAGTTGTTCTATTATCTTATACCTCGTTAATCTCAAACAAGTCGATGTCATCGAGTTCTAAACCAGCAGCCTTGACTGCAGCAGGAATAGCCACAGCTGGCCCAACCCCCATGATTGCTGGGTCCACACCAACTGCAGCAAAAGTCCTGTAATGTGTCCAAGAGTGCTTTTACTTAATGAAGCAAAGAGAGGTCAATATATAGAGTGTCAAACCAACCTGAATACACCAAGAATGGGAAGGCCTTTCTGCATTGCGACAATTCTCCTCATAAGGAGAACAGCTCCTGCACCATCACTTAATTGGCTAGAATTTCCTGTTTGACACAAAGGAAGCAATGGATTTGAAAAAAGAAAGAAAAGATGGAGCAAACAAACAAATAGTTTTCTCTGCAAATGACCAATTAGTTTGGGAAAAGTACCAGCAGTTGTGGTTCCGTCTTTCTTAAACACTGGTTTCAACTTCGTAAGTCCGGAGAGGGTTGTGTTAGGTCGAATCCCATCATCCACAGAGACTGTTATGGCTTTCTCATCACCTGTCTTTGGGTCAACAATCTGAAATGTAAAAACAAAATTCATCAACTTGGGGAAAAGAGCACTTGATGCATCCCGAAGAATCTAACATTTTCAGAGTTGTTGGAAGGTGGAAAACAGCATGTACCTTGGTTTTTACGGGAGTTATTTCATCCTTAAATTTACCAGAAGCTGTAGCAGAAGCAGCCTTTCTGTGAGAATCAACCTACATATACATTTGACTCGATAAACAAAGGATGGAGGGTAATATCAAATGCATGCATTAGAACTGAGAAAGTTTATTGGAGTTACAGGCTTACAGCAGCTTGATCCTGCTCCTCCCTTGAAACATTAAACCGGTGTGCTACATTTTCTGAAGTAATACCCATTGGAAGAAGGCAACTATGTGCTTGTTCAAACTTCTCCACCTACAACAACAGAATACGTTCTATATATGAGGGCTTAAAATTCAACAGAGCCAGTCAATCACTTCAGAAAGGAGAGAGAGAGAGAGAGAGAGAAAAAAGAGCACGATACCTTTGGGTTGACTGATCCTTTCCAACCCCTTGGATTGGTTGTCATGGACTCTAGTCCAGCTCCAATACCTTTATCCAACGTACTGTCAGCTCTATAATTCATATACCATCAAAGGGGATATATTATTCCTGTAAACAAAGGTATAGATACTCTCTTACCAATGTCATAAAAACCTGCTTTAATGGCAGCGGCAACATCAGCGACAGCTTGAAGCCCAGATGCACACTGTCTATTCACGGTTCTGATGGGAACAGTTTCTTCAAACGGGACATAAGGGAATGCATTAGCATACAACAGACCAAATATCAAAGATACATATTATTACCATAGTGAAAAAGAAGAAAAGAAAATCTTACGAGGGAAACCAGCATAGAAGGCAGCCATCCTGCATTCACTAGCTCTCTGAGATCCAGGCCCCAAAACAGTACCCACTACGATGTCACCAACTTCAGATGGGTTTACATTTGTTTTCTCTATCAATGCCTACCAAGAAGAAGCTTCTGACTAGTACACATATGTGCAAAAGAGGAAACCCAAAAAACCAGGAAACAGGAATCGAATCAACATACTCTCAAAACAGATGCAAGCAGGTCGTCCGGATATGTATCCTTGAAGCTGCCACGTTTTGCCTTGCAAAGTGCAGTCCTTTGTGCCCTGTATCAACAAAAGAATCATAGAAGAAAGGGGGTTCAACAAGGTTTCATAGGGTCTTGCACAACAACAATACCAATAATGAAAAAAGAAGAGAGAAGAAACTTAACGCGACAATGACAACATCATCTCCATATAGAGAGGTCCTCTCATATGAAGCCAAGCAAGCTGAAGGCTTGTGAGGAAACAAGACAGTGATTTTAGTAAAAATCGAACAAGAAGTAAACAAAAGAACAAATCAGCCTTGAGAATTATGGTTTCAATAGCAAAATTTCAAATCTCATGCAAGTAATTGAGAGCAATTATTAGCGATGGGAAATCAAAGCTATATATATATATATATATATATATGAAGAGGAAGAAAAGCTTACAGAGATAGAGGCGTCAGAAGGTTGAAGATGCTGAAGCAGCACCCTTTGTCTCTCCATCGCTTTTTCCATTTTCTTTTATTTTAGTTTTGTTGTTTGTCCAACTGCAAATCAAGAACCGTTATATAGAAAAACAGAGTTAAACACTTGTGTCCTTAGTCGGCGGCTATAAAAACATAGTCTTCTTTGATCGAACAAGAGTCTCTCTCAATCTCATTCTCATTCTAAAAGCCCTAAGATCGATCACCAAATTATATTTGTCTGTCTAGTTTTCTCGATCAATCCGTCAAAACTGTTGCAGATCATCTGATGTCAAGCAGCAGCACCATTTAACTCTCTCTGTCTCTCCAAAGCAAAACCGTTATTACAAAAGGAAATAAAAGACTAAACCGGTTCAGACCGGTTTAAACTGGATTGATATGGGTTTTAGGATTTGGATCGGTATAAATCATATGGTTTATCCATAAACGACGTCGTATGCCTCTAGGGTTTTAGGTTTGTGTTTACATACATATTTAGGATTCCTTCGTCTCTCTCTCTTCCTCAGAAAACTCTGTCGACCGTCATTTCTTCGACGGCTCGATTCTCCTCTACAAATTAAACCCTATAACGAACGCCGTCTTAGTCTCCCCTTCGCAACTTCTCTTCATCTGTTCTCGACGTAAGTCTCCCTCTCCTTTCTCTATTCCCTTTCGATTTCACTCACCTTTAGCTGTTCCTGTTTCTTCTTTGGTTTTTATTCTTTGTTCTCAGTGATGTTTGTTAAGAATTTTGCTACTTTTGTGTTTATTCTTAATCATATGGATGATGATGATGATGATGCTTTGTTGCTTCGTAAATTCGATGCTTTGTTTGGTTTTCGATGTCAAAAAAATCTTATTTGTTGTTCCCCTCTTAGCACAAT
This sequence comes from Camelina laxa, assembly GCA_024034495.1. NCBI lineage: Eukaryota > Viridiplantae > Streptophyta > Magnoliopsida > Brassicales > Brassicaceae > Camelina > Camelina laxa. The sequence continues at coordinate 29,413,748 of CM043884.1, forward strand.
CTCTTTGATGAGTACCTCGCAATCGTTAATTTTTATGCTTTATGATTAAGCCAGCCTGTAACGAGGGATTTGTATGGATTTGTGCACAGATTCGAATAAGCGAAGATGGTGCAGTACAATTTCAAGAAGATCACTGTTGTTCCCAATGGCAAGGAGTTCATTGACATCATCCTTTCTAGGACTCAGCGTCAGACTCCAACTGTTGTCCACAAGGGTTACAAGATTAACCGTCTTCGTCAGTTTTACATGAGGAAGGTCAAGTACACTCAGACCAATTTCCATGAGAAGCTCTCTGCTATCATTGATGAGTTTCCTCGCCTTGATCAAATCCATCCTTTCTATGGTGATCTTCTCCATGTTCTTTACAATAAAGATCATTACAAGCTTGCTTTAGGCCAGGTTAATACTGCTAGGAACTTGGTTAGCAAGATCGCCAAGGATTATGTGAAGCTGCTTAAGTATGGTGATTCTTTGTACCGGTGCAAGTGTCTTAAAGTTGCTGCTCTTGGTCGTATGTGCACTGTTTTGAAGAGAATCACTCCTAGTTTGGCTTATCTGGAGCAGATCAGGCAGCACATGGCTAGGCTTCCTTCCATTGATCCAAACACTCGTACTGTCTTGATTTGTGGATATCCTAATGTGGGCAAGAGCTCTTTCATGAACAAGGTTACCAGAGCTGATGTTGATGTCCAGCCATATGCTTTCACCACCAAATCCCTCTTTGTTGGTCATACTGATTACAAGTACCTGAGGTACCAAGTCATTGATACCCCTGGTATTTTGGACAGGCCTTTTGAAGACCGTAACATCATTGAGATGTGCAGTATTACCGCCTTGGCCCATCTCCGTGCTGCTGTTTTGTTCTTTCTGGATATCTCTGGTTCATGTGGTTACACTATTGCTCAGCAGTCTGCTCTTTTCCACAGCATCAAGTCCCTCTTTATGAACAAACCGTTGGTCATTGTCTGCAACAAGACTGATTTGATGCCCATGGAAAACATATCTGAAGAAGACCGGAAGCTGATTGATGAGATGAAAGCTGAAGCTATGAAAACTGCAATGGGAGCAAGTGAAGAAGCTGTGCTTTTGAAGATGAGTACTCTGACAGACGAAGGTGTGATGTCTGTTAAGAATGCCGCATGTGAGAGGCTGTTAGATCAGAGGGTAGAGGCCAAGATGAAATCCAAAAAGATTAACGACCACCTGAACAGGTTCCATGTGGCGATGCCAAAGCCTCGTGATAGCATAGATAGACCCGCTTGCATACCTCAGGTGGTTCTTGAGGCTAAAGCTAAGGAAGCTGCTGCAATGGAGAAACGAAAGACAGAGAAAGATTTGGAAGAGGAAAACGGTGGAGCTGGAGTTTATTCTGCTAGTTTGAAGAAGCACTACATCTTGCATCATGATGAATGGAAGGAAGACATTATCCCTGAGATTCTCGATGGTCATAATGTGGCTGACTTCATTGATCCAGACATTCAGCAGAGGCTTGAGGAGTTGGAACGAGAAGAAGAATTGAGGCTGGCTGGAATTGAAGGAGAAGATATCGAGATGGATGTTGAGGAGCTTTCAGAGGAGCAGCAGCTGCTACTTGCTGCCATTAGAAAGAAGAGAGCTAAGATCATTCTAGATCACAGGCTCAAGAAGACTGTTGCACAGAACCGATCTACTGTTCCTAGAAAGTTTGACAAGGACAAGAAGTACACAACGAAAAGAATGGGTAGGGAGCTATCAGCTCTTGGACTTGATCCATCTTCTGCAGTGAACCGTGCAAGAAGCAAGTCTAGAGGGAGGAAGAGGGATCGATCAGATGATGAGGGTAACGACGCAATGGACTTGGATGATGAGCAACAGTCGAACAAGAAGCAGCGTGTGAGATCGAAGTCTAGATCTATGTCGATCTCAAGATCTCAGTCAAGGCCTCCTGCACATGAAGTTGTGCCTGGTGACGGATTTAAAGACTCTACTCAGAAGAAATCGGCCATTAAGATTAGCCATACATCTCACAAAAAGAGAGACAAGAAGGCACGTCGTGGTGAAGCTGACAGAGTCATACCGACGCTTAGACCAAAACATTTGTTTTCAGGCAAGAGAGGGAAAGGAAAAACCGATAGGCGTTGATGAGACTGAACAAGGTACGTTACCATTCTGTGCCCACCTTATTATTGTGTCAGATACCTTATTATTGTGTCAGATGATACATTTGCTTGCAATGTCAAGAATATTAATTTTAATTCCTTGCAGAGAAAACTGATGCTGGATCTATTGAAGAAGTTCTCACAAGTTTTGGAATTTGCGTTACCTTTAGTTTACTTATTATGTTATGCATCAATTGTGGCTTTTCGCAGACAGTTATGGATTATTATAGCTTTCCAGTGTAATCGTTTAAACAAACCTTATGATGGTTTCTTTTTGGAGTTAAGATGTTTGAGAAGTTTTATTTTCAAAGTTTGGTGTGAAGGGTTACTAACATTGATTTTGTGGTTTTTGTTTTTATCAAAGAACTCTGAAACCTAAACCGGTAATAAGAAGTTAATTTCTTTAGATGGAGGAAACATGTTCCTTACAGAAAAATGACAATTCTGTTTTTACACAATAGAATTCGAACCTCAACTTTCTTGGTATACAGCTTTTACCTAAACCGGTAAATTCCCCCAATACTAATTTACAAATTCTGCACATCTCTCACAAATCTATATTTCCCCCATCTTCTTCAGCCAATATAAATTTTAAAACCAACCCAAAAATGAAGACTCATGTACAGTAGTATCTCACAACTTACGTTTGATTTCTTTCTTTAAGTTTGATTGGAGAGGGCTTTTAGGTTCGTCGCTTGGCTTGTAAGGCAACAGTCATTGTGCGAAGCCGATCAACAATCTCCGTGAACGATGGTCGTACTCCTGGATCGAATGACCAGCATTGCTCCATCAACTTCCTCCACTCTGCTTCACACCGTTCTGGCACAGGTGGTCTCAACGTATTGTTCACAATTCCACCTTTTTATTTTACAATACAAAACAAAATTAGATCAGAAACCAAACCTCAATCCAATCCAAGTTCTTTTTGTTCAAAGAACATACCGATGATGGCACCGCAATGCATATTCGCGTAGGGTTCTTCGCCTGTCAAGATCTCCCAAAGCACAATACCAAATGAGAAAACATCTACCTGCAAAACATATGAACATTAAAACACGTAGTAAGGACTATAAAAGTTGGGAATGTTTTGAATTTGGACTCAGCAACATACTTTCTCTGAGACACGGTTACTGCTTCCGTTTAGCAGCTCTGGTGCCATCCATGGAAGGGTTCCTCTTACTCCACCAGAGACAAGCGTGTTTCGTTTGATTCTTGATAATCCGAAATCTCCAACCTGTCAATGGAACAGTATGAAAGTGAGAAGGAAAAAGAGACTATATTTAACTCATACAATTTGGCTTGAGATGACAAGATTTTGAGGAAAAGTTTAACCTTGCAAATAGGTCGTTGTGGATCCCTCAAGTTTACAAGCAAGTTATCGCATTTAAGATCAAAATGAACAATATTTTTCATATGTAGGTACTCCATGCCAAATGCAGCATCAAGAGTTATCATCAGTTTTTTGCGCCTATCAAGTACTCTGTGCATATAGTTTCCCATCATCAGTAATGCCATGTCGCAAAAGGTCATACAGAGAGAGATTTGACAAATAATGTGTACGTACCTGTCTTTTCTCTGCAGGACATGTCTCAAAGATCCGTTCACCATATACTCAGTAACTGTTGCCATTGTTGCACCAGGTCCATCTGGTACAACTCCATAAAAGGCCACCACGTTAGGATGGTGGAGATTTGCCAATATCCGAGCTTCTCTCCAAAAATCTTTAGTCTGTTTCCAAAAGATATCAGTAAAGAGATTATCTTAAAAGTTCAAAGACTCGAGAGAAGAGTTAAACCTGTCGTGCTTGCTCAGATGAACCACCAGAGAAACAACTATTCTTTATCCTCTTGATAGCCACATCAGTTCCTCTCCACTTCCCATAGTAAACCGTTCCAAATGTACCAGATCCTAGCTCGTGTAAGTCTTCAAGATCAGTGTTTTTGATTATCTGTAAGCCATAGATTCCAGCTTCAATTTCAACCATCGCAGCTTCACTAAACGAATCAGAGGTGTTTATGCTTTTCTTATGCTTTCCCTGTAATATAAAAAGAGACCAAAAAGATTAACCTTAAGCCGACATACATCAGGAAAGCCAAAACTTATAATCTAATAGGACAAAATCATTGGCGTACCTCCGTTGCAGATTCATGACCAGCATCTGTAATCTCTTTCTCCCTTGTGTAGGATTTGTGATCATCATCTGACTCACTATGTACATGAGGGACAATAGTAGCTGACAAGAGAGCATCTGAAGTTACTTCGTCAGTCACATCCTCAACTATCAACTGTGGACCAAGCACCTTGTTTTTGAAGAAATCATGTGAGTCTTGCGTATGCATAAAAGCAGCTTCTCTACTTCCCACCTTCGTAAGAGGAAATCCACAGTAGTGAATACTCTCTTCTCTTGAAAGAGAATTCTCTGTTTCTATATCATCACATTTTGTCTCCAAGTCCTGCACATAGTTTTGAGGAAAACAGACTTAGACCAAAAAGATTGCTAACTTTAAGCAAGGATTAATGTGAATTATGCTTACACGTCTCAGATATTCCACAGGGGAATCTGCTTGATCAATTGATTTGGTTGTACTACATAATTGATCTGTAGCTGAAGTGTGGCCTCTGACGAGAATATCTAGTGATATGTCTTGCTGGAGACCATTAAATTTGTCTTTCGAACAGTCAAGATGATTTTCGTTGGTGTTAACTGATAAAGAGAAGACAGAGCTTCCAGCTGAATCTTGTGAATCACTTGAAGTAACCTGAGCAGCTGGCTGATAATTCGGACTAAAATAATTCGGACTGAAAGAGCTATTACTGTTACTGCCACCATGTTTCTTTGATGCCTGATCAGACGAACCAGGACTATGATCACGATCGATCCAGTTATTAGGAACTTTTTTGTTGAACTCGAGCTCCTTACTCCTATTGCCTTCTGGATTCTTGAAATAGATATCATCACTATCTCCCCACTTTGACGCAGCCACAACATGTAGTTTCCTTCTCAATATTTTCCATGGTTGTTTTGTAAATGCTTCTAAGCCATTTTTGATTTGGCTCTCATCATGCAGCTGCGGATCAGAGAGAGCGTTTTTCTTGAGCCTCACTTTCTCGGCTCCGATATAACCTTGACCATGGGGGTAAATATCTTCGCTTGGCCTCCGGTCATGAAGATTCATTTCTGGATGCTTCTGCATTTGTGCAGTAGTCTCAAACAAGAATCTATGTTGCTGTGGGAATTTTGGAGAAACCAAGTAAGTATCAAAGAAACCATTTTGATCAACAAAGTAAGGAACGTCGGTGTTTGCTCTCTTGTGAACTGAAAAAGGAGATGATGGAGGAGACTGTTGACCAAATGAGTTCCCCGGAATCTTCGGCAAAAAGTGAACAGCATTCGTGTTCGCATATGGTTTCATGAAGGTTGGACTGTTGCAGTCTTTGTGTTCCCATGTATGAACAGAAGTAGGCGAGTCTCGGAGATGAAATGTAGGGCTAAACTCTGAAGCATTCCCAAATTGTGTAGTCTGACTTGTCCCACTTTGCCCGCTGGAACTCTTTTGAGGACTCACATCAACGACACCGTTAAGAGCTGAAACATACTGATAATGATCTATATCCATCTGCTGGTGCGTGTTTCGGTTGATGTTCATACTTCTTTCATTGTAAATTTTAGGACTCTCTGATGATCCTGATGAAGATACAAGGAAGACCCTTATCCTCTGAGATCCACCCTTTGTTTCAGCTTCTTGATACTCTTCAATCATATGAAGAAGATCCTCATCTGAGCAAACCGAGATCAAGGCATCAAGATCTTCTCCCGGTAACTGATACTTGATTGTATGGGGATGGTTGCACAAAGCATAAGTCTTGTGCATCAACTCTTTTAAACCAACATGTTTTCTTATAGAGACGATCCGAGTCTCCCCTCCAATGTATCTAAGCTTGCCGTCACCAGGTCGCTGTAAGATCCTTCCCCCAAAACTACAAAGAAGCTTCAATATTTCCGGAAAAGGAACATCTGATGTTGCAGTATGAATCATCTTCCGAGGTGAGTCTGCAGCATTTGGCTCAGCTAAGTAGGGATTCATACCTTCTGACATGTTGGACTCAACTCTCTGAAGCCCAAGAATTCTGTTGAAATCCTCATAAACGAGATGGCGATTACCTTCAACATTTCTACTAACACCACCTTGTACTCTTCGTTGAGCACCAAAATCCCTCAAAAACTCATTTGAAAATTCCTCCCCTGTCTGAGAACATATATTGTCTTCATGAGTGTTATTACCACAACCGAGTTCCCCATTGAACCTATCCCTACCTAAATGCTGCTGATTGGAGCTGCCAGGAAACTCCATTCTCATGTTCTCTCAAGAACCAAAACCAAAAAGGAAAAAGAGAAAAAGTATACCAAAATCCTTCTTCTTTCTTCTACACAATCTCTTGTATCACAGATTCTGAGGAACCAAAGTTGTATTATTTTTACTCCCCAATCTCAAAAAAAAATCCAGGATTTCGTATTCTCTTGACGTTCTTTGAGGAAATATAGCAAACAGGTTATGGAGATTTATACCCAAAACCAAAGTTGTTCATCATCATCAAGCCAGCCTCCAACAAACATCTTCAGGCTTCATTAAGGCTACAAAATCATACCAAATCAAACAGAGACCAGAGATTAGTTCTCATATAAAACGCATTGGACAATACTAGATGTAATTCCCCTGCAAGAACAACAACAACAACGAGAAACTATGATTTTTTTTCTTCAATATAATAAATTTTCAATTTTTTTTTGTTTTTCTGCAAATGTTGATCACACAAACTAATCGTATTTACATATATAAACAACGAGAGATCATCTATAAGACCAAACGTGTTAAAATGAGCTTTAGATGAATTTGCTTACCTGGAGAAACAAAATAGCCAATGAGATTGGCAATGAAGGAGAAGATGATTAACAATTTAAAAAAAAAAAAAAAAAAAAGGAGATAAATGGGTAAAAGAGAAGAATGTTTCTGGAGATTGAAGTTCTCGAAAGTTGAGGTTTTTGATTCGCGAGAAAGAGAAAGAGAGAGAGACGAAGCAGAGAGGCTCTCTCAAAAAATAACGCGGGCGGGTTTGGACGAAGACGAACTCCCCCAAATAAAAAACAAACAAAAACTAAACTCTCTCTCTCTTTTTATTTTAACTTTTTTTTTTTACTTCAAAATAATTTCTGATTTAATTCGTTTCACTTGAATCATGGATAATTTCATCTTTTATCTATTAATAATTGTTTTATCTGATTTTTTAATCTTCATTTTAGATATTTTTTCAAATTAGTAAATTTGCATGTGGAGGTTTTTGAGATCTTACTTTTTTTAGACAATTTCTAGAGACCTTTTTTTTCTTTTTACTGATCTCTTAGTTTTTTTATATAACTAAAAAATTTAAAACAGAAAATCCAAATTTAGATTTTTATTCGGATCGTACCTAAATAAGTTATGTGCATTATGTATGTATTTTGGAAAAACATGGTATATAGTTGAGACATTATGTTGTGCACGTTGAACTTTTAATACCTCCATAAAATCTTTTAATTATATTCTCATTTTCCCCAAACTTTTTAGGTTATTCAAATATTATTAATAATAATATATCAATCCACCCTTTAACTAAAATAAAATAATTTGTTTCTAACATTATAGACTATATATAGGTATAGCCGACTATGTCTAACCAGAACCGTTTGATGAGCTAATTCAATATGTTTGAGGTCATGACATCACAACTACAAGTACCAAACTTTTAAGTTTCACTAACAATATAAAGACCGTTTATAAAAGATAAAACAACAAAACTAAAATTCACATTATTACTCTCTCTTTCTCTCTCTCTCTCTCTTTGTCTGAGTCTTTAAATTGCACAAGCTACCAAATGAGAACAAACAAAGCCAACATCAAACAACACACATTACAACGCTTCTTTCTAGTGTTTTTTTCCCCGGTGTAACACACTTTTGAAACTGATCGCATAAGGAGGGATGAGCGATCTCGGGTTTTGGTTTTACCGATACGATTCAGGACGTTTTGGTTTGCTCTGTATCACTTTCTCGATCTTGTCCAGGACAGAAGGTGTCAGCAATGGGATAACATCAACAGCTTTCATGTTTTCTTGAATCTGTGTAGGTGTACAAGAAACACAACATCTTTAAAAAATATTTGATCGAAATCTAGATTGAGACTCGACGCGAGTGTGGGGATTCAAGAACTAACCTGTGACTCCCTTGTGGCACCGGTGATAACGGATGACACATTAGGATTTGACGCACACCATGCAATCGCAAGCTGTGCTAAGGTTACACCTAGCTCATCTGCGATCGGTTTGAGACCGCTTACTTTCTTCAGCACATCATCCACAAGGGATCTATTGGCAAGATTCTGTGAAAGAAATCAAACAAGGAAAATGTACCAGTAGATTTGTTAGATGCAGAAACAGAGGGATATCTAAACAACTATGACCAAGTACACAGAACAAAAAAAAGCGAGAAAGAATTACTTTGTAGTTCTCCAATGCAAATCTGCTGTCTGAGGGAATAGCTCCCTTGTTGTATTTACCAGTGAGGACACCCGATGCAAGTGGGCTCCAAGTAGTAAGACCTATGCCATGATTGGTGTAAAGAGGAAGAAACTCTGACTCAACCTACATACCATAAGAGTGTTAAACGAATCAATAAATAATCTTCTGAAAATGATGCAAATCAGTGAAGGAAAAAGGGAAAGAAAGAGTTGGAATACAAACTTTGTGCCTAGCGAACATGTTGTACTCTGGCTGTTCGACGATTGGACCGACCAAATCCAAACGGTCTGCAGCTCCCCATGCCTCTGTAATTTGCTGAGCTGACCATTCACTAGTGCCCCAGTAGAATGCCCAACCCTTATCAATCACGTAGTTCATCGCCCTCACCGTCTCTTCGATAGGAGTTGAAGCATCCGGCCTGTAATAGATAAGACCCAATTCACACACACACACACAACAACAACAAAAAGAAACATCTTTCATATGCATATCTCAATCAAGAAGCTAGTAGCACTAAGGATAACGCAAAAAGATAACAAAATGCAGATCAGATCCCCATACCACCACAGACGAATCACATATTCAAATAGAAACCAAAGGAGACTTGTACATATCCACAATATACCAAAACGCGGCTACAAAGAATCCATGAACATGCATCTAAGAATACTAATCTATAGAACGATGAAGCTGGTTCCAGGATACATCATTATCTACAAAACTCTTAAACAGCAATGCGTTTTACAATATTCAAACAGCAAATCCGTACTGAAAAAAGCACATGCAAGAAAAAATTCCAACATAATTCATCACCTGAAAATTAAATGCATACAAAAACACATAGTACAGGACAAATACTATTTCAAATTCAAGACATATCAAATCAAATCAAGAAACTCTAGATCTTTACAGAAATAAGTGAAAATGAAAAACTCATAACCAAAAACAAAATAAAAAAAAAAAAAAACTGAACCTGTGGCAATAGAGGACATCGACGTAGTCCATATCGAGTCGTTTGAGAGAAGCTTTAGTTCCTTCAACGATATGCTTCCTGGACAAACCCTTGTCGTTAGGACCAGGACCACCCCAGAAGATCTTGGTGGAGACGACGATGTCAGATCGACGCCAACCCAGCTCACGAATCGCTTGACCCATAATCTCCTCAGCACGACCGTTAGCGTAAACCTCTGCGTTGTCGAAAAAATTGACTCCATGATCACGACAACACTGAAGAATCGATTTGGCTTCTTTCACATCGAGCTGGTTCCCAAACGTAACCCACGCTCCGAACGAGAGCGTGCTCACCTTCAACCCCGACTTCCCCAAATTCTTGTACTGCATCTTCTCTTCTTTGTTCCGCAAATCTCAAATCTCTCTGTTGATCAAATCTCAAATCTCACAGTCTCTCTCTCTGTGTTATACTTTTTTGTTAATAAAACGAACAACAAACAGCTAATCATTAAACAAGGAAGCGACACTTTAAATAAAATAACCTACCGGTTTGGTTTAACTGTTCCGGTTATCAAGGTAACCAATACGTATGTTTCTATTTTCCAATACCAAAAGTTTTAAATGCATACAATCAATCAAATCAACAACATTCGACTTCTGTATATGATGATTTCTACTAAGAACCCATACCGAACCTCAAGAGAAAATTTGGTTGTTGTTAATAAGAAATTAATCGGTCTGAATACATTTCGGTTTAGTCGCAATTTTTGTAATAAAAAAAAACTAGATTAGGACCAGTGGTACACCGGGGGCAAATTTATTTTAACTAAAATTTTTAAATTATAAATAGTATTTGTTGGTTAAATATGTTATAATTATATAATAATTGTTAAATAAATTATATAATATCGCAATATAATTTATTTTCTACATAATATTTATTTAATCAATTTAATTAAATATGTCTATTCTCTGGTATCGACAGTATTAACAAAGTAATGAAATGATGTTTGACCCGTGTAACACCGAATTAATGATATTTTTTAATTTATATATATATCGATAAAACCCGTCCGGCTATATAACCTCGTCCCGAGATATATTAACTCACACTATATCATCTTAATTGTTAATATTTATTGTGTATAATATAACATTTATCATATTTAACTTTTTAAAAGTTTTAAATATTTTCATATTAAACCTTTTAAAAATCTTTAAAATAAAGAACCATAATAAACCAAATAAAAGTTTTTAAAGTTTGAATGCCTGATAAAATCAAGCTTTCTAGTCATTTGTATTCAGAATCATTCAGAATCATTTTTAGACAATGTGGGATATTGTACCCGTATTTTTTATTCATCTATTGAGTAATATATATCCGTTTTTAAAATTTTGAATTACATCATATACAGAAAAAAATCACAATTTTTATTAACTAAATGTATCATAATAATTCAAGATAATTAAATATAAATTCAAATCAAAATAAAAGGAAATCATATATTTATGTTTGAATAAGATAGAAATATTTCCTTATTTTTAAAAATCTTACCTATAATTAATTTTGAAGTTTTGGTAACTAATATTAAAGTCAATGCATTAAATGTAAAAAAATTTCAAATTTTCAAAAAGTATTTTTGAGCAAAAACTGCTGCAAAAATACTAGATATGTGATTTAGATTAGTGATCTCATTAGACCCACACAATTAATTAAAAGATGCTGATCTCTCTCTCGTACTTAGAAACAAACCGTGATCTTGTAATTTTAATTAAGCTGGACAACAACAACCCAAAAAAAAGAGAACAATACTTGGGTTTTCTTCATTCACCTTCTTATAAAATAAAAAAACATAATCTGTATACATTATTATAAAATTAAAAACTTAAACCGCTATGTAATAAACCCAAACCGACATATAATATATATCTGTATACATTATTATAAAAAAACTTAAACCGCTCTGTAATAAACCCAAACCGACATATAATTTCGTTCTACTTGTAAAATCTAAACCCTAACCATCTCATTTGTGAACTCAAATCGACATATAATTTCGTTCTACTTATAAAATCAAACCCTAACCATCTCATTTGTGAACCCAAACCGACATATAATTTCGTTCTAATTGCAAAATCTAAATCCTAACATCTTATTTGTGAACCCAAACCGACATATAATTTTGTTCTACTTGTAAAATCTAAACTCTAACCATCTCATTTGTGAACCCAAACTGACACATAATTTTGGTCTAATTGTAAAATCTAAACCCTAACCACCTCATCTGTAAACCCAAACCGACATATAATTTCGTTTTAATTGTACAATCTAAACCTTAACTATTTCAGTTGTAAACCCAAACCGACACATAATTTTGTTCTAATTTTAAAAATCTAAACAAAGCCAATATTTAACTTTCCTTAATTAAAAGTATACAAAATTTGTTTCATTAATTTGTTTTGCTTTTTAATTTAATTTTAGTTTATTTTTTAAATGAAATATTAAATGAAAGATTTTCACTGGCTAAGAGAAGAGTGGGTGAACAAAGAGGTTCACCCGAATATTTCAAAAAAAAAAGAGTGGTTTATTTGCTTTTTTTTGGCTCCTAATGGGTCTAAGAATCCCATGTAAATGACTTTAGTGTAGTCTCCATGTACCAATTTATCCTATGATAGACACGTGGCTTCCCTTTTTGGAAAGTTGTTCATAAATTGGGAGAGTTGTGCTGTCTCGGGAGACCCTTTTGCACTTTGCCGTATACGAATAAAAAACTCTCAAGTCCTTTGTCACGTGAAAATAAACGTTCATCAGTCAGTCCTGCTCTTGGGAATATTTCACTCCTACACGTTCACACCGAATCAGACATGCATTGGGCGAATTTTTTCGGGTTTATATTTTTTTGGGCTTCGTTTTTATAAAAGCCCTATTAGAGGCTCATTACATGAGAGATGCTGGATATCCAAACAAAGACCTCGACAATAGGCTGTATATACATTAACATCTTTTTATTTTAGAGTTTTAGTTATCAATATCATATACTTTCTCCGTTTCAAAATATAGGATGTTTTGAGTAAAACATACAGATTAAAAAAATACTACTTTATAAAAGTTCAACCAATCATGAACAAGATTATATAATATAAAATAATAAACTAATCTAAAAGCTGCATAAAAACTTGAAAACATCTTATATTTTGAAACACCAAATAAACCTTAAAACATCCAATATATTAAAACAGAGGGAGTAGTATTGTTTATGGGACGACATTTGTAATGCCAAATTTTTATACTCTATAAGTTTTTATAACTAGGCAGACATTGGACTTAACTATTCTACAACTATTTGTAAAGGTCTATTACCTTAACTGTTTTACTATTGCATCATACGAGTTATTTATCATTTCTTAGTTTAAACTTTTATGTTTCTAAAGAAGTTTCATTTGTATCATTAAACTACAGAATTTTAGGGAAAAAGGGAAGATTTAGTAATAATGTTTGAGAGAATCAAAGTTTATGATTAATTATGAGAAGATAATATAGGTAGGCTTGATGAGTTTTTAATGTTATTTGCTGTTTTTGTAATGAATAGGTTGGAGAAAACAGATTGCATTTGATGCATGTGAGTGTGGGGTTTTGGATTCGTTACCATGTAATATAGTGTTTTATTGGCCACCAAGAAAAAAAAAAGAAAGAAAGAAAGATGAAGATAGAATTTTAAAAGTTAGCCAAAAATCCTCCACCAAGGGTTGACATTTTCTCCTTGTTTTTTTCTCGTACGTTATCAAATCCTGATTTAGCTTTTCTATCCCTTTTCTTTAATGTACCCCAATACTAATCATATGGTTTTTCTAAAATGTACAACATATTTGATAATCTAAGCATATGCATGCGATAACGGAAAAATGCTTCCACCACTTCCTTCCACGTATAATTGTACGACAGATAATATTCTTGCAACGCATATATATCAACGACAAATTCAAAGTTGTACATAGTTTTACCTATAACGATATAACATACCCGATACTACCATATAGAAAATTGCAATCAATTAATTATGAAAAAAAAAGATTGTTATTAGTTATTTGTTTGATATTGTCAGTTGAAGGATATATGACCAGGTTCTATAAAATATTGCTTCGCAATTTTTCTTCGACGACATGCCAAATATTTTGGCTAAGATTGTCTGTGCTTTTGATGTCCTTCCATGCATGTTAAGGTTTCTCAATCAAAGTAAAAAATAAAATGGAGATGGTGATCTAGCTAAAACAAAACTGTGAGCGTAACAATGTAATTTTAAGAAAATCTGAAACTGCAAAAACAAACCTAATTGCAAATAAATAAATATGTTCTTACTCTAGATATAAATCAAAATATATTCAATTCCCGATTAAAAGTTAATTATGTACTCGGAAATGGTAAAATACATCAAAATTGTATAATATCAAGAAATTTCATGCATGCTTTATGAGCATCACATGATAAATTAAGATCACGAGAAATGTTTTTGAGAAGATTTTTATCATATCTTTAGAGGTAATCCAATATATATAGCTTTTCGCTGAGTTGTTTTATATAAATACGTAACTTCCTTTGAAATTATATGAATGATGAAGATCAGAGGATCAATCTAGTTCACGGGTATTCTTTTTTATAAGATCACAAGAAATGTTTTTCTATAATCCAAATTATTTTTCTATATATATAGATATAAATGTTTTATATATAATTAAATTTTGTGGGGGTTGAATGAAACTCCCTAGCTTTATTTTTTTCCATTTGATTAGAGATGCACAGTGAGCGTTTCATGTGAGTCTTCTCTAACATTTTCTAGTTTACTTTTATTTTCTTGTTTTGTTGAATTTTGAAAAAGTTTAGCGTAACTTGTCTTCGACTATTTGTTTTTTCAAACGTATACTTGTCGTCGACTAACTTCTAATAGAAAACGATTAAAAGTGCCGATGGATCTATCTCTGATCTGTGAAAGTTAGCGCATCTATGAGTCATAACCAAAAAAATCCTTAATCGAATAAACCTTAATTACAAAAAAAAAAAAAAGATAATAAAATCTCCGAGTGAGTCCATCTCTGCGACTCAAATACATCGTCTTAATTATAGCTAGGCACATCACACATGCATCTTGTAGCTAAGCTAAGACAAGCATTTGAATTTTACTTTCTGTATCATAATATAATGACACCGCATAGTTAGAAGAATTTAATTTGACACGTCCTTATCGAAGTTAACGTTGCAATGACACGTTAAAGATCACATAGATGAAAAATTTACGGAAGAAGAACCTTCCAGCGTACGTCCGAATCGATAGGATAAAAAATCTTTGGTTTCTTTCTTGTGTGCAAGTTTTGTCATTTACTTTATATAAACAAAGACAAAAAAAAACCAACACATAACTAAAATAAAAACAAACGACGTCTCTTCGTGCACAAAACGACGACGTACAATGTCGAGTGGATCCAACTCCCAAGTCCCCCAAACTATTCGATATTTTTGTAACGTTTGGGAGTGTCGGTGCCTCGGCTAATATGGTAACAAACGACATATATAAATACGTCGAATTATCCACTACGTGCTTATTTATATAGATACCTCAAATGTGGTTATAAATTTAATACATTTATATTCATTTATGGCATTAATTGGGTCGTGAAGATGGCATTTTTTGAAGTTTTGCATGGATTCAAGTCCATCAACGTTAACGGAGACGCTTACATGTGGTAAAGATGTCGTAAATGGAATACCGACGGTTAAAAATCATTTATTACTATATTCATTTGTTTTTTAGGATAAAAAGGAAAAGTTACAGAACCGGATAATGGGTTCTTGCTGGTTTTCACTTAATGTGAGGTAAAGGAACAAAAAAAAAAAAAAAAATAGTTTAAAGGATAAGTAAAACAGAAGTGATTGGGATTCAATTTGACCCGCGAGTTTTGGCGTAACCAAACAATTCGCACCAACAAGATCTTCTCTTTATTTATAGCTTTTTTGCACTTTTACAAAAGTAATTTGAGCAATAAAAAGTGTAACAAAAGAAAAGTTTCAATTATTACTAGTTACCCGCCAATCCAACTTCTCCCATGATGCACACACATGGTACACATCATATATATGTATTTCCAATAGGCTTTTCTTGTTATAGTGAATGATGATACTTGTTTATCTATATATACTTTACACAAAATACAAACAAACAAAAAAATAACCTACTGATTTACGTTTTAGCCTAGAAATAATTATATTATATAGCGGAAAATACAAAAAGTTCTATTGATTTTAAGTTTTTTAGTTGGTAGATCATTCGATAAAAAAATACATAAAATAAAAGTAGAAACAATTTAATTGGTTTACAAATTCAGTTTATCAATAATGATGTTTCCCCAACTGATAATAGATGTCGAGTGTAACAAAATCGGAGATGAGTATAATTCACTGAGACAAAAGGTTCTGACTTCTGAACCGTTTGATCGTTAGCATGACGTTAGATCATCATTCTGTTACCTAGCGAGCAAATATATATATATATCCAATACAACGTCGTACTCATGAATATGATCTTTCACTTCAATGGTAAGTTAGAGATAGTCAACTATTTTAACAAATCTATTAGAAATTCTAACTATATATTATATATTCTTCCGAAGCCTAAAAAGTAAAAACCTACCATTTTAGTTTACTATATAGTCTACAAAATTAGTTGAGTCTTGTAAGGAATATGGAAACCCATAGAGTTGGAGTGGGTTGAGAGACAGTCGTAACGTTTGCAATATTCTTAGCTCGATTGGGTAGAAAATTTTGACCTTTTTTTAAAAAAAAATTTAATTTAACTTTTGTGTATTCTGGATAGGATTGGATTGGAGAATATGATATCATGGGTACGTCCAAAGGTATAGTAATGCTGGGATTGAGGGTAAAACTGGAATTAGGAGAAGCGTGAGAAAAAAAAAAAAACTTGACATGATGATGAGAGGAGTTTGGGTTGTTGCATGGGAACATTATGTGTGCTCCCAAAAAGGTAAATAAAATACCAAATGTTAATCATTGGAGATTTATTTAAATACAATCCACCTAAAGAAAACTTAATATCACGAGGAAAATCATTAGTATAAGTTCAGAATTAGTGCTTTTTTTTTCCAATAAACCAAGTATATAGGATATAGCGTATATGGAGTGCTATTTATATTCTATACTATGAAATTCTATTTTTTGTTGTTGTGAGAAGAACAAAAGCAATAATAAAGGAACATTCATTCACATTACTAGAAATATCCGGTTCTAGTATAACCGATTAGAGCAAATTAATTGAGCGAGATAGGCACCTCCAGCTTCCAACTAATATATAGTGAGAACAGTTTGAAAATTCTAAACTTGAGTAGTCAACGACCTCAACGCGTATTCTTTAAGTTCTTCTTCATCTTCTTCTTCGTTTTTTTCCTTTCTTTCTAAGCCCGTGATTACCGCCTCGGAAAATCATGGAATTTTTAACGGAAATTGTAATTATACTTATTTATACTATTTATAGTATAGTATACTATATAGTAGTACTAATAAATACAGTCCAATGTATATAGTGAGACCCGCTAATTCAGCAGGAAACTACGACAACTGGTTTCCGTGTACGGAAGCTCCCTCTCTCTCTATCTCTATCTCTTTACTTTCTCTTTGCCCGTATCTTTCTTGATTGATGATGTGTCACTACTAACAGGTAGACAAAATTAAAAAAAAAAATTATCTACATTATTTGCTTCACTTACTGTAAATGCGAAAGTGAAAGCAGCCAACCAATTAGCTTTTTTTTTTTTTTCTGTCATATTCGAAATCATTCAGTTGTTCTTATGTCAATAATTACTCGAATGACAGTGTAAATTTTTATAGTTTGATTCTTTTGGAATTATGAACCAACGACTCAAAAAGTTGGTTACTCAAAAAAAAAAAAAAAAGAAGGAAAAACAACAAACAACTTTAGATTTACACATATGTGATATGTTGTTCACTACAAATATTCCTCTATAAAGACTGGTGTTTAATTAGCATGATTTACACATAGAGATTCGTATTTACTATGGTAAAATAAAATAAAAAATAAAAAAGATCTGAATCAATTTTCTTGAAGCGATATATATATATATTTTTTTTGGTTTTAACTTAAGAAATACATCTAAAATATTAAGAAAAAGATTAAAAAAAAAAAAAGAATTCGTTGGCAAAAAATAGAAAAATGTGTAAGCGTGCCGAGGTATATGAAGAAGAAAGTCACACGCTTGAGCAGTTAGTGGCGGTTAGAACGGTAAATAAATAAAAAAAAGAGAGAGACGGAGTTAACAAAATGATCAATCACGTTAATAAAGCAAAAAAAAAAAAAAACGAAGAAGAAGAATCAAATTGTACTAAACGACGTCGTATAGATACATAACGGCCGTCTTAACGGCTCTTTTTGGTGTCCTCTTCTCTCTTTTTATTTTTTTGTTTGGTCTCCCCCGAGATTCTATAAGAGGGCCAATATATCTCTAAGCTCGTACATTCACTGTCTTTAGCTCTCTCTCCTCTGTTCTAAATTCTCTCTCGGAACAGAGTTAACAAAAAAAAAGACTTTGTGCTTAGCTTCTAACTTCAGCCGCTCCAAATGGCGGTTCTTCTTCCAACATGGGTTTTAACAATGATGTGTCTACTCTTCTTCGTCGGAGCAATGGAGAACACTACTACTCACAACAAGATCTCATCTCTCCCTAGGTTTGTTCTCTTCTCTTTTAATAACATGTGTTACGATCTCTGTTTCTTTCAATACAAATAAGATCGTTATATATTCATTCTCGAGCTACATTTTCTCCAGATTCCAAAGTATAATTTCCAAAATTAAAAGGAAAACTTTATTATTCACATTAATAATAATTCGTTTACATTTTGTAGCTACATTTTCCCTTGGATTCCAAAAATATAAAATTATTTTTAAGTTACTGTTTTAATTCTATTCAGCCGACAAAATTATAAACAAGAGAAAATAGTTTTTGTTTCTTTAGCCTTTATGATCTCTCTCTTACTACAAACAATATTCCCTCCCTCTTCAAACAAAATCATCCGAGCCGTTGCTTTTTTTGTTATGATCTAGATCCAACGATCTGAACCGTACATTCCGCTTTCTTTTTTATGTGCATACAGTCAACTTTGTTACGTAGATACACACTTGGACTCTGTTTCGCTATTTTACCCATTTTGACCTCCCAAATTACATTGATACGTTGAAAATGTTCTATAGTGTTATTTTAGTCATTTTAATAGTCCTGTCGAAGACCTCTCTCTTTCTTAACGGTTTCTCCGGATAGCGAATTTTATGGAGCAGTGTAATTTAGTGTAGTGTGTGTGCGGTGCATTCTCCAATAAATTACATTCAAAACATTGTTATAGTTTTGGCATTCCTTAGCATATTGTCAATCATTAGCTTTCTCTAGATTCTCAAATTTTTAGATTCTATAGTTTCTGATGATCTTTCTGAACAAAAAAAAAAAAAATAGATCCGACGAAACCGAATGGAACCAACACGCAGTGAAGAATCCAGATGAAGTAGCGGACGAAGTTCTCGCCTTGACTGAAATGTAAGTACTAATTCCATTTCATTCTAATTATGACCTCTTTTTAAAAATTATCATGTGGGATATATATATAACATGTTATGAGGGAAAAAAAGTCACAAAAGTACAATATTGGGTATGGTCCTTCTTCTATTCATTTAAATTTGTGTTGTGACTTTTGTTTCATTCTATTGTTGTTGAATCAAGATCTATCCTACAAGAGCTGTCACATTTATTTCTCCTCTAACCAACTTATTTCATTTTTATTTTTATAACAGATAAAAGATAGAATGAATAATTTATACCTCGTCTATAAATCACACACTATTGTAACAATGACAAATATAGTGTATGCTGATTAATTTATTCTTGCTACTAGTGAGATCTATTCTCGTGAACTATTGGCATTCATTAATTCTGTCAGTATCATTTTTTATACACTTATAAGACAATGTATAATTTTATAGTTATGTCTTATAATTTTACACTTATAAGACAACTATAGGTACCATTTTTTATACAAGAGAATTATATATTTTTATTATCACCTACTACATGTTTCATGCATTGATATTTTAATAAGGTATTATTCATTCTATCTTTTCTCTATTATAGTATTTTTTATATAGTATTAAACTATTTATAAGAATGCTCGTTTTTTTTCTATTTTGTTTTTCAGTTGTTGTTGAACTAATTAATACTTTCCAGCAGACTGTTTTCACTCCAAGCACCACATGCACTAACACTAGATAGATCCGCGTCCAACGCATTATTGCATATATATAAGTTAAATATTATTTCCTCTCCCAACATTAATAAATATCTTTTCATATCACCAGCCATATATGTATACGGCTTAGTAGTACATTGTACACTAGGAAGTCGCTCAATTTAACTTTGGAAATACGTACACTCAAATTGTTATAAAAACTTATCCTTAAATACTATATATATATATATATATATATATATATATATTAAATTTGGATTTTTTAAACTAGAAATAAAAATGTTTAAATCATTTTGGACAGTACCCCATGTGGTCGTAACAGAGCAATTTACTCTTTATACGGTCAAAAAAAACAAAAAAACGGTATCCGTTAAAACGGACGGATTCGATCATCGTTATCCAACGGTGATTATTTGTTTGTCCTCGTTTAACGGTTCTCTCTAACGTCGTTTGGCTTTCAGGAATCTTTAGCCAGAGAACCTAATCCCACCGTCACCGACACACGTCTATGAGAAAGAAAAAAAAGTCTAAAAATATATATATATATAGTATTTATCATCAACCATGTGCTCATGTTCTGATGTGATTTTGATTGTTTTCTCAATTAATCTATTTTTTTTTTTTATGTCATGGTTGAGAATAATGAAATTAAAAGTCGAATCTAAACCGGATATGATTTCTTAATTTATACAGGAGTGTGAGAAACCATACCGAGAGGAGGAAGCTAGGTTACTTTACTTGCGGAACAGGCAACCCTATCGACGACTGTTGGCGGTGCGATCGCAACTGGCACAAGAACCGCAAACGCTTAGCGGACTGTGGGATCGGGTTTGGAAGAAACGCCATCGGTGGTCGCGACGGTCGTTTCTACGTTGTCACTGACCCGAGAGACGACAATCCGGTTAATCCTAGACCGGGGACATTACGTCACGCCGTGATCCAAGACCGACCATTATGGATCGTTTTCAAACGCGATATGGTGATTCAGTTGAAACAAGAGCTCATCGTTAACAGCTTCAAAACGATCGATGGACGTGGCGCAAACGTTCACATCGCTAACGGCGGTTGCATCACGATTCAGTATGTAACGAACGTGATCGTCCACGGATTACATATTCATGATTGTAGACCGACTGGTAACGCTATGGTGAGAAGCTCAGAGACACATTTTGGGTGGAGGACGATGGCGGATGGTGATGCTATTTCGATCTTTGGCTCGAGTCATGTATGGATTGATCATAACTCGTTGTCTCATTGCGCTGACGGGCTCGTGGATGCAGTCATGGGCTCAACCGCGATTACCATCTCTAACAACCACTTAACTCACCACAACGAGGTAAGTCTTATTGCTTTGTTACTTTAATTGTAGCTTCTTCTTTTTTTGGCGGGATTCGTTTTTTGATGATGTGATTTGATCTTTTTTGCTACAGGTCATGTTGCTCGGGCATAGTGATTCGTACATGAGGGACAAAGCTATGCAAGTGACGATTGCTTATAATCATTTTGGAGTCGGACTTATTCAAAGGATGCCAAGGTAATATAAAAGACATAACAAAACTAAAACAGAGTATGCTCTGCTTTTGTGTTCTGTTTCTTGAGTATGCTGTGTTATGTTTTCTAAACATTACAACTCTTCTTGCAGGTGTCGACACGGGTACTTCCATGTGGTCAACAACGACTACACTCACTGGGAAATGTACGCGATTGGTGGAAGCGCAAACCCGACAATCAATAGTCAAGGAAACCGATACGCCGCCCCTAAAAACCCCTTTGCTAAAGAGGTAATAACTCGATGAATATCAGTTAAAAGTTCGAACCAAAGAGTAATTTTGTGAGTGTGACTTTATGATGTTGGAATGTTATGTTTGATAGGTCACGAAGAGAGTGGACACACCGGCTAGTCATTGGAAAGGATGGAACTGGAGATCGGAAGGAGATTTGCTTCAGAATGGTGCTTACTTCACTTCGTCAGGAGCCGCTGCGTCCGGAAGCTATGCACGTGCCTCCAGTCTTTCCGCGAAATCTTCTTCACTGGTCGGACACATTACTTCCGATGCCGGAGCACTACCTTGTCGCAGAGGACGTCAATGTTCATCATAGTTGCCACTTACGACCATTACCACCAAAATTCAAAACCACCTTCCATTATATTCAGACAAAAGTGTACATTTTCACACATTTGTCATTTAAAAAGCCAATTATCTTTTTATTTTTTTTCGGTGTGTGTGTTTGTGTCGATTTTTCTCAACCTCGGGTTTGCTTGCTTCAACCGCAAGTTAACACAAGAAAAAGGGAAAACAGAAAAAAAAAAAAAAAACCTTTCATGTAAAAGAGAAATCCCCGAAGTGTTGTTGGTTCTGTCTGATCAACTCAGATTGTTCTTCGTCTATCTCTGTCGTCTACCCATAGAAACAAGAATATATATTATCTCTTGTTTTTTTTTTTTTTTCTTGTGATTTTTTGAGATTTATAATTTAATATAGGGTCTAATGATTTGTGAATCTTTCTACTTTTCATTGTATTATATTTGTTGGCTGGTTTTAGCTTTTATTTCCCATGTGGTTGTAACTTGTCATGATTGTACTTTGTAGCGATTGAAGCAAGCAAACAAGCAATATTAGTAATTGGGGCTTTATAAATTGATTAAATTCAAATAGCCAGCTATTTTATCACTTAGAACTGTTTTCCAATATGCTTTCCTTATCATATGTAACTTTAGAAAAGTAATCAAATATATTAAGATATATAAAAATATCAGTTTTTTTATTAGTATTGTTTGGTGCGAGAAATCCATAATCGAATAACGTATAATATGAAATCGAATTGGGGTAATGTATATATAATTTTTTTCTCTTAAAAGCATATCTTTTTGTTGGGAAGAAAAATTAGCGTATCTAATATCTATATTTATTTGGCTTTTTGCATTGAAAAGTAGATCGTACGTTAACATAAAAAAGCAAGAGAAGCCTAAAACACGCTAAATCGACTCCCATGTGCCCACACATGACAAGAAAAATCAAAAGAGTTCGAAATCAACCAGCACAAATGTTCCGACAAATAATGATAACCTTTTATTTCCACCATCATTAGTGTTTTCGTTCAGGCTAATTATGATTATCTATAATTTACTTATCTATGGTGAAATATATAGCTTTATACTTACATAAGATTTATATGAAAACGCATTTTTTTTCTTTCTTTCTAACAGGCTGTTAACATTGCTAGATTTTATATTAAAAAATATCCTTGTAAATGATTTAAAACATCAGATTTTCACAACTCTTAAAAACATAAACCATATCACTTTAAAAATCCAATGATTTATATACACTGGTGGATAACACGTTTTATTATTATTATTATTTTTTTTAAAATCCAATCATAAATCACCTTTATGGCTTTTACCCAACCAAATCAATTAACATCAGTCTTTTTCCTCCTTCATCGCGAAGCTCGCAATCACCTCTAAAGACACTACACATAGTATTTTTTATTTTACATCATTATGCTACAAAAGCTGAGACAAAGTTTCTACATAGTCCAGAGCTTTTCCAATGGGGTTTTGTAACAGTTCATAGTTTTTTTTTCAAAGACTTTGTTACCATAGTAAAACAAAATACAATAAAGACTGGTTAGGGTTTCATGTAGATTTATGATTTTAATCAGATATATCTTTAACCCATATAATAACCAAATCAAAACTTTAATATTTCTGAATATTACTTTATTGAGACATGCATGCATAAATAATATGGGTGGATTGTAATAACTAATCACCAAGGATCTTGTTCTTGATGATATCGGTAGCGTTTTTGGCAGTGCCTAATACGCCAGAGACAGAACCTTTAGCCTTTTCAGTGATAGTATCCGTCGTCTCAGTAACTTTCTGCGTTACATCTTTCGTCATCTTAGTCACCTGATTGACCAGATAATATCATCAAATTAAATCACAATTAATCTATGGAAAAAACTGCGGTGTTTTGTTAATTACACGGCCAGCCGTAGTGGAAGCGACATCTTGGATGTACTCAGTGGTTTCCTTCACTTGCTTTGCTCCTTCTTTCACTGCCTCTGCTGCTTCTTTCACCTTTTGGCATTGCTCTGCCTCTTCTTTTCCCTTTTTCATTTACCATAATCACAAAATGTATTATTCGATACAGAAATACATTAGACCTAAGACGGTGGATTTTTTTTTTGTTGCCTCTCCTCTCCAACAACGCATCATTTTAGAGGGTTCATGGTTTACAAAGAAGAAAAAAAAAACGCTGTGCTTGAGGACAGGTCTCAGTTGTCTCTCACCTGTAAGGGCCTTGGTGACGCTGAAACGAATGCCCTACGCAGTGGAAAACTCCTTCCCGTTTTACCACTAGAGATCAGAAGCTCGCCCAGTCTTGATGCATGCATTATAATCTTTGTGGAAGCAAAGCGTAGAAGACAGGTATGAGCTTGTTGAACGTTCGAGAGTATAGTACTTAATTAAAGTTGATCACAGAGTATAAATTTTTGGTTAAAATCCTAAGATGCAAACTCTAATTAAAAGCTTTATTTATATATAACTGTCCCTTCCATCACGGTCTCAGTTATGATCGTCCGATTTTTTATTTTATTTTGTTTTACCAGCTGATTGTTAATGAAAGTGTCAGAGTTGTCCGGTTATGAGCATTTATAGGGTTCTTTGTGGTTTTTTTTGTGGTTTTTCTTTAACAAAACTAATTTTCTCAAACCCCCCTTTGTTCGGCTATAGACTCGATCTTCGTTTTTTCGCATGTAAGGGATTCTTGTCTGTTGTCTAACGTATGTCAATAGTTATATAAACAAAAAAATAATGAAATTAATTTTTGAAACGTCAAATGCCTTAAAAGATTAATATATTTCGTATAATTTAATTGGCTAATTAAACAAGAAAAAATTATGATAACCTAATTAAGTTTTAGTTCAAAATTCAAATGACTCGCTTGCTGTAGTACATGAAGTCACTAGCCAATTGTACAAGTTTACGGAAAAAGAAAAATGAATCAATATTTAAACTAGACCAATCAATTGTCCATGCATGGCATAGTTGTATCATCAGACAGCCTTTACTAAGGAAAAAATGTTATAAATTGGGTTCATAGCCAAATTTATGACTTTCAACTGTCACCAACCTTACATTTTGCTATATAAACCCTAAGAAACTCATTAGAAACCTCAACAACATAGAAGACGTTCCATAGAATCTAGAGAGAAAAAGAGAGGAGAGAGAGAGAGAGAGAGATGTCGAGAGTTTTATCAGTCGTTTGTGTCCTGCTCGCTATGTCGTTCATCTATGCACGTGCTCGTCACGTGCCGGGAGTGTCTGACGAGGGCACGACGACGACACATGACGATACAGCAACAATGCCCATGCATGCAAAAGCAGCTGATCAGTTACCACCAAAGAGTCTAGGCGACAAAAAATGCATCGGAGGAGTCGCTGGAGTCGGTGGATTCGCCGGAGTTGGTGGTGTTGCCGGCGTGGGAGGTCTAGGGATGCCACTTATCGGTGGTCTAGGTGGGATCGGTAAATATGGTGGGATAGGCGGTGCAGCTGGAATCGGTGGATTTCACGGTATAGGCGGCGGGTTAGGCGGAGCAGGAGGCGGTGTTGGCGGCCTTGGTGGTGTAGGAGGCGGCGTTGGCGGTCTTGGTGGAGCCGGAGGTGGTTTAGGCGGTGGTATTGGTAAAGCAGGTGGTATTGGTGGTGTAGGCGGTCTAGGCGGAGTTGGTGGTGGTGGTATCGGTAAGGCAGGTGGTATCGGTGTTGGTGGTGGTATCGGCAAGGCAGGCGGTATCGGTGTTGGTGGCGGTATTGGAGGTGGACACGGCGTGGTCGGTGGTATAATCGATCCACATCCTTGATGAAGAAGATATAAAGCATTAGTAGAGAGTTTTTGTTGCTTAGGGTTTGGTTAAGGAATAATTATTTAGTTCGGATGCTATTGTTGTTTTTATTTTTATAATTAGTTGATCGTTAGTGTCACTTGTGATCTATTCTCTCGTTTCGGTTTTCATTTTGTAATGTTTGCTTCGATGTCGGGTCTTACGTACGTTATGTAAGGTGTAACTCTCTATGTGTTAATCGTTTTGGTTTATGAGGTTCTCTCCTTTTCTATTTTTGCATGTTCAAAAAGAGTTTAGAACCAAAATAATTAAGGGTTAAAGTGAAAGCAATATAATATTTACATTAAGAAGGCCAAAAAAGACTAAAAACGGAAGGAGTACAAACTTGCTTATATATATATATATATATATTTTTTTTTTTGAGAAAAATTTGCTTCTATATTTATACATAAAAAGCGTATATACATTTTAAAACTAATCAAATTACAAAACCTTATATAGATAATGATCACAGTACGTACGTATACGTTTGAAATGTCTTAATTCAAATATATATATGTATCTTAAAGGCCGAATGTATTCTGAAGGATAACGAATCGATCATACGCTATTTAGCAAGCAGGGTTTCATAGTTTGTAAATTTATTTTGAAAAAGGATTTAGTTTTAGTATTTTGTATATAAGAAAAAGACTCTAGAATAGTTGTGGGGGAAGACAGCAAGAATCCATACAATGTAATAAGCATCAATAAATGACGTAATAATTGCTTTGGGATGAGAGGGACAAAAAAATAAAGAAGATACAATTTGCATGTCAAACACTTGTAGTCCCATTTCATGCCATCGTCGTCTATTTCGCTGTCTCAAACTTAAATTTACATCTCATGCAATGCAATTTATTACAAACTCTCTCAAGTTTTTTTTTTTTTTAATTTTTCTTTTCTTTTTGGCATTTATATAATTATGTTAAATCACATAACTAGGAAAAAAATTGTAGTCACATAAGCAGAACTCAAAAAATAGAAAAAAAAACAATATATATTTTCAAACACGTACGTAAATAGTATTCCCTCTATTTCAAAATATAAGATGTTTTAAGTAAAACACGCATATTAAAAAATTACTATTTTAATAAAATTTAACTAATTATAATAAAAAACTGTATAATATAAAGTATTAAATTAATTTAAATATTGCATAAAAAATTAAAAACATCCTAAATTGAAATAAACAAATTCTCTAAAACATCTCTTTATTTAACTTTTATTTGGGTTTCAATTTGAATCGTGTGGACCGTATAAGAAAACCGCCGAGTGTGAATCAAGATTATTATAAAAGCCCAATTAGATATTAACGGGCCTTAAAATATCTTTCATATTCACACTTTTTTTTGTTTTTATATATTTTTAAAAAATACATTTTTGTTTAATTAATCGGAAAAAGGAAAGCGAAAGCAAATTAAATTTCCCAGTAGAGAGTCAGTGATAGCGGGAAGAAGCTCAGAGCGGACGATTCTCACACCGCCAAAACCAAATTTTCCCAGTAGAGTGTGCCATGGAGAACAATGCGATGAAGATACTCGAAGAAATCAAATCTTCCGATGTAAGCTTCTCTTTGTTTCCACCTTTGATTTGATTTTTCTAGGTTTCTCTAAGAACCCTCTCCTGATTGTTTCTGGATAAGCTTCGAACGGATTCTGTCTTTGATCAATCGTGAAATTTTCTTCTGATTGCTTTGGGTTTTACGATGTTTCTCACTAATTTGCCGTCCGATTAAGATTCTTTGTACCAACTTCTCTTCAATTTTATTGGTCTGGATTGAGGTTTTTTTTTTTTTTTTTGCGGCTTAATGTATATTTCGTCTGAGGTGTAGGAGACTTATTCAGAATGGATTCAAGCTGTAAGAGACTTGATATATGTTGTTTATATTGGTTTTTGTATAGCTAAAGGAGCTTCACTTTTTTCTCTGTTGTTTGTTTGTGCAACAGCTTATTGAGAATCGGGTTCAACTACTCACACGGCTCAGTCAGTTAGATGTACAAGATAATTCTGATTATCCCTCTTTTGTGGAGACCTTAACAGTATCCTCACTCACATACTTCTTCTTAGGCTATGTTAATAATTGAGATGTGGATATCCAATCTCTGTGTGTGTGATTGTTGGTTTCAATATAATGAAGTGAGAGCTTTAGAGATGAAGTTATATCTGCTGTTTTATGTTTGAGATGTTCATTTGCATGTTTCACTAGGGTTCTGATAGTTATATACATGCTTTAAGTGGTCTGTTATGGCATGTTTCAAGTATTCATTCCTTGACAGCTGTATAGACACTTTGGGAAGACTTCACTTGTCTTGACGTTAGCCAATGTTTGCTGAACAAGGCAATTCTTCCTGTGACTTCGAAATACCTTGCTTTGGATCGGCCTGATTGCTCACACTACTTTCTTGCTTTTGGTATTAAGGTACATTTTTTTATTTTCTGCTTATTGCTGAACCTCAGCTTTTAGAGTGTTGTTTTATGTATTTATCTTTTCTCACTCTACTTCCTGTAGGTAAGCCAATGGTGTGCAAAACATTTAAATATGTCTGTAATGTCGATGGAGGAGTCTCAAGAGGAAGAGCATTCCAACATTTTCTTTCAGGTTAATGATGCTTGATGGTCATATAAGGAAAAGTCTGTCGAAGCTAACTGGGTTCTGTGATACTGAATTTTGCAATCATTGTGATGCAGCTTCTTTTGGATTATCTTCGCTTTTCTGCCTCAACTTTTACTGCTATTGGAAAAACATGTTTCTTGAGTAATGAGGCCTCAGCTGTTACAGTTCATAAGTTTGTTTCAGAGCAGCTGAATTTGATAAAGGAGGTGATATTGAATGCCAAGGTATCTCTGAAAATCATCTTTCACTAGTAGCTACTAGTACTGTATCATACTCCTCTCGTAGACTGAGATTAGTATTATGCATTGTTGTCATCGGTTAATAGCTTTCACCTTTCTTCTGAAACAGAAAGTTGAATCCTTTTCCTCGGAGATTCTTAAGGCTGCACAAGTAGTAATTGACTCTATTGTTCGTCTGTGCAAAGAGTACTCTCCAGCTGTGGATCAGGACGCAAATGAAATCAAGACTCATGAAAATGTGGGAAAGGCAAGGATGGAGGAAGATAACAAGGTGTGTAATTTGGAAAGCATAATTATGCTGGGAGTTAAATCTCTGAGTGAGTTGGGTATGCTTGCTGCAAAAGATGGTGGTAATCTTGTGACCATTCTTAATACATCATGGAAGGGTGTCATTACATTGCTTCAGATAGACAAACAGACAGTGTTATCTCGGGTAGATGTAGGAGAGATCATATTAAAGCTAATATCACTGATCAAGGAGTCTCTGAGATTTGCTGCTCAGGTTTGGTCTTGCTCGGTGAAGGATAACATATCTGCAACAGAAGCCAGAAGGGTCTTTCTTCCTGTGAAATTTTATCTTATCAATGCTGTTAAAGTTGTGGCGCTGTTTCCAAGCCAAGCGTCTATGGTGTTCAAGGAAATAGCACTCTGCACCTTGATGATCTCTGCTTTCAAATTTTCACTGAGCCAACAATCCCATGGCGAAACGGCTAGTGAAGTAATGACTGATCTTCTAGAGAAAACGACTGTAGATCTTCTAAGTGCACTATTGAACACAGCTGAAATAACACAAGAATTCAGGGTCACATTTCTTGATTTGTTGTTCGTAGATGAAAAGGATTTCTCAAACCAAGTTTGTAAGAAACAGAGCCATGATTCTCAGACAAAAACATCATTGGTAGATATCTTGTCTTTATCTGTTGAATCCACGACAAGTGCCAGAGGTTCGCTCATGGCCCGGGTTGTCTTGTTCCAGTCTGTCATGAGGTATTCTTCCGAGCTTGAGGAAGATGCCAAACTTGCTGTCACCAGAAAGCTGCATTGGCTTCTCGACATATTAACAGAAAAAGAGGTTTACTCTTCAGTCCTTTCTTCTCAGCTTCCAATCTCAGATGGTTCTGGGAAGAAAATAATCTGGGAATCCATGTTTTCAGCTCTGCTCCTGTCTCTAAAAACCCTTATGATTATACTGTCTTCAACTCCTGCATGGGAACAGCTTGAAACATTCCTACTCCAGAACCTCTTACATCCTCACTTCTTGTGTTGGCAGATAGTGATGGAACTCTGGTGCTTCTGGTTTCGTCATGCCACCAATGATTTGGCGGCCGCTATGATCGATAAACTTTGTAGTTTCATGATGTCAATGTCATCATCAGAAACACCGCTTTGTCCAGATTCCGTTCTCAGAAGAACTACAAAGTCCATCTGCTTTCTTCTTACCCACAGCCCAAAATCATTAACAGCTCAAGTTTACACGAACGTTTCTGCTGAGGGCAGATCTGACTCTACACCAGATGTGTATCTAGCCTTGTTATTAGACGGGTTTCCGCTGAATTTTCTGCCAGACAGAATCAAAAATGACGTGAAAGGACAGATATTTGTAGATTTCATCCACTTTATCAAGAACTTCAATGAGAAACCATCACGTTATTCCAAATACACTGTGCTAGGAGCTCCAGTTTTCGCACTCTCTGCTTGCCTTCAGATACTGTAAGTTACTATGGTATCCATTCTTGATACTTTTCTGGGTATCTTGTCGCACGATATAGCAAAACCAGATATTTAGTAACTAAACTGTGTGAGCTTTCACGTTTCAGGGTAAAAATATCTAACGGCATACCCTTATTTTTTGTTGTTGTTGTTTTTCTTCTGTGTAGAAACATGGGCATATCAGAGATTGATGCCAAAACTCTGAACTTTATCGTTGCTGTCATTCAAAAGTACAGAAACTCCAAAGATGAAACGAGGAAGGATCATTACAGTGAGATTCTCAGTGAAACGCTGTCAATCATCTCAAGAAACGAGCAGCTATACACTTGCCAAGAAATGGATAATGTTATAACAGAGCTTCAAAAGCTTTTCATTTCAGAAACTGATAGTCGTCATCTGCATAAATCCAAGACAAATCTTGCTCTCTTCTTGTCAGGACTTAGCAAATACGAGATGTCTGAAACCGAAACCTGTCCAAAGAGCCGCGCGGTTTGGGAATTATACCATATGCTTCTCAGGAAACGCCACTGGGCTTTGGTTCATAACGCGGTTACTGCGTTTGGATACTTCTGTGCACGTACGAGCTGTAATCAGCTATGGAGATTCGTACCTGAAGATGCAGCTCTAGCCTTCGATATACCTTCTGGAAAAGAAGCAAAAACAGAGCGGTTCATGTCGGGATTGAAAATGTTATTGGAGAAAGAACAAGCGCTTCTCTCAGTCACACCTTCGGAGGAGGAAGTCGAGTTACTTTGGAAAGAAGGCAACGAGGTTAAGGCAACAGTGCAGAAGCTTGTAGAAGGAAGAAGCCAGAGGTCAATAGAAGTAGAGAAACGACCTAACAAGAAAAGGAAACTTCCAGAAGGAATTTGCAGGGGAGTGGAGCTATTGCAGAATGGAGTGAAGAGGATCAACGAGGGTGTAAGCGAGTTGAGGTCAGATGAACATGGGAATGAAGAGTTTCAGAAGAGTTTATTGAATCAGTTTTCGTGTCTTGAAGATTTGGTCTCTCATTTGTTAAGCCTCACAGCGGCTTCGGACTAACTAAGGTATGTTCAGTGGCTATCCCACACTGTTAGAAAGACTTTATGGAAACAGAAAATTACATAACAAGATAAAAAGTTGAAATAGTACCGGGGTCATTGGACGACAAATTTCACACAATCCATTAAGATCCGATCTCACTAAATGCTCATTTACTGATTTGCTTGTTGTTTGGCTATCTCTTTCTTGAAGTGTTGAATGCTCTCATAAAGTAAAAATCAATTTACATAAATTGTAATTAATTTACATATGTCTCTCTACCCTAGTTAAAATAATCGACCCTTTCTTTTGCTTTATGAAAAAAAAAAAAGAAAACAAAAAGATAAATGAAACTATTTTCATCACCTTGGCCAGAAAGAAAAAGGGGAGTTGATGTATTGAATCCGCCGGGACTCACGGGGCTCGAACCCGCAGCTTCCGCCTTGACAGGGCGGTGCTCCGACCAATTAAACTACAATCACATGGAAATCAAGTGGGTAGCTTACATATTCCTTCTTACGATTTCATTTTAATCATTTCAATTTGAGATTCAAAATTTTGTTTCGTAACAATGAAAGTAACAAGTGATATATTGATACCTCACTTGGCACCAAAACTGTTGTACTCCACCGCCGCACATCTGCTGACCGACGGCCAGACCGAAGTCGTGAACCGCTCTATTGGAGCTTTACTTCGAACAGCGATCGCGAGCAACAAAGGATCGTGGCTAGAGTGCGTGCCACTTATCGAGTTCGCATACAATCAGGCCGTTCACTCGGCCACCAAGAAGTCGCCATTCGAGGCCTACGACTTCAAA
This sequence comes from Camelina laxa, assembly GCA_024034495.1. Classification (NCBI taxonomy): domain Eukaryota; kingdom Viridiplantae; phylum Streptophyta; class Magnoliopsida; order Brassicales; family Brassicaceae; genus Camelina; species Camelina laxa. Next base: position 29,446,002 of record CM043884.1, read on the forward strand.
CCTCTTACACCAATGGATCTCTTACCTTTACCACCAGACGAGGTCGAGAGTCAAGATGGAGCCGCGAGAGCCGAGTTAGTCAAGCAGCTTCACGAAGAGGTTCGAGCAAACATAGAGAGGGGACCAAACATTATGCGTGCTTCTTGAACCGCGGACGCAAGCCCATGTTATTCAAGCCTGGAGATTGGGTTTGGTTGCACGTAAAGCCGAAGCGTTTTCCAACAGAAGAGGAAGGATAAGCTTAGCCCATGCGGCGACGGCCCGTTCAGAGTCATCGAGATGATCAACGACAACGCCTAACGCCTAATCGATGGTTGCCAGCCAAATTCATCAAATGACCCATTTGGCCTTAGAAGAATATCATATGGCTTAGTAAGTGAAATATTATGATCTAAAAGAACGAGCAATTATAACACAGGTTCAGATTTTGGTCGAGAAGGATAAAAATGTCAACTTCAAACATACTCTAGAACTTGCGGCCAGTGTACAATCAACGAAGGTTGAGGCAAACACTTTAGAAGATGTGAGAATCAAGTCTACTCCCATAGGTGCATTGACGTTATATACTGTTTTCCCATTTTTACAGGTTGTAAACTGTCATCTGAATTGTTTCATGATATAATTAACTGGTCTATTGTTTCTAGGTGTACCCATTTGTTACTCGAAGACTGGAACAACTACTGAGTACAATACGTCAACCTCATTCAACGTTACTGTTCTCGTTCCGTTTGACGCAGGTGACGACGAAGAAGTTTTGGGGACAAAACCTTTTCAAGGGAATGATGTGAGCACTGGACTGGAATCTGACCGAGACGCCCGGACACGACCAAGATGCTTGCACCGTTTGCAGGACAATGACCGGCCAACGCACCAGAAATCACTCTGGGAGCTACGACGCGATCTAAGAGCTCTTCCAAGTTCACACGGCAGAAGATCAACCTGTTCGTGCAAGCATTCGTCCGAGACAATGACCCGACCGAAGCCGTTCAAGTGGAGACCGTTCGTGAAACGACCCCATTTTTTTTTCTTTTTAATAATAATAATAATAATAAATATAATATATATATAATTAAGTATCCCATACTACTCAATTAATCCAACCCAAACCACAATCAACATTAAACCAGCAATAATCATTAAACACAGCGGAAACATACCAATAATACATAAACCATACTTCATCCATAAAATAGCATTCCTAACCATTCTATCCAGCAACCTAACATAACTCTAACCAAGGTTCCAACATAAATAATATAACCAACAGCACACAAGCGAGACCTTAAATCATCCTTCTCCTCATCGCCATGATTCCACGTCACATACCTGCACACCACAAACAACAATTGAGATGCGTAAGTATTATCATAAATACTTAGTGAGGCAATCATCATATCTACTGGGCTATACACACAAGCAATAGAGATATCTCAAACCATCAACATCAAACAATAACCAAACAACAAACCAGGCAACCACAACGACCGACACCAACACCACTTGCATCGACCGAAGCCAACACTTGCATCGACCGAAGCCAACACTTGCATCAACCGACACCAACACTACTTGCATCGATCGACGCTAACACTTGCATCGACCGACACCATAATCCCTTTCATCGACCTTGCACGGAATCCCTAGTTGCATCGACCGATGCTTCTAGGTCAAAACGCACCGTCCTCGCTTTGCATCGACCGTGCATCGCCCTATGCATATGTCGAGCATAGACTTTTCCGAAGCCTCTCTCCAGGCCTCCGTCCCTAAACCACCAAAGCACACAAAACAAAGCCACAAAAAGCTTCCCCAAAGCCTCTTGCGACTCAACAAAACTCTAACAATCCAATTAAACACATAAACAAGCAGATCAGAGAATCTTTCAAGCTTAGATAAGCCATGGTCATGCACTCACCTTTGCCAAGAAGATTATGAACCTCAAACAAGCAATTCTGCACTCTTAGGAAGCTCCTACAGCGTTCTCAGCTACAGATCTTGTAAGAACAGCTTCAAATCTCTTCAAAACCCCAAGAACAGCTTCTCTCCTTCGTTCTCTCTAACACTCGGCGGCCACAAAAGGACAAAACTCCCTTTTAAGGGTTTTCCACGCCAAAACGCATCGTTTAACTAAAAATTGGTTCGCGACCAAACCGGCTTGCATCGATCGACACACCATGTGCATCGATCGATGCATCCCCTAAACCGGGAATTCCGGTTCGCGGATGTTACAGTTCTCCCCCTCTAACAAAAGATTCGTCCTCGAATCTGAACACACCGCCACTCAACCGCAAACCTCAACAAATCACCGTCGCAACGGTTTGCATCATCAAACCACCTTGTCTACCGCAACAAGGACACCACTGGTCCAAACAATCCTGACCCCCACCGGTCAGCACACAGAACCCCGAGATTGAACCCCCATCAACCCCGATATTCGCATCTGATCTTAACCAGAAACCTGAGATTGAACCCCCATCAATCTCCTAAAACCACATCCGGTCACAATGCTTATTCCCACGTCATTGACACTTTTGCCACCAACTCATCTGCTCTTAGGTCGCAACCTTCAAGCCATACCGATCACAGTCTCAGACCCCCCGTCTTCGAGCACACTCTCAGACCCCCCGTCTTCGAGCCATACCGTCACACCCTCGGGTCGTCACCCTCGAGATCTCGGTACCAGGAGAACCCCATCTCCTCTGCCACCCCTCGAGCTATCGGTATCTAGGGAACCCCCGTCCCCTCATGAGAATCCCCATCTCCTCATGAGTTGTTTGTGGCGTATGAATATTATGTGAACGATGATGGACAAATGCAACGCATAACACCATATGTCATTGTGGGTTCCATCGATTGCAACAGTCCTTCACAAACAAATGTGTGAGAGCGAGAGAGATTACGCACCCAAAGCAACGAACGCAGCCAATTAACCAAACAGAGATGGTGGTGGTTTGATAACGAAGCTTAAGGACTGTTTCAATCAATCCTTCTCTCCCAGTGTTGATTTCCTGGAAAAATATATGCTGATTGAAGGTTTTCAGATCCGATAGTTTTTTTTTTTTTTTGAAATCCTTCAAAATCCTACCTCCAAGGGTATAATTGAGGCACAATCAAAAAATGGTTTTTGGGGATGGAATTTGTGGCGTCAACCTATAGGTTTTATCATTTTTCTAATTTCTTCCTTAGCAGAATGCGAGAGGTTACCGTTTGATTTACCAGAAGCGGAAGAAGAATTAATAGCAGGTTATCAAACTGAATATTCAGGTATCAAATTTGGTTTATTTTACGTTGCTTCTTATCTAAATCTATTAATTTCCTCATTATTTGTAACAGTTCTATACTTAGGCGGTTGGAATATTTCTATTCCGTATATATCTAGTCTGGAACTATTTCAAAGCGATCAAATTTTTGGAACAACAATTGGTATCTTTATTACATTAGTTAAAACTTATTTGTTCTTGTTTATTTCTATCGCAACAAGATGGACTTTACCTAGGCTAAGAATGGATCAACTATTAAATCTTGGATGGAAATTTCTTTTACCTATTTCCTTTGGTAATCTATTATTAACAACTTCTTTCCAACTCTTTTCGCTCTAAATTGAAAACGAATCCAATATATTCATTATTTTTTTAAACAAGAGAAAGAAACAAAGATAAAATTATTCAGAGATAATTACAATATGCTTCCTATGATAACCGTGTTCATGAATTATGGTCGACAAACCCTACGAGCTGCAAGGTATATTGGTCAAGGTTTCATGATTACCTTATCCCACACAAATCGTTTACCTGTAACTATTCAATATCCCTATGAAAAATTAATAACATCAGAACGTTTCCGCGGTCAAATCCATTTTGAATTTGATAAATGCATTGCTTGTGAAGTATGTGTTCGAGTATGTCCTATAGATTAGCCTGTTGTTGATTGGAAATTGGAAACTAATATTTGAAAAAAATGATTGCTTAATTACAGTATTGATTTTGGTATATGTATATTTTGTGGTAATTGTGTTGAGTATTGTCCAACAAATTGTTTGTCAATGACTGAAGAATATGAATTTTCCACTTATGATCGTCACGAATTGAATTATAATCAAATAGCTTTGGGTCGTTTACCAATGTCAGTAATTGACGATTACACTATTCGAACAATTTTGAATTCACCTCAAACAAAAAATGGGGTAAACCCTTTAATTTGATTAAAAAATGAATTCAAAATTGTTGAATTATATAAAGAATATAATTAAAAACTTGTATTATATTTATATACTAATACTAAGTATTAAGGCACATTCTTTTAATATAATATATTCGTAATTACTTTCTTGAAATAGATAGTTTGAAAATACATTTTAGAATAAAAAAGAGAAACTGTCTAATAATTGTATCTACATCAATTCATATCCATTAGATTCTAATTTCACTCTATTAAAAACATATTAAAAAAAATTTCCTGGTTAAATTAATAAGGTCATGAAAAGGATTTCGATTTTTTTCTTATTTTAAGAATATAATGGATTTGCCTGGACCAGTACATGATTTTCTTTTAGTTTTTTTTGGATCCGGTCTTCTAGTAGGAGGTCTGGGAGTGGTATTACTTCCCAACCCAATATTTTCAGCATTTTCCTTAGCATTTGTTCTTGTTTGTATATCTTTATTGTATATTCTATCAAATTCCCATTTTGTAGCTGCTGCACAACTCCTTATTTATGTGGGGCCATAAATGTTTTAATCATATTTGCTGTGATGTTCATGAATGATTCAGAGTATTCCACCGATTTCAATATGTGGACCGTTGGGAATGTGACTACTTCGTTGGTTTGTACAACTATTCTTTTTTTATTAATGTCTACTATTCTCGATACGTCATGGTACGAGGTTATTTGGACTACAAAATTAAACCAGATTCTAGAGCAAGATTTAATAAGTAATAGTCAACAAATAGGAATTCATTTATCAACATATTTTTTTTTCTGCCATTTGAACTCATTTCAATAATTCTTTTAGTTGCTTTGATAGGTGCAATTTCTATGGCTCGTCAATAAAAAATAATTAGTAAAGACCAAAGAAAACTTCGTGTATGTTATGATTTTTTCCGTTCATTAAATTAAATTTGATTGAATACTATTTCATATTTTAAGAATCAATTTTTATATTTGATATATATTAAAAATTTTTTTTACGTAATATTGTTTTTATTCGTACTTTTTTGTTATATTCTAGTTGATGGAATCCGGTGAATTATTTTTCATAGTGAAATGAATAAAAATTGATAAGGAGTTGCTGAATGATACTCGAACATGTACTTGTTTTGAGTGCCTATTTATTTTTGATTGGTCTTTATGGATTGATCACGAGTCGAAATATGGTTAGGGCTCTTATGTGTCTTGAACTTATACTCAATGCAGTTAATATGAATTTCGTAACATTTTCTGATTTTTTTGATAATTCCCAACTAAAAGGGGATATTTTCTGCATTTTTGTTATAGCAATTGCAGCCGCTGAAGCAGCTATTGGATTAGCTATAGTCTTGTCAATTTATCGTAACAGAAAATCAACTCGCATAAACCAATCGACCTTATTAAATAAGTAACATAAAAAAAAATTAGAGATTGAAATTTGCATATATTATAGGTTATGACTTACAAGATTATATTTGTAAAAATTTAAGAAATCAAAGTATTTTAGTCCCATTTTTTTATCAATTGAGGCAGAATTCATTACAAAAATTGTATTAAAGGAAATCATTGCTTCATCTAGTATTTTAATATATCATTCAGTTAGAAGTTTACTAGATTGAAAATTTATGACAGTAAAAAAACTATCGATCCTATGTCACATTCAGTAAAAATTTATGATACCTGTATAGGATGTACTTAATGTGTCTGAGCATGCCCTACAGACGTATTAGAAATGATACCTTGGGATGGATGTAAAGCTAAGCAAATAGCTTCCGCTCCAAGAACCGAGGACTGTGTTGGTTGTAAGAGATGTGAATCCGCCTGTCCAACGGATTTTTTGAGCGTTCGAGTTTATTTATGGCATGAAACAACTCGAAGTATGGGTCTAGCTTATTGATATGTTACCGAAAACCTCATTTGAATAAATTTGGAATATATTTTTTTTATTGACAAGTACTCGTACTAAAAAAAGTTAAATTATATTTTTTATTTATATATATTTTTTGAGTACGCGTTCTTTGGACCTGGTGTATCTTGTCTTTACCACGAATGATTTTCCTTGGTTAACAATAATTGTTGTTTTTCCAATATCTGCTGGTTCATTAATTTTATTTCTCCCGCATAGGGGAAATAAAGTCAATAAATGGTATACTATATGCATTTGTATCTTAGAACTTCTTCTAACGACCTATGCTTTTTGTTATAATTTAAAAATGGACGATCCATTAATTCAACTGTCCGAAGATTATAAATGGATCAATTTTTTCTATGAATTGATAGGGTTTTAGGTTATAATAAGGTTTTCTTTTTTTTGTGAGAAAATTTTAATTTTGTATAGAAAGAAATAGTTTTGAAAATAGGTGGAGTAAAAAAGGGACTTGGAAAAAAGGTATTTTTGAAAGAATTTGTTAAGAGTAAAATGGTAAGAATTTGTTAAGTGTAAAATGGTTTTGAATCGGAGAATTTGTTAAGAATTTGGTAACAAATTTGTTAAGAGTTTAAATAGAGTTTTAAAAGATTTTTCTAAGGCTACAAGGTTTTTATAACTTGTAAAGGTTTTTACAAGGTTTTTCTAAGGTTTTTAATAGGTTTTCAAAACATTTTTAAAAGGTTTTTAATTTTAAAAGCGTTTACAAGGTTTACAAGGTTTTTAAAAGCATTTACAGGTTTTTTATACGTTTTTAAAAGATTTTTAAAAGTTTAATAAATTTAAAAGCGTTTACAAGGTTTTTAAAAGCATTTAAAAACGTTTACAATGTTTTTATAAGGTATAAATTTCAAAAAATTTGGCAGGAAATTTTTTTTATTTTGGCGGGAAAATATTTTTTTTATTTTGGCGGGAAAAATTTTCATTTTTTGGCGGGAAATTTTTTTATTTTTGGCGGGAAATGTTTTTCGATTTTGATGTTTTGGCCATCACTCAAAGAAAGGGTAATATGGTCATTTTGTACATAAAAGTTTTAAAAATGGTATGAATGGACATATAATAACTTGGGCATCCATTTCAAGTGCATATCCGATTTTTGCCCAGCAGAATTATGAAAATCCACGAGAGGTAACTGGGCGTATTGTATGTGCCAATTGCCATTTAGCTAATAAGCCCTTGGATATTGAGGTTTAAAAAGAGGTACGAATGGACACTTTTGAAAATGCCTCTTTTTGAAAATGCAGAATAGTCTCCAAAGATAAAAGTGCGGTTCTACCATTTTTGGCCTCCAAAGCGTCTACATTTATTGTCCTCAAAGAGTCTCCATTTTTGGCCTCCAAAGCATCTCTATTGGAGGTCAAATTCGGAGGCCAAATTTGGAGGCCAAATTCGGAGGCGAAATTTGGAGGCCAAATTCGGAGGCCAAATTTGGAGGCCAAAAATGTTGCAGGCCAAAATTGGAGACGCTTTGGAGGCCAAGAATGGAGACGCTTTGGAAACCAAATTCGGAGGCCAAAAATGTTGGAGGCCAAATTCGGAGGACAGAAATGTTGGAGGCCAAATTCGGGTGCCAAATTTGGAGGCCAAATTCGGGTGCCAAATTTGGAGGCCAAATTCGGAGGCCAAAAATGTTGGAGGCAAAAAATGGAGACACTTTGGAGGTCAAATTCGGAGGCCAAATTTGGAGGCCAAAGTCGGAGGCCAAATTCGGAGGCCAAAAATGTTGGAGGCCAAAAATGGAGACGCTTT